>CP092872.1:49816410-49883204 GCA_030710605.1 Cordylochernes scorpioides | reverse complement strand
ACAAAAATAGTCAAGGATTTTTATACCAAAATGGGTATCGCCAAAAGGAAAGAGCTTCCTTTTTAGGACAATGCACGCACCATGTCAAAATTTATTTGACTTGATAATGTCAAATTGTTTTTTCTTCCTGCCAATTATACTGGACTTGTCCAACCCCTAGACCAAGGAATCATTCAGGCATTCAAGTTGAAATTTAGGACAAGACAGAGGCATTACATTGTTGAAACAGCCACGAACCGTCCTGACATGACTGGCCCTGAGATTTACAAATTATCTAATTTTTTAGACACAACTTTTTGGATAAAAAGCTCTTGAGATATTTCATCCCTTCACCTGAAACTATTCAAAAATGCTTTTATAGAACGGGCTTCAATTTTCTTTTAGATGAACCTGATGAATTTGAAAGAGATAATGAAGAAAGAGACCTTCTAGAAACCATGGCCCAAGAGATGTTTGGGTGCACTTTAAAACAGTTAATGGAATTTGAAGAAGAAGGTATTTTTGAAAGTGACAACCAAATAGATTGGGTAATGAAACCATTTGAATTGATTATAGCCTTGGATAAGAACGAAAGTGAAGTTGAAGAAAAGGAAGAATCTCAGTCTGCAAAAATAGTGTCTTTTTCAGGAGCTAGAGCATTTATTGATGGACTTAAGATATTTTCAGCCCAAAAAGATTCTGCTGAACTTTGAAATTTTATCATGAACTTTGAAGAAGAATTTAGGATAATAACCTTGAAAGATGCAAGACAAGCTGATATTAGAAGTTTTTTCAAAGAAATTCACTTGAAACAATACTTTTGAGGTAAATAAAAATAAATGTATTATAATATTCAGTACTCGTGTATTTACTATTATTTTGCTCTATTTGCACATAAAACTACAAATTTATTAACTTTTAGATTTTCCACATAATTTCGAATTATAAACCCCCAAGATTTGTTGTAGATCTTAATATGGTTTGCGTTTTTAAAAATTATCAACTTTCCTTTATTGTTTTTAAGTTAATTAATGAGTATAATAATTAATATACTTTATTTAAGCAATGCCAATGATATATATACAACATTAAACACACAAAATTATTGCCCTTGTACATAAATTATTAAACAACCTGTCTATAGCACCCCCTCTCTATAGCACCCTATTTTGGTGAGTCCCAAGAGGGGGCGCTATAGACAGGTTTAACTGTATATAATAAACTACCCCCATAGGAGCCTGAATTTTAGTCCCAAAATAATAAATTGTAGTTAAAATACTAGGTTATAACAAACTTAAAATGATAAAGAACAATTTGGATTATATATTATAGATACAATAAAATAAGACCTAATCCAAATAATTTAATAGTGGGTGACATTTCGGTAACAGCATTGTTACCATCATCGGGCAAAAGATCACAAAAAAAATTATTTTTTTTATTCTAAATTTTTTATTCTTTTGTCTGATGATGGTAACAATGCTGTTAGCGAACCGTCACACTATTAAATTAGGTCTTATTTTCTTTTATTAACAAATTTAAAATTTTAATTATAAGAAGTTGGTGGGCGAGTGATTAAAACAATTGATTCCCGACAAACAAGAACTGGAATTAAATCCTGCATTGGACACTTTGTTTTAATATATGAATAACCTTTTTACATATATTATTCATTGTTGTAAATATCATAAGCCCAGTTGCTCTTCTTGAGCGGAACCTAAGTTATTTTGGAACCAGAAATTTTAATAAGTAGATTTTTAAGACAAAATTTTGAGCATATTTCAGCTCAGAGATTTCAAAACAATAAATTTAGCAGAATTGTTTGCTTACATTTTACGTTCTATTTTTGTCACACACATTATATAAATTTTTACAATATACTTTTTATTCAATAGAATATCTTTGCATCATCAAATATTTTTTTTTAAATGCAAATAGTTTCAAAAAAAAAAAAAAGAGAAAAGTAAAAAAAAGGGCATTTTTAACAAGTTACAACTAGAAAAAAAAAAAAAACTTTATCAAAGCTCTTCAAAGTGAAACAATCCAGGAAAACCTTCAGAACATGTTAAAATGAGAAAATGTAACTTTTCTACTATTAGAGAAAAAATAGAAGGTTATTAAAAATTGCAAAGAAGAATAAACCCCAACTTTTGCCACAATCATACATGTTAGCATCTTCTTTCAGAAGTGTTCTATATCTAGCTAGTTTAACCTGGGCTAAAAAAGTCCAAATACATTTTTTATTATTATTTTGCTTATCCCTAGAACACGTGGTTTACCCTCACATGTTGGAATTGAAGGCAATGAAGCTGCTGATGTGCTAGCGAAAAAAGGCACAAAAGAACCCTTGCCACAGAAAAATAAACTTACTTTTAAAGAAATAGAAACAGTAGCCAAAACAAAAATAAACAAGAACTGGAGGATCCCACCTGAGCACAGTTGGTACAGTGGAGTGAACCCAGGAGGAGCTCTGAACATCAGAAATAGACAGCATCAAACAACACTAACAAGATTTAGAACAGGCCATCTCAAGCCATTGAAGATAGAAAATAATAACAAAATCTACCCCACTTGCCCAAAATGTAGTTTGGCACCTGCAGCTCCCGAACACATTTTGGCTTGCATTAGATGCACTAAACAGGACCTTTGGGAGAGGCCGCTGCTCATCATAAAACAGCTCGAGGAGCATGAACTCATGGAATTCGTGTAATCTTTACACAAGGGGATAAGAAACAACAACAACAACAACACGTGGTACAGGCCATGATAATCATGATGGGTAGAAGTAGGCGACTGCTTTTACTGTAAGTGCACCACATGTTTACACATGTGTCCAAATAAATAGATCCATGATGTGGCAAAAGGTTATTTTTATGCCATCAACTATGGTGATTTTAAAGCCAGCAATGGCTTGCATGACAAGTTCAAAACAAAATCTCGACTTCAGAAGAATATGTGGAAACTGTAAATGTAAGAAAAATACTTTAAAAGGGGCAATACTTGTGCTTTCTTTCAAGAAACAACGTGCTAAAGACACTTTTTCAAGTATATAGGGTGTAATATGATATAGTTATTTTTAAATAATTTTATATATTTTAATATATATTTAATAAAGCTCTGTAGGGGATCGGTGGAAGGATTGGTTTTCGACTGCTATGACCCGGGTTTGATTCCCGCATTGGAAACTTTTTTCTGATTAAAAAAAAAAAATTTCCAATGGCTCCTAATTCTTGCAAAAGTCCAACCCCATCAGTGAGTGCAAGTAACCAAACGGGGCTCTGGCACATTTGTAAGTGCAAAGTCGAACCGCTTTTCACATGTGTAGACATGTTGTCCACTTACAGTAAAAGCAGTCGCCTACTTTTACCCACCATGATTAAATGGCCTGTACCATGTGTACTAGGGATGAGCAAAAAAAAAAAAAAAGTGATCATTATTAAGAGGTAGCCTTAATCTGTGTGTATGGTAATACTCACTAATTATACAACGTATAAATTTTGAAAGTTAAAAAATACCCAAACTGTCGCTATAGTGAACCAAAAGTTCAGTCCCATTGAGATTCACTATATATAAAGGGTTTTTACTATATATACAATAAATAATTGTTTTAGAATTGCTTTGTTTATTATATAAGCTTCTTGAATACAAGAAAATAAGACCTGATCCAAATAAATTGATAGTGTTTGACGTTTCGGTAAGAACACTATTGCTGAAACATCACACACTATTCATTTATTTGGATTAGGTCTTATTTTCTTGTATCTATAATCCAAATTGTGCTTTATCATAAGGTTCTTAAACTTAATTATTAGACATCATTCTACCTACCTTCATAAAGCATCTAAATTATGCAGAGTTTTTGTGCTGTCATGGGAAGGCTGTGGACTGTACTGGATTAACCCTATTCACTCATATGTTCCAAAACAACTTAAAATAATAAGATTTGTTGTCTTCATACTTGATATTGTAGAACCATCTCCATTTCAAGATGATTACTCAAAAACCATTTGTATTTATTAAGAAAAAGGCCCTGGTTGTGCAACTGCTTATGACGTGTCCTATCTATATGTCAAAAAAGGAATCTGAAAGAGGAGAAAGACCTCTTTAAAAATCCTGAGTTCAACTGACCCAGTTGATGGACCTCAGCAAGGGTCCTTCTCCAGTGTCGGTACCCATGTTAGAGTTGGCAGCAAAGGCTTCTATGTTAGGAACGACCTCAAATTACAGGAAAAGTCTGACTTTCACCAAAGTGTGCCTGGATCATGGTATTATGATCAATGAAAGCTGCCCTCCTACACCCCATGGAATTCATGTTATCTTTACACAAGTGGATAAGAAACAACAACATATCTCGAAAAAATCTCAACTAATCATTTAATTATTCCAAAATATTATATAAATACCCTTTCTTAAGGGTTATATAAAAGCCAAATTCTATATAAGATCCATGTGTGCTAGTCCAACAGAAACAAAGTGTGGCCAAAGAAACAAAGAAGGAATAAATGAAAGGCAACAACATAGCTGAAGCATCCATGTTACACAACATTATCTGAACAGAGAAAACCTCCGTGAAGGCAGGGCTCCATCTTTGTCATTCAGCCCAGCCACCAGGTCCTCGTAGGGGGGCAGGTGGGTGAGATTCCCCAGGGCTGCAACAGCTGGTTTACTGCGCAACAAGCGCATCGCAACCCTCTGGATGTCTTCTGCAGTCACTTGGCCTGGTGACACACACAACAGCCTTCAATAGAATATACTGAAAATATTTCCTATACCAGTAAAGTGGTGCAGTGAAATAGCTTAGGTATAAGCAAAGGTATAGGTGAAATAGCTTCTACAGTGGCATATGGGCTTAGTTGGGGTGGATTTTGTCACTTCACTACCATCAAAATAAGCCCCAAGAAAATAAATACAGGGAGTAAGGCTATAAAAGAAAACCAGCTGGAGTCATTGGATGAGAGAAGCAATGCTAGTCAAATGGCACACATCCATGAATTTATTTGCTACCTATTAAAATAAAGTAATACTACTCTGATCAAAAAGTTTCGACACTTTGCTCATAAAATCCTGAATGCTCAATATATATTCTCCCGGTTTGTGGCAAACGCAAGCGTCACCCTTGGCTTGGAGACCTGCCAATTTTCAAAAATCACGCGCCACAACAGCGCGAGCAGCGGCTGTTCGAAGTGAAGCCATTTTGCCTGTGCTTCAATTTCGTTAGTCACCGAAATGGAGGATCAACGAATTTGCATCAAGTTCTGTGTGAAAAACGGATTCAAAGATGCCGAAATTTTTTGGATGTTGCAAACAGCCTACGGGGATGCCGTCATGAGCCGAAGACGAGTTTTCAAGTGGTACAAGTGCTTCAAGAAGGGTCGGGAAGAGACCGCCGACAACGAGGGTTCCGGGAGACCGTCCACATCAACCACGCCTGAAAAAGTGGACAAGGTGTTGGAACTGGTGCGTGAAGACCGACGAATAACTGTCAGGGAGGTCGCCGAAGAAGCAGAGATATTATTCGGGTCGCTCAATCGATAATGAAGGACATTTTGGGAGTGAGAAGACTCAACGCCGTTCTCGTTTCCAAAGATTTGACTTTTGATAAAAAGAACGCCCGGAATGAAACGGCCAGTCTCAATCTCGAAGCGACAACCGATGACCCCGAATTGCTGAAGAGGGTCATTACTGGAGACGAAACATGGATTTACGGCTTTGATTCGGAAACTACCCAACAGGCATCGGAGTGGCGCTTCAAAAATGAGCCAAGACCAATGAAAGCGAGGAAGGCTCCCAGCAAAGTTGAGGTCATGTTGACGGTGTTCTTCGACTACCAGGGCATCGTTCATCATGAATTTCAACAACAAGGCTCTACAATAACTGCTGACTCCTACCTGGGAGTTTTGAGGCGATTGAGGGAAGCGATCAGGTAGAAACGACCGGAGCTGTGGTGGAGCAAGTCGTGGATCCTCCACCACGATAACGCGCCGGCGCACACAGCCCTCAAATTCTCAAAGTTCCTGCAGGACCACTCAACCTCTGTGTTCCCCCAATCCCCCTACAGTCCCGATTTGGCCCCCTGCGACTTCTTCCTTTTTGGAAAGCTCAAAAAAAAAGTTAAAGGGTCGGAAATTTCAGAGCGTAGAAGAGATCAAAGTGGAATTGAAGAAGGCCATGAAGGCGATCCCGAAAACAGACTACCAGAGGTGTTTTGCCGACTGAAAAAAAAAGGTGGCTGAAGTGCATCGCGGCCAACGGGGACTACTTTGAAGGGGACAATTTGAATTTGGTAGAATAATTAGGTTTTTTTTAACTTATGAGCAAAGTGTCGAAACTTTTTGATCAGAGTAGTATATATCTAATACAGATTTTAAAGAATTGTTGTATTTCATTAATGAATCCATGTTAGGAGCGGCTGCACATGGCGTCTGTTCCTCATGTCAGAGACGGCCATTTCTTTTGGAGCTAAGTCGGCCTGCCAATGAGTAGTGCTCCCAGTCTTAATGACAAAGGCAGATGCATTCTACTTCCCCCAATACCATAATATGATTGAGTGGAGATAAGAAAGAAGAAGAGAGATTAATGAATAAAGAGAAAATAATACCCAAACTATTTAGATGGTATGGGGGGATGGGACCTGAGAAAAATCTGCATTATCAGGTTATGTATGTATTAAGAGGTATTACTTCATCGATTTACTAGCAGAATGACCCAGGCAATGCCCGGGTTTTACCCGATTAAATATTTTTATTCAAATACAATTCATTACAATTATAAATTGGTGCTGTGGAGTCACTCTTATGAAACGTCCCACTCCAAACTTTTTTTTTTAATATAAAAATAAAAATGTAAATTTTCACAACGTTATTTGAAAATTGTATTATTTTGAATTTTTCATATATATTTTAAATTTGATATATACATAAAATGATAGCAAGTTATTGCTTGACCTATGTCGTCATTACATCATTCAATGTCACTCTTGTGAAACGTCCCACTTCACCAATCCCCGTTGCCCCACGTGGTCCATCCTTCCCCAACTTTACTTCTCGCAGTTGCCGCAGTGAGGTGCTGGTTGCTAGTGAAATAGGGAAAATTTGTTAATAATTTATTAATAACTCCTAAAAATATTCGAGATGAAGCCTGAAAATTTGCCTTTAAGTTTTTCCATATTCGACTCTATATACTGTTAACAGGACCACATTCAAATAAATAAATTATGTATGATATTTTGGTAACAGCATTGTTACCATCTTCAGACAAAATTACTGAAGCGTGCATTTGTAAACTTGATGCATAATTTATTTATTCGGATGTGGTCTTGTTGCCTTATGTCTAGGTTTATATAAATTAGCATGTGATTAAAACTATTTGATCCAATTTATAAAAGCAATGCCAGTGCTAGAGTCAACCACCAACCTATGGCATGAAGGAAGTGGGAGGGGGACTTGCGGTGCCCCGTGGCCAACACCTGGCGTCCAATGTCCTCAAACATGATGGGCCTGGCTTCCAGGTTCATCAGGAGCATGGACTGGAGCTGGGCTTTGGCTCTGTTCAGCTCCGACTGTCACACATCACGACATCTTTTTCAACATGGTCTTGCCTGGCTGAAGCAAAAACAGGTGAAACACTTCTAGGTTTATATAGGTTTACTAAATATTATCACCATGTTTTTTTTTACTTATCCCAAGCACATGTGGTACAGATCATGATAATAATGCTGGGTATACTGTAAGTGTGCCACTACCTGTCTACACAAACCAACTAGTCGCCCTACTTTTTCAGCTTGGGCATTTGACAACCCCTGGCATCCATCCAAGTACAATATTACTACAATAAGTACTTATTTCTTATTATTTTGTTGATTATAATATAATTAAATCCCTTTATCAATTGAACACTCCTATTTTATTAAATAAAAATAATTGAATCACATACTTTCAAAACTGTAAAGTCTTATTTGAATACGCTGGATTTCTTATACCAAAACAACTAAACAAAGGATGTCCACAGAGAGGAGTACTTTCTCCGTTACTTTGGAACGTCATCCTCAACTGCCTCGTCGTCTGCCTTACTCAAATATCAAACATTCATCCTGTAGCATATACTGATGATGTGAATATTGTTCTCTGGCCACAAATATAATAGACCTGAGAAATTTGATACAAACAGTTCTTCATGTGATAGACAATTGGTGTGATGAAACTAAACTATCAACCGAAAAAACAACTCTAACTTATTTTCATAATCAGCCTCATTTAACAATAGAACACAAAGGAGTAAGCCTGAAAATTACCGATCAAATCAAGATACTCAGAGTCTCTTTCTCCGATAACAAAAGAAACAAAAATAAAATCAACTTTTCAAGTCACATAGAGGATATTGTAGCTCAATGTGTGTGCAACAAAATAAAGAACATTCTTTTCTTAATTTGCAAAAAATCTTGGGGGTTTGACTATAAGAAAATCAGTAGAAATCAGTTCAACATTTGTATTAGGAGGTGCAAGAGTTTGGTTGGTTTCACTTGCTGATGAGGTTGAACTAGTGAAAGAATCAGAGGTCTTTGAAGCAGAAAATAGTGGTTAATCCTGGCTCATGGCTGCTGGAAAAAATTATGGGGTGTGTGCACCACTAAACCTTCAAATTGCTGACTATATAAAGTATGCCTTGCATTAGATTTGTAGAAGCCTGCTAGGTTCAACAGCTAGGACTAATGAGCCATGCATTTCTCTTTTCTACACCTTTGTTCATCTTCTTAATTATATTTTGTTAAAATATATGGTGTATATATCAGAGCAGAAGCCTAGACTGAATCTAGCTGCTTCTCACACAACTAAAATTAGGATTGTGAGGTTTTGGCAATTACAAAAGAATTAGGTGAGGCCGCAACCTTTTTATTGAAAAGGAATTACAGGGGCATTTCCTTCTTCAGCCAAAAAGAGACTGTAGTGACAATTAACCATATAGAAATTTCATACTAGATTATCATATTTATCTTCTTTTTTTTTAACACTATATATAAACTCTCCTCTTTACCATTTCAATACATTATTTTTAGCCTAAGAAGGGCTTTTCCAAAAACTACTGTAATTTCTTTTATTTTTTTTAAAGCTGTGGCATCAATAGTTCTTCCATACCACCTAACAAAATTGTTGACATGGGAAACACCTATCTGCTTGGGCAGAACTTAGCAGAAATTGTCTTTTAAAGTATTTATTGAAGGTTTCCCTAAAAGTATTTTTCACTGGATTTGTTAGGCTGAGGTTTGTGAATATAAAAATGAAATGTTATTTTAAAGCTTTAAGTATTCTTAACCATTTCTGTGGTAAAAAGAAAATTATTTACCCAACCAAATTAAAAAAAAAAAAAAAAACATTTAGTCCCAGCAGAGAGAATCTGTATGACTCGTGCTGTGTGTGGGGAAACTCATCAAATTTCTACTGGTATAAGTGGTTCAAATAAGCCAAATTAAATGTTAATAAAGTAAATTGCCACTACAGTGGAAAGAAAAGTTTTGTAAAATGCAGAAAAGGTTCTTAATACAACCCAACCTATTTAATTCAACATCCTGAGAGATATATGCTTCTTGTTAAGTTCTAATTGGTTGTTGTCGTATCCAATGAAGAGCCTCAGATGTCCCCATGCATCTCTATCACAGCAGTTGCAATGTCCACTATCTTGGGTGTGTAAAGCTGCTGCTCTGGGTCCATGTCAATTTTGTGTAAGCCTGCAGCCATGTGTAAGCCGGCATGAGAATATGTGGGTAGGTGTTAGTTCCACACCAGGACATTTGTTGCATGTCCTGTAGGTTTTTGTGCCATCTGTATGTATTGACATTCCTTTGTAGTGTTTCGTTCTGAGGCTTGTTATTGTGTGTTTTTGTAATTCTTAAAGTCTAATTGGTTTAAGTAGATGGTTGTTTTTAACGAAGAGTTGAATTATAGTGGGTGTTTAATTTAAAGAGGTGTAGAGACTATATTTACATCACAATAAGTTTGTTAGGGATAGTGGAACTGACCTCCTTCACAGGACCGGCCATGTTGACAATTTCCCGGATCACCACCCGGGCCAGGTTTGTTAGCTGGACAAACATAGCACTATGTTTGAGGACAGAATTAGACAATGCTTCTAAGTGACACTCGTTGTCTTCATGAAAATTTGTGAAAAACTTTTACCTAAATATTTGTCAATTAAGACTGATAACTATTTTTTTTTCCAGAGTCTCAAATATTGAGAGTTTCCTTCTTGGAAGAGGCAACCAATAGCTTCGTTCTAGTCCAGTCAAGCCTGAGAAACAACCATTTAAGTAATATCAGAATCCCCTCATCTATTCCATTCTCTGATGGACCTCCATGTTTGTGGGCTAGGGTTTCTCAAAGAAGGATCACTGGAGAAAATGCCATTGTCCCTAAAACCTGCTACGATTTGAGGATAACCCTAAAGTAAGTTTTGAGTTGCAGGGAATTGTTCCAACAAAAGTTGGTCAATTGTTACTTTAGTTATTTTCCTTATCCTGAAATAGGCCATCTTTGGTTGGTTGCTCAGCACTTGTCTTTAATAGAACTCCTTTCATCTACAGAATTTTGAATACAAAAAGTGTTAAACCATTCTCAACTGAGAGAGGAGCCATGCCCACAAAATGCCCACAAGGGATTGGTGACAAGTCTAATGCCTTTTGCACTCTTATGAACTTTATACCTGGCAGTAGTAGGAGCTCTATTATGAAGATTTGCCAAGCTATATTGACTATATTTTTCAAGCAGTGTGATTTGACTCATTTTAGAGTATGGGGGACAATAGTGTGATCTACTTTGATAGGAATAGTTTCTCTCACACCCTAGTACTTTGAGGAGCCCCTTCTTTTGCGAATAACCTCATTTAATCAAACTAATATACCATTGTAACATATTGGTTTGTAAATGGGAAGAGAATAAATAAGGGGCAAGGTAAAATGAATATTGTGAGCCTATTTCTCAATAAAATACATGTTTAAGGGATTAGATCCAAATACCTGGTTGGGACTGGAGCTGGCATGGATACAGAGGATGCCGCTGTCATTGTAGGTGTGGTTGTAGGCTGTGGCGTTGTACATCCAGTGGTACCTGCCACCAACACTCAGTCAGTCTAATAAACCCTGGTGATAGAATGGCTAGACACTCTACATATAATGTCTGATTCTAAACACTGTGGGGCAGTAACTGAAACCATGCACAGGTACTTGAACCTGTCCTAAAAAACAACAATTCTCATCCCTTGTTCTCCTCAGTGGCTGCTTGAGACATTGTAGTTTCTATTTCCCAAAATTTGAACAATTCAATAAAATTGGGTAGGTGAGTTTATATTGATTAGGTCTTGTTTCATCTAAAACTCCCAAGTATAGATTCAGGGCAGAGTAGAGCATCAAACAAGAGACCAAACCAATAAAGACATATAGGTTGAGGTACCTGTTGAGGACATTGGTGTAGAGGCGGGAGTACATGCCCTTGCCCGGACCCCCGGCAGAGAAGGAGCCCCCACCACCCATGAGCATGTTTAAGGTACAGAAGGCGATGAAGTCCGGGTCCTGGTGAGAGCTGGACTCCAGCCCCACTACCAGGTGGGCCAGCTCAGGAATGGCAGCTGTGGGTCCAGGGCTGACATGTGACAGGTCCTTCTGCAGGGTCATCAGGCCACCGGTGTAGAGGGCTGCCTGGGTGTCCGGCTGCTGCCTGGGCTCTGCTGAGGCCTCCTGCTCCCAGATGGGGGCCTTCTCCACAAAGTGCCTGGCACCACAGCTCACACAGTTTAGTTACACTCCTTATTAATTGAAACTTGCTCTGAGAATCCCCATTCAACTATAGTGTTTTGGGGGAGTTTGTGTAAACATTAGTAAAATTGAGAAGTTTTAATACATTTTCCTCAATTATGCTTACTGACAATTGGGACAGGTTAGAAAATGACATATGAAACAAACAATCATAGGAGGGTTAACTGTATATTGGGGAAAATTATATGATAACTCTATATGTATATATATTTACAGCATGGCTACTTATTGTCTTCTATATTTCCATGTTTCACACACATTTTACCTGGCTGCCACATATATTATTGAATTAATTCAGCAGTATTTTAACTCAACACAGTATTAAGGTTATAAATTTAATCTATGAATTTAGTTTCCATGACCTTGTATAATTATAAAATAGTATAATAATAATTTTTTACAAAGGTTTAAATAACTCCGCCTTTGCCAGTCAAAAGCCCGGATAGAAAAGGAAGAGGGGGAGCAGTAACAAGCTTGCTAAAAAAAATCTGGGGTCAGCTGGCCCTGGGATCCAGGATGAGTCTGTATTCCATGTTAGGAGGAGCGGCTGCACATGGCATCTGTTCCTCATGTCAGAGGCAACCATTTCATATTGGAGCTAAGTTGGCCTGCCAATTAGTAGTGCTCCCAGTCTTTATGACATAAGCAGATGTATTCTACTTTACCCAATCCTGATGGTTGTCATGCCCTACAGGCTTGATGCCCTAATATGAAGGAGTGTAGAAAAGAAAGAATAAGGTTTAATAATGAAGAGTTTTGGATACTTGAGACCTCACACCTGGCCATAATTAAATTAAGAGACTCTATGCAACAAAGATAGAACTTTGAAAGGTGCTTGCTCTATTCCACAGCCAAAATATAGTGAGCTATACAGGTGGGAATAAATGAGGAATTTATCAAAATGAACCTATGTTATAGGGGTTTAAGGCTTATTTACTGGGTGGGCCAAAAAGATGATAATTTTCAAGATGTGTATAGATTTATTATGATGAATAATTGAAAATTGTTTGTTTTAGAATCCATTAAAGCTGGTAGATGATGGCAAACCAAAAGGAATATAAAATTATATTTTAAAATAATTCCTCCATCATGCTGGTACAGAGAAAATATACCAAACATTACAGAAAGAGAAAACCACTTTCAACATTGTTGGTTGACTGGTTATAAGGTCTATAAAAACAACCATCTCACAGCTAAAAAAACATCATTACTGATATTATGTAACAAGTCCAGAGGTACACTTGACAAAGCTATGACAAATATCCTCCATGGACATCACCTGTGCTAAGCTGAAAATGTATATCTTAGGCTTAATTTCATTTTTCGTGTATAATGTTGCTGATAGCTTGCGCCATCTGTCAGAATAAATATCAATTATTGGCTGATTTTTTTTTATTCATCATGATTTGGCCGAATACCCTTTCTTGATTACTCAAGAAAAGGTATTTGGCAAAAATCTGGAATAATTAAAAATTAACGAATAGTTGATATTTATTCGAACAGATGGTGCAAGCCATCAGCAACTTTTAGTAGCATAATCAGGAGAAATAATACCCAATTTAAAATGTAACATCTGCTATCTGGCCCCATACCTGGAGACAGCCTCCACAAGAGCCTGATGCTCCACCCCCACTCCAGCCACCACCATGCGGCTGGGGGTGAAGTGGTCCCTGAGGTAGGAGTAGATGTTGCCCCGGGTGATGGCCTCCACCTGGTGGGGGGGACACAGCTTGGGCAACCCTAGAGTGTTGTTCTGGTACGCCGCCTGCGCACACAGCACTTAGCATGGATGTATTCAATGCTAGTTCTTTTATAATCACATTCTCTAACAAATTTACATAGTTATTTAACTGAAAGATGGAAATGATATGAAGAAAGCTTAGCACATCAGTGGTAAACCTTCCCAACAATTTCACCAATTTAATCAGCCAGATTGCTACAACAATCGTATGTTAAATTTATATAGTCTGCACTTGAAGTTTATTCTTGGTGTTTATTGAAACTATGGAAAGTGGTTTCTGTAAGAGAGTAGAAATTTCACAAATATTTTTTATTTGAACACAGCTCTAATGATGAAAGGCTTAGAAAACAAATATAACATGGCCTGTTTAGACAACATTACAACCTAGTAGCACTTCTGTAGTCATGTATTGTTCATTCTACCATCAACATCTGAACATTGGATTGCCCGCACATTTAGGGAGAAATATAACAAAATTGTGGAATTAACAAGGTTATACAGTAGAACCTCTCTTTAGCGGACACCTCTCCACAAAGGACAGTTTTCATTTGCAAAATTACCATTTTTACAATTTAGCAACTCTCCGGCATGAGGACACCTCTTCCTAAAGGACACTTTGGCTCTACAATTAGGTGTCCTTTACAGGGAGGTTGTACTGTATATATGTATTTCAACACCCCAAGGGTAAGTAAGATGTTTCTAAATAAATTATTTAATTATATTTTTAATTTTTTAGAGATTCAAATTGAAGAGGTTTTACAGTATTTTGTCTTGCTACTTTGGATTTACATCTGTTATACAGTTTTATTTAGGAGATCCACCTATATATTGATTCATCCCATTGAAGTCCCCCTACAGGCTGACAAATAAGAGGAAGGGACATACGGCATGGATGAGCTCTAGTAAGATGGCTTCCTGGTCTGGCTTCATGCTCAGGTCCTCCAGCTCAAACTGGATGGTATCTCGGGCCAGGTCCATCTGGGGGAAACACACATTCAATCATATACATATGTATACTTGCCAAGATCAGTACCATCACGGATCAACCAAAAGGGAAAAGGAAAGTATAGGAGAGCTAGGGAGCCAGTACCTCCTCCTCAGTGATCTGGGGCCGAAGCACAGCTTCAGACAACAAACTGATGACTGGGTCCAGACCTGAGGTGTAGGCTGAGGCTGCGTAGATCAGAGTGTCCCTGAATACACAACATGCTCTGTCAACTGCTATATATCTTTTTGGCACACCTTAGTGTATCAGATCAAATCAAAACTCTACTATGCTGAGAGAGTTCATACATAGATGTAAAATATAAAGTAAGTTTGGCATCAGTAGCAGACTCAGAAACAAATAGGTTAAGTGAGAATCTCAATGGGATAATTAAAAAATAGCAATACCTCAAAGGAATATCCAAAATTGCTAAAATGACAATGTTTGTGTACAAAGTGTCATAAACAAAGGTAACACCAGACTAGATGTGAGAATATCCACTGGGGAAGAACCAATTAAAACATAAAGCCAGCATGTTGCAGACCATATCATGACAAATGGGACATTTGGAAGAGATTTCAGACAGGAACTATGATAACTAGACAATGAGATGCCTAACTACCATTGCAATCTTGACTGTTTCGGTACATTTAAAAATAGTGATTGGGTGTTGCTAGAATTACCTTTTTTTGAAAGAAACTAGAAAAAAAAAAAAAAAAGAGAAATTGCATAAATATGTGGCACCCTATGAGATACAGTTAGTATCAAAAACACAGATATAGAAGGGCATTTAACACACATTGCCAAAAAAAAAAACATTAACGTTCCTTCTGTTTGAAAGAATATATTTAAAGAGAGAGACTCCAAGTCTCTCTAATGTTGAGAGATGTAATATGACATACTCCCAATATGTAGCAGTCCCCATAAACATCCTTCAGGAGAGCAAATTCCCCAAGTCTGAGCCACTGATATATCTCAGAGAACCATACCAAGAATCCTTCACTAAATGAATCTTTCCATATCCTAACCTCTTAAGACTTTCTGCTTCAAAAATAAAAGCAAAATTTTGCAGAGTAGCCATCTTGAAAAAAAATTCTCTTTCCAAAATAAGACTATGCCACTACATCTGACAATTGTCTCTAGAATTTAGCAAGTCAATGAGTTTTGTTCCCCTCATTATAACAACAACTTGGTTATAACATCATAAACACTTGGTCCCAAGTGATGATGTTCAACAAAGTTTGGTTAAATACTTATTTGGATTGGGTTATTTTATCTTGTGATGTATTCATTCAATGTACAATCTAAAGTTGTCTTACCTTGATCCTTGGCAGTCACAAATCCCCCCGTGCTTTTCCAACTCTTGCAAGATTTCATCCTTGCTGTTATACTGGATAGTGGCCTGCATCAACAGCTATACTTGTAGACTCACTCTTTATATGGAGCAAGGATAGGACTCTGTGATATGAAAAAATAAAGTTTTAAGTAGCAGTGGATTAAATTAAACAGAGTTTGTATTTTGGGAAAATAGTGAGGAATATTTCAGCATTTGTTGATTGGGACTAATGAGAGAGAATTGTAGAGAGAGAAGTCCTGACATTGTAAAAATTAAAGAGACAACAACAACAGTAGACCAGTGTCCAATATAACAAGTAAAAGAACAAATGAGAGGAAATAAAAATAATTTTTATTCAAGTATACTTGGTGAGGCATTAGTATTTGCACATACATTGACTAAGAATATAAAAAATTCAACAATTAATTTTTGGCAAAGTGTTTCTTTTTTTTTTTTTCCTCTCTACATTAATCACAAAGTTATATTTAAATACAAAAATTAATTGTAGCAGATTTTATCGATAGATGGCAATTAAATTTATAAAACTAAGAATATATAGTTTTAAGTGCCATTGTTTCTATATATTAAAAAAAAAATAGATTTAAAACCTTGGTCACAAATTATACACAATCATAAGTAGAAAGAATAGGTTTTTAGCCTTTTTATTCCAAATTTATTAGAAGCAGCATGGGCTCATATTATGTTGATTTTACAAATGGGTAGTTAGCAAAAAATGGCAAAAATGCAGGAAACACAGAAGTAATTCTAATGAGGTAGCAACAATAGGTGATCTCTACAAGATGTTTCACTTGAGTATTATTACCATCTTTAGAGTTGAGTACTTAGTAAATTATATGAATTTTATTTATGATCCACAAATTGTATATTATTTTTTCTTAATTTTTTCTTTCAATTCATATAATGTTTTTTTTTTCCTACCCCTTTGGCTAAAAGTTTCTGGCTAAATTTTGATGATTGAAAATGCATTCTTGAATCTTTCCAAAAGTATGACCTTCACTGTGGGATTACATCAAGTTACAATTGAGCTACGCAGAAAGGAAGCCACCAAGAAAATGTACCAAAAACTCTTGGATTCACCCGACCTCGAAATTAACCCTATCCTACAGTCTCCCCCAAATCATAGACTAAAATCAAGGAAGCCGATATGGTCCAGAGGAAACCAACTTCTCTCCCAAAATTTTAATATCTCAGAAGCATGGACAAATTCCTGGATCAGCACCGATATCCCAAACAAGAACCTCATCACAAGCCCAAATGTCAAGATCCCAGGTTTTTCCCTCCCTCGACGAGAATGGGTGCTTCTAAACCGCTTTAGGACGGGTCAGGGAAGGTGTGCAGAGCTGATGAAGTTATGGGGCTACACCAAAGATCCAAATTGTGCCTGCAACGTCCCACAATCAATGTCCCATATACTAGATGACTGCCCGCTGTACAAATTCAATGGAGGAATCTCCAATCTCCATTCTGTCACCCCGGAAGCCCTGAACTGGCTGAAGGACTTGCCTCTCAGTCTTTAATGACCGATATGTCCTCACTTCTTTTTTCTAGATTTAATTCATTTTGTCTCCTCTCTAATTGTAAATACGCTGCTGTTTCACCTCATAAGCATAAATAACCAAGTTACAATACTATAATATTAGGAATCTCATTGTCCCCGCTACCCTAGAACAGTGTCAACTAGTTCCTGCCACCACCATGAGGAGAGGCTCCAACCTGCCCATGTGTTATTAAACATAATCCTTCTTGTGTCTTCCATTTCTACTATCTTTCCATTTCAAACTAAATACCTGTGAAATCAATCCTTGATTGAATATTTAACCTACCCAAAAGAACGATCACATTCCCCTGGTATACCTACTGCAACAAATTCTAAGCTATTAGAGGAGGAACCCCTTAAAAGGTGGGTTATTTAAGATTTCAACAAATCTGAATGATTTGAAATGATTAGGAAAAAGATTGTGCTATCTTATGATTCAAGGAACTGAACTCTAAAGATTATCTCAAGTAGGAATTAAAATTGGTACTAATTTTAATGCTTCTTTTCAATACACTAAGGACCTCCATGAAAAGATACCTCTCTACAAAAGACAGTTTTCAACGCCAAAATTACCACTCTTTCTATTTAGCAACTCTCTGGTAAGATGACACCTCTTCCTAAAAGACACTTTGGCTCAGCAAAAAGGTGTCCTTTATAGAGAGGTTCTACTGTATTGGCAAATAAATCCTTTTTTTTTTCAATCCAATATATGCCTTTTTATTATCTAAATATATAATTTTAAAATATTTCTAAAGAATTTATACAGTAGAATCTCCTTGTAAATGACACCTAGTTGCAGAACTAAAGTGTCCTTTAGGGAGAGGTGTCCTCTTACAGAAGAGTTGCTAAATAGTAAGAATAGCGATTTTGGCAATGAAAACTCTTTTGTAGAGAGATGTCAGCTAGCATGAGTGTCCTCTCGTGGAGGTTCTACTGTACTGCAGAAAAAAATTGAAAAAGGTAGGTATTTTATTTGTTGCAGTGTAAAGCCTATAGAAATAGTTCTTAACTATATTCAGTAGAACCTCCCTTTAGCGGACATCCTTCTAGAGGATATCTCTCTACAAAGGACAGTTTTCATTTGCAAAATTACCATTTTTACTATTTAACAACTCTCCGGTAAGAAGACATCTCTCCCTAAAGGACACTTTGGCTCTACAATTAGGTGTCCTTTACAGGGAGGTTCTACTCTACATGTATTTTTAAAAACATTTTAAATAATACCAAAGGTGGTATGGTTATGGTGCTAAGTTGACATTTGTTAATTTGGAATGTTACAGAGTCATCAATGCTATTGGAATATGGACTTACATTGAAGGCGAGTTTCTCCAAGAAGTGGGAGATACCTTTGGGGTAGTTGGTCTCATACCTGGAGCCAGAGTCGATCACAACTGCAGTGACACACACCATTGTTTGTTGTTGGGTGGAGGAACTTTTCAATTACTCTGTGGAGTTTGTTTAAATACATTTGCTGCACATAGCAAGGATTCCAGAGGAAAATCAAAACTAAAAATCAACAAAATTAAGTCTCCTAGTAGAGATTAATTCATAAATACAACTTTTAAATAAATCTCTTGTTTATAAAAGTACAGATAAAATGGCAAAAATATTATTGCCAACAAGAAAAAAAGAACATTCTAGAATTTAACCAGCGATCTTATATAGAATTTCGATGGTTAATGACTGAGCTAAAGAAATATTGCACATTGAATGGTTGATTACGGTCACATTGGTAAGGAACCAATCAGATGGCAAACATCAGCCACACTTCAAACAGACAGATGGGGCAGAGCTTTATATAAATAAAATTTTGTTTTAATGACGAACTAGAATTAACCTAACCTAATATAAAGACACCTACCCATTCTAAAACATAATATTTCAGCTTTTACAAACACTAACCCCAGTTAGAGCAAGTTTGTGTGAGCATGGAAAAACTAAAAATCTTGATCACAGCAACAAATATATTTTTGGTATTTTTTATGCACATTGTCATTACGTAGTGCCTGCCACCTCTGGTGGGAAGTCACCATTCCCTTTCACCTTTTAGTAACTTCCAGAGCTTTCTAAATACACTTGGTTCTTTTTTTATGCGGTAGATGCGTTCCAGGGGAATCCGCATAAAAAAAAATCGCACAAAAAAAGACATACATTTATATGTAAAATGATGGATACGTTCCATTTATTAAAAAAATCGCATAAAACCTAAATAATGTTTTAAAATGCACCAGAAATCGCATAAAAAAAGATTTATAAATAATAAGATTTAATTTTTTTCTCATCATATTTTAATAAATGGCACATATGTGTGTTAATAACAAAAACAAAACTTAATATGTAAAAAAAAAACATAAACAAAACTTTTATTTAAAATCATATTAAGAATGTTTTCATCATTATTCGCTGTCTGATAATGTGCGAACCCGTTTGTGGATTGGTGCAAGATCACTTTCATCACTTGAAGATAAAATTACGTCATCAGATCTACATGGTAATGCTTCTTTAGGAACTTCAGTGATTTATTTTCTTTGACAAGGTAGTCAGTAATCAAACGCTGTGATGGCTTGACTAGTTCTTTGTAGAGTTCTCTGTAGCCAGACATACAAAATTTCAGATCACGTTGGAATTTTAAGGCGCGTTTTACATCATTATCATTTTGAATAAAAAAAAAATTCCAATTTACCGGAAAGTTGAAGGCCTTCCCGAAGTAATTTTTCGTCCAGTGGAGTAACATCTTCCAGTTCGCTATCTACACTGTTTCGAAATCTTTAGTAGTATCTACCATACTTTCCAAAATATCATCATCATTTAGGGCTTCGTCCACAAGCAATTCTTCTATATCATGCTCGCCAAAATCATCAAAACCTTCCCCACCTATTTCCTTAGCAATTGAAATAATATCTGATGTTACTATTGTTGTTCAATTTGATTCATTTCTCTTTGATACGCATTCAGGCCAAGCAGCTTTCCAACATGCATTTAAAATTTGTGATTTTATCTCGGCAATTGCTAACGCAACATGATCTACACAGTTCAAGATATTAAATTGTTTCCAAACTTCAGTAACTGTTATTGTATCGGATTCCAGTTTATCGAAAATGAATTGGAAAGTGAATTTTACATATTATTTTTTAAATGTTGAAATAATTCCCTGATCTAATGGTTGAATTAGGCTCGTTGTGTTTGGAGGGAAAAAAACTACCTTTATATTTGGATGTTCTAAGTTTGGATGACCTGGTGCATTGTCAAGAATTAATAAGATCTTAAATTCGAGACCCATCTCTTTCATATAATTTTCTACTTCGGGTACGAAGCATTTATTGAACCATTCAGTGAAAATAGCCGTTGTTACCCAGGCCTTCTTGTTTGCCATCCAATGTACGGGCAGTGTATTTAAGTCTTTTCCTTTTAATGCACGTGGTTTTAAAGATCGATTTACAAGCAGCGGTTTTAACATTCGATCGCCAGATGCATTGCTGCACAGCAATAAAGTAACTCGATCTTTAGCAGCTTTAAAACCACTGGCATTTTTTTCGGACTTTGCAATGTAAGTACGGGTTGGCATTTTTTTCCAAAACAATCCTGTTTCTTCAGCATTGAAGATTTGATGGGCACAATATCCTCCATCTTTAATAATTTTAGCCAACTTTTCAGGATATTTTCTAGCAGCTTCTTCATCTGCAGAAGCCACCTCACCTTTTATTTTTAGATTATGAAAAGAATGTCTTTTTATAAAACCAGTTAACCACCCTGTGCTGGCAGAGAATTGTGGATTACTTTCACGTGAAGATGTAGATGGCTCTGATTCTTTTAACTCCTTGTAAAATTTAAGGGCTTTCATCTTGATTAAATGTCCATCTAACGGAATTCTTTTTTGAGTTAAATCTTCAATCCAAATTACGAGAGCCTTTTCTGTTTTTTTCTATTAAAGTGCCTCTTGAATATGATGAAATTTTAGAACTCAAATTTGTACCAGATCTGACTGATCTTCTTATTGCCGCATCATTTTTTTTTATTGCTCTTATAGTAGATTCGCCTAAATTATAACGTTTACCTATTGCTGTTGATCTTTCTCCTTTCGCCAAGCAATCGAGAATTATAATTTTGGTTTCTAGCGAAATTGCACTTCTTTTTTGTTTTTTATTATTGTCACACATTTTCTTTAAGAGGACTAAAAATTATAGAAAAAAATTAATGTACAATTACGCACTAAAATTATTCAAAAAAACTTACTATTCACTTGAGTAAATTTATCTTCCGGTTTTCGGTAGTAACCTTCTTTCACAAAGTTTTATTTTCTAATGCTTTCCAATATGCAGGCTTTTTCAATTAGTTTCATACAAAAACAAAATGCAGCATAAAAACACGCAATTTTAACGAGGTATTTTTGTTTTTGTCTCTTTTGTTTTTAAGAACAAATCAAGAGAAAACATGTCAATAAAAGAAAAAAGAAATTTGTAACGGCAGCTGGCACGCCGGCGGGTTTTCAGTTTTGATTTCGGTTTTGCACGAGTTGTGTAAGACACCGGCAGGCGCGGAATAAAAGACATTGGAACTTCCCCTCTACTGTTTGTTGGATAACTTAACATACAACCAGGACGTTACAAAATTCTTTCTTTGTATTGATTGCGTAATAGTAGAGTTGTAGTTGATATTCTTATTCGTTTTCAGAAAAAGTGAATCACCAAAAAAAAAATTTTCGAAATTCGAATAAATTTTTTTTTCTTGCACCGCATAACTCCAAAACCGCATAAAAAAAAAACCGCATAAAAAGAGAACGAAGTGTACATGAATTGCTAAACATTAAACTAAACAAAAGTTCTCACAATTAGATTTAACATTTATTTTTCAACATGGCTTGTAGGATCTCTTGGGATTGTTTAAAAGAAGTCATTTCACACCCTAAATGGAGGTCAGCAGCAAAAGGATCTTCATTTCTAGGAGTTAGTTCTTGGTTTTCCTATTTAGACTTACATGGAGGAAGACCAGGAGATGAGTTTGTGTAGATTTGGCCAATAGGTACTCATGAACCAAAGATAAGGTAGTAACTGGGTATGGTGAGACAATGTTTTGTTATTTAATTGTTGCCGTTATCCCAAGTATACATGTGGTAAACAGGCCATGATAATCATGGCGGGTATTTAGTGGCTGCATTTACGGGTGACCCCTCGACATTTGGCCCAATCTGAGACTAAGCCTCTCATTGGTTGTGACGTCACGGTGACGCCCGATATAAACAAAGGCTATGATTGGTTCATTGTTTTTTTTTTTAAACAAGATTTAATTTTTAATATTTTAAATACCTGTGATTAATTTATATTGTCACTATATTTTTTCTCTAAATGGCCTATTTTAAATTAGAATTTTTTTAAAATAATTTAGCGTAATTGTAAACACGTGTGTGTTATGAATACACGCGATGTTAATACCTTGAAAGCAATGTTGTCAGATATTTCAAATTATTATAAAATTAATAATTAATTAATATTAAAATTTTGTATTTAATTTAGGTTAGGTTCAGGTTCATTTAGGTTAGGTTCAGGTTTGGTTAGTTTAGGTTAGGTTCGTTTATATTAATTAATATTAATTTTGTCATTTTCATTTCAATTTTTTTTATATATATATGCCTATTTATAAATTCAAATATCACCGTTGGCACTGTTGGAATGTATTACGCCAGTATTTCTTTGTTTACGTTAGCGCTAAAACACAATTAAAAAATTGCTAATATAAAATAATATAAATAAAAAGTCCTTTATAAATATAGTGACAATATAAATTAATCACAGGTATTTAAAATGTTAAATCTTGTTTAAAAAAAAAACAATGAACCAATCATAACCCTTGTTTACATCGGGCGTCACCGTGATGTCACAACCAATGAGAGGCTTAGTCTCAGATTGGGCCAAATGTCGAGGGGTCACCCACATTTACTGTAAGTACATCACATAACTACAAATGGAGAAACAGTTTGACTTTTGCACTTAGAAGTGTGCCAGAAGCCCTGTTTGGTTACTTGCACTCAGTGGTGAGGTTGGACTTCTACAAGAAATGAGGGCCTATAAGGATGTGCCCAATGTGCTGGATTCAATCCAGGGTTGGGGATGTCAAAAAGCGACAGTTTATAACACTCCTCCACCAAACCTTGGGAGAATGGGATACAATTTGAAACATAATCTAATGACACGGTGAAACTTGGCCACGTAATACCAGGGCAGATATATGGAGCTCCTCAAACTGCCAGTTCATCTAAAGGAAAGAAAATTCAATTTTACAATACACTAAAGGCTGATTGAGCTCTTCATAGCCTTGGTTGGCACCTCATCTGAAAGTTTGATCACCAATCTGTATTTGTCTCCAAGAGAGATACAATCTAAGTCCTATCATGATATAGATAGCACTAAAGTAATGATCTAGACTTCCCTGCTAGATGCAGGCTACTTACCTCCAACAGTACAGAACTGTCCAAATTTATTCTGGGACGCAACTCGGAGTCCATTACTGAGGGTGGTGACCAGGGTCTCATGCTCTAGGTCGTTGGTGGAGGCATAGATGGGCTGGGGGAATCCTGGCAGGGGCTCATTGAGAGGGACCTGGGTGAGGTCCGCTGCAGAGCTGTGTGGGCTGGATCGGAGGAGCAGGGGACATAGGTTCTTCCTGCCATCACAGTCCATGTGACTTCCAGGGAGAGCAGACTCACCTAGTGTGAACAATTAAAGCCTCTCTCCCACCCTTTAAAAATTGGATTAAACCACCATCTCTGTGCAAGTTGAACAAATCCAGTTCAATGAATAAGCCACAATACAATAGAACTACCTTCTCTAAATTACCAAGAGCCCAAGTGTTGGAGAGAGAAGTCCTCTAAGCAGAGAGCAACAAATGGTCTTTTAATTTTGGCTGTGGAAATTTTCCTTTGTATATAGGTTTTCCATCGCAGAGATTCATTGTACTGTACCAGCTTGTGTAGAGCCAACCATGGTTTAGGCCCTCACCAGTCAACTTTAGGATATACCCCATGATTATCATCAGTAATGAAAATGCGGATGTCTATTGGAAAAAGCAGCTGCCCAACCCTGCAACAGCCTTTACTTTCTTGTGGTACTACCCAAGAGACATGGGGAGATCATCTATGCCAACTTTCCCTGTGGAGAGGCCACATGCTTGTCCCATCTCAAAACAGGACAAACTAGGCAAATTACAGTTAAGAGCGGAGTGAAGTCTCTCCCAGCCTGTACCACTCACTGTAAGAGTGAAGAAGCAGCTCCACAGAACATCTTCCATACATGGATAGAAGACTTGTATCATAATCCTCAACAAATATTAATCAATGTATATAGTCTCCTTGTATAATGGATACCTGAGATCATTTTTAAAAAATTCTGTAATGGTCCGTGACATCGACACATCTTGGGTTTAATTCTTTTTTAACTACTCTATGCTGATACTCTAGTATCACCTAGGGGTCAAAACTTGCCTGGTCATCATGGAACTTCTCTGGAGGTATTCCCACATTGGAGGGTAGGTTAGCTCAGTTTGAGTTATTTTATTTCACAAAGTTGACCCGTGAAGGAAATGGTCTTTGCTCTATCTTTCCTAACACCTAAGCCCCCCCCCCCAAACCATTTCCTCCTTCTCAGTCTTCCAATCTCTATCAGCCATCAAACATAGGCTTTCTGACTGGAAACAGTAATTTATGCAGTTAGCCCCATATACAAGAGAATGCATCTATTGGTAACCAATGTGGTTACACTTGATAATTATGGCAGGTAGGGAGTTTAGGGCCATTCATCCTGTAAATCTGCCTTAGGTGCAGTTTGACTTTTACACTTATAGATACAAGATACAGTGGAACTTCTCTGTAAAGGACACCTAATTGTAGAGCCAAAGTGTCCTTTAGGGAGAGGTATTCTCTTACCAGAGACTTACTAAATTGTAAAAATGGTAATTTTGCAAATGAAAACTGTCCTTTGTGGAGCGGTGTCCTCTAGCGAGGTATCCACTAAAGGGAGGTTCTACTGTACTAGAAGCCCTGTAGAACATTACTCTCCAGGACTCCTCTTTGTTATGTTGTTTGGTTAATTACTTGGTTACAGGCACCATTATTTGGTTAATGCTAATTTTCTTTATTTTATTTCAATTTAAATTTCCCCTAGGGTCACTTGCGCTAACATGCATGTATGTTTCTACAGTTGTCTATACATATACAGTAGAACCTCCCTTTAGTGGACACCCCGCTAGCAGACAGCTCTCTACAAAGGACAGTTTTCATTTGCGAAATTACCATTTTAACTATTTAGCAACTCTCCGGTAAGAGGATACCTCCACCTAGGACAGTTTGGCTCTGCAATTAGGTGTCCTTTACAGGGAGGTTTTATAGTTTTTACAATAATTTTAGGCCGTAAAGAATAGTCATATGATATATATGATTCAGGTTAGGTTCAGCAGCCATAGTGGATTTTGGTGATAAATAAATAGATGTTCTGGAATCTCCTTATTAATCCAGGATTCCATTTGATTAACTGTACCCACTCGTGGTGTTCGGCTTATGCAAGAGCGATTTTAAAAATGTATTAAAATGAAACACTGCTCAATTCCAGTTTCCATCCCAGATCTTGTGTGGTTAACAGTTTATATAATCTCAATGATTTCAACATCGCCTCACAGCGGCTTGTAAAAAAATCTAGAAATATTTTGAAATTGTATTCGGCAAGTTCAAAATACATGAGATGAACCTGGTAAAACTCATCATACCAGATTCATTACGTTGGGCACGTTTTAAATCCTTACACTAAAAGCTATAAACACATATAGTGTAAATATCAAATTAATAAATATTTCAGAGCTGATGCGATGTGAGGTGTTTTTGTAAATTATAAATTTACATACATAATATAAAACATTTTAATATTGTTTTAACTAACCTTGAAATAAATTTTGTCAAATGTTTTGACGAAGCTTTAAAAATTTGTAAAGTAGCCATATAGCTTTGTATTACGTAAACCGCGACACTTTATTTATTTATATTTAATTTTATAAACATTTACAAGATTTATTTTCGAGTTGTTGAGATTTATGATGATATAAAAAAAGAATGTAAATAGAAATCTGACAACAGATTATTTCATATTTATGTTACTGAACACGTTTATTTTCATCATTTCTCGAGATTTTTCAATTTAAAAATTTATATAACACGCTGGAAAAAAATGTCTTCATTTCTCTCAATTATATAAACATAAATATTTGCTATAAATTATTTTAAAATAAAAAAAATACAATTCAAAATAAAACTACACAACTTTTGAATCCAGAACTTTAATAAAAGCATCATCAAAGAGTAAGGAATGTAAAAAAAGTTATTGAAAAATTTTAAATGTGCATGTTTTCAAACGAAAAACACTTATTTTTCACCTTGCAAACTACTAAAAATTGTTTAATTTTATTAAAGATTATTTTAGTGTTATGATTTTGTTTGTTTGTTAAATAATTGTTCCATGGATATTTAATTATTTATAAAAAAGTAATCAATAATTTTTAAAAATAAAATAAATGATTGAGTAAAATGATTGATTGAGTAAAAAAAATCATCTCTGCACAGGGCAAATCGTATATAGGGTTTCTAAATATATTTAGGAATAAAATATATTTATAGATCGTTTAGAAAGCCTCCACTCAATTCAGTAAAGAAGCTATGTGTAAAGAAGTTAGGAAAAGACATAAAAACTGTTTAATACACACACACACAAAGAATAGGAATCTTGTGCGTTCATATAGCTTGTATATATAGATAATTATATCAAAACAGGAGTGACTGTGGACTTTGATAACAACTATAAAAGATTTTCAAGTCTATAGCCCTCTCTGCTTAAGGAATATAATTAATGTTAAAAAAATATGGAGGACTCTTATTCTCTACTCCTGAGAGAGAAGCAATGTACTACTAATTTCAAATGAAATAGTTTCATTGACAAGTAACAAAATGTCACTTCAGCCACAAATTTTTAAAAATATATTGTGCCTTGTTTTTTTAATTTCATGCAATATAATAGAAATACTAATAGAGATGAAGCTTTTCTTCTGACCTATGTTGCATTTTGCTAAAAAATATCAGTGCTAGCCCCCCCCCCCCCCCCCCCCAGGAGTGATATCCATCTCTTAATATTAACAAGAAAAAAGTGCACGTACAATTTTGACATTTAATGCTGAATCGAAATTTGATGATATTTTAGGAAAATACTCAATAAATGCTTAAACTTAAGCCCCTTCACCAATCTATATATTTAATTTAATATTTAATTCTCAATCCACTGCTCTCCTTATTTTCAGACCTTGTCTTTATTGTTCTGGGTACTCTGATATTGATTTACTCGGTTTTGGAATGATTAGTGCTTCTCTTTTCCATTCATTAAGAAATTATCACAGATTCAAGCATTTCTTAAATAGTTTTGCTAATATTAGAAAAATTGTTTTGTTTTATTTTTACCCGCGCGTTTTATCATATTGTTAGAGATATAAAATGTTCTCGGAATTTTCTTTTGAAAAAATTCAAATAAATAATTATATTAATTCTTTTATCATTATTAGTATTGTTGTAGAATTTAGAAGTCTTCAAATTTTTAATTCCTTAAATGTATATAAATTTTTATATCTTATTTATAGTTTATATATCAACAAAATAAATTGTCCAATAGTTCCACAGCTCTCTGTGGGCTGCCTTCGTTATGGTTATTTTCTAAAATATAAAAGACCGCTTTATACTTGGACTCATATTATTTTTGAAAATTTTTAGAAATTGAAAATTTTCAACGATATATATATTTAAAAATAGAATTAAAATCCATTTTTACAGACCTTATATATCCAACAATGAATAAAAATTGAAAGAGGAGAGAATTGCTCATCAGTGGTGAGCCCTTCCAGCGGTTTCGCAATTTTAATCTCCATACCGCTACACTATTATATTGGACTCCAGTTCAAAATAACTTTATTGAGTGCCGCTCAAAAATAGCAACCCAGGACATCATATTGTAGCGAAGAAATCGAGTCTTAGTATAACAAAAGATTTGAAAGTATTTATTGTTAGTCAGCACGTTTGTGAAGCATTTGTCAAATTTATTCTGTTTGTAATATGTTTTTAGAAGGTTAGATGTTGGTTCAGGGTCACGCGACCATAGGTACTTTTGGGCCAACCGAGCGCTGGCAACACTGCACCCGCTGCCCCCCGCGCATGCGCGAGCAAAAAAAGAATACCCCCGCATCTCCGGTAAACAAACCTGTCTCGACGCCAACGTTTGGTTTTGACAGGCCTGAAAAAGAACTATCTCTCATAAATTTTAATAATTGGTTTTGAATAATATTTGTATTAATATTAATTTGTGTGATTTTTAAATAAATATTTCTTTCAATAAGTATTAAATTATTCATCACTATTTTCTACTTTAGGCCTCGCCATCCAGCGTTGTGACTCAATTCTTCTGATCACTGCAACAAAGAAATTGATTTATCAATTTATAATTTTCAAGTCAGTTTCCAGCATTACTGTAAAGCTAGGAGCTTTTAGTTCAGGTTAAGCCATCGGGACCTTGTATTGTCTTTTTTTTTCAAATTTAAGACAAGACAACATTTTGGCGCAGTCGACAGGATACAGATTGAAGAATTACTGATTACACAAAGGTGCAACTGTGAACCAGTGATTACTTCTCAGGATGGCTGACCAACCAGTTAGTAGTGCTGAACTGAAAAAGCTTAGGAGGCCAGTGCGTGCAAGGTTCACCAAGGCGTTCAATGAGCTCGAAACAGAGATCAAGAAGAAGGAAGTCAAGAAAGAAGATGTAGAGAAAATCCTCCGCCGACTCCAGACCCACCACGAAAAGCTTTCAATATTGAACATGAGGATGGAAGAAGCTCTGCTACGAGAATCAGCGTCTGAAGACATTTTCACTGCCGAGTACGAATCCGTTTGTGAGTACGAAGATAATTTCAGTAACATGATGACTGATTACGAGGCTCTTGCGGAAAAGGATGACGTTAGTACAATCAGCGGCACAGCAGCAATGAACTATCGACTACCGAAGCTGGAGTTCAAGAAGTTTGGGGGAGAACCAAGAGAATGGATTACATTCTGGAGTCAGTTCAGCACGATTGACCGGGATCCACAGATGCCTCCAGAAACTAAGTTTCAGTATCTCTTTCAAGCCACCGCCGAGAACTCCGAGGCAAGAGAAGCAGTCGAAAGTTTTCCACCGAGTGCCGACAACTACCCTAAAGTCATCGAGTATATCAAATCACGTTTTGGAGAGGATGAAATGCTTGTTGAGATTTATGTACGTGACCTGCTTCAGAATGTGCTTCAGAATGTGAGAGCCGAAGGTAAGATGTCTGTAGTGAAGCTTTACGATAGACTGGAGACACAACTGCGAGCATTAGAAACATTGGGCGTCGCTCGTGACAAGTTTGCGGCTATGCTGTACCCACTCGTCGAATCAGCGCTACCAGAGGATATCCTTAGAGTATGGGAACGAAGTCAATATACGGTGAGCGGAAGAGGAGTACAGGATAAGTTGACACAACTCATGACGTTTTTGAAGACAGAAGTGAAGGGCGAGAGTCGAGTGAATATGGCCAAAGCAGCGTTCAAGATCGACAACAATCAAGATGCGAAGGATGATCGATCAAACAGGAAATCTCTTTCTAAGAAGAATACTGGAAGTAAAATGCCGACGGCTACTGACCTCGCCAACACCACTCAGATGCGAAACAACTGCATCTTTTGTGGGAATGGTCACCCGAGTCAAGAATGCTACAGTGGACAGCGGATGCATCTACCAGAGAAGAAAGATAAGGCTAAAGGGAAGAATGTTTGTTTTTGGTGCCTGCTTCCTGGCCACGGATTCAAGAAATGCCGGATTAAGCCACGTTGTCCTCTCTGCGGAGGGAAGCATTACCCCATTATGTGTCCTACTTTGGAAGCCCAGAAGACTTCTCATCTCCAAAAAGCGGAACTAAAGGTTTCAAGGGAAAATCCTGCAACAAAGCAAGAGACCGCCAATCAATTCACGTCAACAACTTTAAACAACGCTACCGTGGGAGGAGTCTATCTACAAACTCTGATAGTCAAGATAAGCGGACCAAAGGGGAAGCATAATGTTCGAGTGTTGCTTGACTGTGGATCCCAGCGGTCCTATATTTCAAAGAGAATGGTGGACGCACTGGGCCTAAAGAGAGTGCAGCAAGTTACACTTACCCACAATCTGTTTGGAGGCGGAGAAATTCGTCAAAAGAAGCACAATGTGTACAAAGTAAATGTTTCCAGCCTCAACAACGAATACATGGATGATCTCCTCAAATTCTTGGATCAGGAAGTAATTTGCGGGCACATCAGTCAAGTACAGGATCATACTATACTCAATGAGTTAAAAGCTCGAGGGATCAACTTGACTGACATATGCCAAGGTGAAGAGATATCAATCCACATGTTGATTGGTTCAGACTTGCTTAGCAGCATTCTGACAGGCAGAATGCAAATATTGCAAAATGGAGTTGTGGCAACAGAAACCAAGTTGGGGTGGACAGTAATGGGACCAGCAATAGGGAAATACATGGAAGATTCATGCCTGATCGTGACTTCATTTCACGTTAACAGTTTCGACGTTCAGGATTTATGGAAATTAGATGTGCTTGGCATCATGGATGCAGCAGAAACAAAATCTAGGAAAGATTTAATCGAAGCCTCCAACACTCATTTCAAGGAGACTGTGAAACGAGACGAAAACGGAAGGTACATCGTGTCACTACCATAGATAGCTGGACATCCACCAGTTCCGGTCAATTGCCGAACTACAGAAAATAGATTGCTGACTACAACAAGGAATGTCCAGGGCAAGATGCTGTATGAGAAGTATGATACTATTTTTGAGGAGTGGGAAAAAGAGAGATTCATCGAGGAAGTTGAGGATAAATGGGAGGAGTGCAGTTATCTTCCTCATCGCCCAGTGCTCAAGGATAGTCACACCACTCCTATTCGTCCAGTATTCGACGCAAGTTGCAAGAAAAAGGGGCTCCCATCATTAAATCAATGTCTGGAAAAAGGAGACAACCTGATTAAGCTCATTCCTGATTTGCTCTTGCGGTTTAGACTTGGAAAGTATGGCATCATTGCAGACATGCGAAAAGCTTTTCTCCAGATTCAGGTTCGAGAAGAAGATCGTGAATTCCTTCGGTTCCTTTGGTGGAAAAAGGACCAGAAGACACTAAAATTTTACAGGCATTGCCGAGTAGTCTTTGGCCTTACCTCAAGTCCTTTTCTGCTAGCTGCAACCATTAAGTATCATTTGAGCCTGCCGCAGTTTCAAGATAATAGGTGCGCAGAACTTCTTGCCCGAAGTTTTTACGTTGACAACTGCATTCTTAGTTTGTCATCTACACATGACGTCAAAAAATTTATCAAGGAATCCTCCGACATCATGATGCAAGCCAAATTTGAGTTACGAGACTGGATGTGGAATGAACCTGGAATCACAGAACAAGATCCAGCCTCTATTTTGGGTATGAAATGGCACCTTCAGGCTGACACTATTGCCATTAATGTGCAGTCATTGAAAAATATAGATGAAGAAAAATCAATCACAAAGAGAAGTATCTTGTCAGCCTGCTATCGCATTTTTGATCCGATTCAATTTACCTGTCCAGCTAAAATCAAGATTAAGAAGATGGTTCAAGATGCTTGGAAGGAGAATAAATCATGGGATGAACAGCTGAACGAAGACAGACGGGTCGAGTTCATAAAATGAGGAAGCAAGCTTTAGAATTGGATCAGATCAAGATACCTCGATGGATCTTACCTATCAAAGGAAGAACAACATTGCACGTGTTTTGTGACGCTTCAGCTATAGCGTACGCAACGGTGATCTTCATGCGAATAGAGAATGCGTCAGTCATAGTAGTGCGATTCGTTGAAGCAAGAAATCGACTGGCAACTATTAAGAGGATCACGATTCCACGACTGGAACTATTAGCCTGTTTGATTGGAGCACGACTGTTGGTGCATGTTCTGGAAAATTTAGAAGAAAGTCCGGAGAAGATTCAATGTTGGACAGACTCCAGTCCTGCCCTATACTGGATACTGTTGTGATATGTAAATAACCTTTGTTAAGTGTTATAATTGTTACCTATTGTTGGTTATGCAAAATTATTCCATTTGTCAATTGTTTTAAACTTATGTAAATTATTTCCTTTTTATCTCTATCTTGTATATAAGAAGATTGCTAGATTGAATAAACATTCAGTTCAGCTTGTAAGTCGTAGCGAGTTTGTTCAGACAACTCTTACACATTACAACATGGCGCAGTCGACAAAAGTATCGAATTAAAACAGATTATTTCAACATTGAGTAGAATGGAAGGAATCAAGCCGCCGGCGGAATTTGTCCCGTACAGCAACGAGAAAAAATGGGAAACCTGGAGAGAATCGTTTGAAATTTTTGCAATAGCGGTAAATTTAGAAAGCATGCCGCTGGTGCGTCAGCGAGCAATCTTGAAGCATATTGCTGGTGAGAAAACAATGATGATATACAAAACATTTCACATAAGTGAAAATGATACCTACCCAAATGTAAAGGAAATGCTTGATATGCTTACGAACCATTTTAAGCCATTCAAAAATACGATTCAAAGGAGAAATGCATTTTTTACCTGTGTACAAAAGGAAAAGCAGGGAATCATGGAATTCGTCACAGAATTAAAGCATCTGGCACAAGAATGTGAATTCGAGAATTTAACAGAATCTCTCATAAGGGATCGCCTTATAATTGGAATACTTGACCGAGAAGTGAAAAGAAAATTGTTAGAAGATCCACAGTTGACACTACCAAGGGCAATTTCGATAGCTGTGATCTCCGAGTCAACATGTTCACAAGTAGCATCGTTGAATGAGCAAAAAATGATTGAAAAAATTGAAAAACGTAATTGGGTGAAAGATACAATTCGAATGGAAAATGCAGAAGCAGGACCAAGCGGTATAAACCCGAGAAGAGAAAGAATAATAGAACCATGTAAGTGGTGTGGACAACGACACAAGTATGGAAAGTGTCCAGCATATGGGAAGAAATGTAATGCATGCGGAAAAACCAATCATTTCTCAGTAGTTTGCCGAACAAAACGTATAAGAAATCTCTTAGCGGAAAGTGAAGCTGAAGAATCCTGTGACGAGATAAATCTTAATGAGGTTGCTGTAAAGACTGTTCGGTCGGACAAGTGGTCCGCGGTAATAATAATTAATGGCAAGAAGACCACGGTACATTTGGACACTGGCGCACAGATAAATGTGCTTCCTCATAAAGTAATAAACCAATGGCCATCAAGACCAGAAATCAGACCCACGTCATTAAAGGCGTTCGCATATGGAAATACAGAATTGCCTATCGTCGGCAAATGCAATGTGCTATGCCAATATGGTGAAAAGAAAGGAATGTTTGAATTTATCGTAGCCGATGTTGAAGCGCAGACACTTATCACGGGCGATACTTGCGAGAGGCTTGAAATACTGAGGCGAATTAATCATATAAACACGGATGAAATGAAATTGTGTTCTGAAACTCAAAAAATCCTCGAACAATACCACGAAGTATTTCAAGGAGTAGGATTAATCAACTCGGAATGTAAGATTTACACAAAGCCTGAATATTCTCCTGTGCAAGTCCCTCCCAGGCGCATCCCAACAAGCCTCGGAGCCGAAGTTCAGTCTGAATTGGAAAAGATGGTGAAGCAAGGAATCGTAACAAAAATATATCATGAAACAGAGTGGTCTCATCCTATGGTCGTTGTAAAAAAAAAAATCTGGTCAAATCAGAATATGCCTGGATCCTCGGAAATTAAATGAGGCCCTTGTGGGAAGACATTTCCAGACTCCGGCTCCAGCTGAACTATTGCACGAGATACCCAAAGCTAAGTATTATACCGTATTAGACGTGAAATCAGCCTATTGGCATATTCCGGTTGCAAAGGAATGCAGAGATCTGTTGGTGATGACCACGCCATTTGGCAAATTCAGATATAACCGATTGCCATTTGGTTTGAAAATATCGGCACAAATTTTTGTTGAGAAAATGACGAATATCTTTAGGGATAGCTTTCAAAATATTACATATGTAGACGATTTGCTGATATATGCGGATACCATTCAAGAGCACAATAAAAAATTAAAGGGAATTCTAGAAAAAGCAAAAGAAAAAAATATCAAATTTGATTTAACAAAGGCTCAAATATGTCTAACGAAAGTTCGTTTCTTGGGCCATGTGATATCACAAAATGGAATTGATCCAGAGCCAAATAAGATTGATAAATTAATTACCTTTAAAAGGCCAGAGGATAAAAAGTCGCTGCAAAGAATCATGGGTCTTTATAATTACTTAGGAAAATTCATTCCAAATTTAGCTGCGTCCACATCCAATATAAGAGGAATATTAAGAAAGAATGTTGTCTGGCATTGGGGGCCTAAACAGGATGGGGAATTCGATCATATTAAGGAATGCGTGAGGAATGCTCCTTCGTTGGCACATTTTGACAAAAGCAAGATGCTGATTTTGCAGTGTGATGCCAGCAAAGATGCAATGGGAGCTGCTCTGCTACAGGAAGATCGACCTCTAGCATTCGCATCCGCGTCATTTAGCGACTCGCAGAAACAGTACTCTCAGATTGAGAAGGAGTTACTGAGTGTTTATTATGGATGCAAAAAGTTCGAATATCTATTGTCAGGACACACTTTCGTTGTCCAGACGGATCACCAGCCTTTATTGCCTCTAGTCAAAAAACCGCTGAGTGATATATCACCGCGTCTACAAAGATTAGTAATGAAGCTTATAGCATTTGACTTCAAATTGCAGTACAAACCAGGAAAATACTTGATTGTGGCTGATACCCTATCCAGGGATACTCACCCCATGGACGAACTACCAACGCCTTTTCTTGAAGACAAAAGAATGGTCAAGATGGTACGTGTTAATATCTCGGACGAAAAACTGGTAGCGATGCAGAAAGATACCCGAGAGGATCCTGCTTTGGTTAAAGTAATCGATTATGTGATTGAGGGATGACCTATATGCAAAAAAGACGTCGATGAAGATGCCAAAGTATTTTTCGATTTCAGACACCGTTTGTACTTATGGAATGATCTATTATGTATAGGATCGGCCATAGTGATTCCGAAGACACAAAGGAATGCTATGCTTAATTTGTTGCACCAATCGCACCAAGGGATATCTGCAATTCAGGGTTTGGCGCGAGAATCTTTATTTTGGCCGAGAATGTCCATCGACATTGCTGAAAAAGTAAAAAATTGTGAAATTTGTCAAAAACATCAGAAATCAAAAATACGGCAGCCGTTAAAACCTTTCCCAGTTCCAGATTATCCATGGCAGACAGTATCATTGGACATATTTTATATTCAGAAAAAGCCCCATTTGTTAGTGGTCTACAGTTATAGTGGCTACCCGGAGGTATTTACATTGGACCCACCTACGGCGATTAATGTAAAAAATAAATTGAGAGAAACATTTGCACGATTCGGGATTCCGGAAACCATGATGTCCGACAATGGACCACCGTTTCGCTCAGAGATTATGACTGACTTCTGTATAAGATGGGGTATAAAACAGCTATTTTCAAGTCCACACCTTCATAGATCTAATGGTCTGGCCGAGAGAAACATTCAAACAATAAAAAATCAACTAATCAAATGTAGAGATGAAGGGTCCGACCCATATCTGGCTATTCTGGCATATAGAAATACACCAAAAAATGACCTACCGTCACCCGCACAGTTATGTTTATCGAGGAGCCTTCGATGTCAGATCCCCAGAATTACACCGCTATATAGACCCTATCAAACTAATTGGAGAAGTATAGAGAATGCCAAAAGAAAAAGACAGAGCTCAATGAAAGAGCAGTATGACAGAAATAGTAAAAGCTATCCCAAGGTCAATGTAGGAGAGGATGCATGGTGTCAAATACATCCAAGGGAGACATGGACACCGGTGAAGATTTCAGCGCAGGCTGATTCTCCTCAGAGCTTTGAAGTTGTGACACCATCGGGAAATAGGTTGATAAGAAATCAACAATTTATTAGGCCAAGGGATGGAGGCTACGAGAAAAGCCAGTTGTCTTCAGAACCAATTACCGCCTCCCCAGAAGCTCAACATCCGCAGTGCTACAGTCCAACGATGGGCGAGTCATCCACAGCCCCGATACAGCGGTCAAGTGAAGAGACCAATATTGACCAGAGGGAAGGCGCGACTACATCCGCTGGGATTGCACCAGAACCATCCGGAAGGCCCCGGTTTTCAAGGTTTGGAAGAGAGTTAAGAAAACCACAAAGATTTGGTTTTTAAACAGAGGGGAGGCATGTCAACCGCCTTTTGATTTGCCTGATCTGATTGTTGATGGTTGTCTAGATTCGTGACATTCTTTAATTGTTGTAGCAGAGGGGAACATGTTGTGATATGTAAATAACCTTTGTTAAGTGTTATAATTGTTACCTATTGTTGGTTATGCAAAATTATTCCATTTGTCAATTGTTTTAAACTTATGTAAATTATTTCCTTTTTATCTCTATCTTGTATATAAGAAGATTGCTAGATTGAATAAACATTCAGTTCAGCTTGTAAGTCGTAGCGAGTTTGTTCAGACAACTCTTACACATTACAACAGATACAACAACAAGAGAATTGGGCTCAGTTCGTTTCCAACCGTGTCAAGGAGATCACAACACTTACGAAGAGTGAAGATTGGAACCATGTCGCAGGGGAACACAATCCAGCAGATCTCCCATCCCGTGGTGAATCCCCATCGAAAGTCACAAAATCCGGATGGTGGGAGGGACCAAAATGGCTTCAGGAAAAGAAAGAAGACTGGCCAGTATCAAAAGTACAGTATGATCTGGAAGCCATTGAAGAAGAGAGGAGGAAGACTGTGGTGGCTGGATTTGTAGCTAAAAAGCCCGAGGAGAATCCATGGTAACTGAATCTATACGAGGGAAAACGTGAAGTGACTCTAACACAAATACTGAGAGTAATCGCGTGGATGCTACGTTTCAAGCCCTCTGAATACAAAGGAGATATCATCTCACAAGAGGAGCTAGACAGTGCTGAAAAGTCCCTAGTTAAGATAATACAGAGTGAATCGATCGGCGAGGAAGATCCCAAAATGAAGCAGCTACACGCGTTCCAAGATAAAGAAGGATTATGGAGAGTGAAAACGAGGATAGTGAATCGAAATGACGATGAACTGTTCCGATTGCCAATTTTGATCCCAACGAATCATCCGGTCACAGAGCTAATTGTGAAATCAGTCCACGAGAAAATGTACCACTGTGGAGCCCAGACGCTGCGATCAGTACTAAGAGAGAAGTTCTGGATTCCAAAAGCTCGACAACTAGTTCGTCATGTAATTTATAAATGTCCTCGCTGTCGACGATTTGAAACCAAGCGAGTCGACGTACCAGAAGCATCGTTGCCTCAACATCGCGTACGAGATGTTGTGGTTTATGAGGTGACAGGAATTGACCTCGGAGGACCTTTATATCTGGAAGATGGACAGAAGGTTTGGTTCGTCATCTTCACCTGTGGCGTATACCGTGCGGTCCACCTCGAACTGGTGACTTCCTTATCGACGGAAGCATTGGTGGGAGCAGTAGAGAGGTTCGTTGCAAGACGAGGTTGCCCTGCAGTCATCTACTCAGATAATGGGACGAATCTAGTTGGACTCCGGAACGAACTTTATCGAGTTAATTTTGGAGTGAAATGAAAGCTCAATCCTCCGGCAGCCCCGTGGTGGGGAGGTTGGATCGAGAGAATTGTTGGACTCACCAAAAAGCTGCTTCGAAGATTGCTGGGAAAACGTGTTGTCAACTACGAAGAAATGGTGACGATCCTCGAAAACTGTGAACGAGTTATCAACGCGCGACCACTCACCTACATTGCTGAGGACAATGATGACCTTGTGCCATTAACCCCAGAGATGTTCCTTCGAGAACCAAGAACTGAAGGAGAGATTGATCTAAATGAATTCAGGTGTAACTTTGGGAAGAGCTATGAGAAACGCAAACGACTCCTGAAGGAATTCCGTAAGAGGTTCAGAAGCGAGTACCTAGGATTGTTGGTGCATCACGACAATCGCAAGAAACAACGACAGTTAAAAGTTGGAGATATCGTCCTTGTGGAGGTTGAAAACAGGAAGCAAATAAAGTTTACGAAGGTGTTTCCTGGAACTGACAATGTGCGAAGACTTGTGGAAGTTAAGACTAAGTCTGGATTCATGAAGCGTGCAGTTCAACGATTGTTACCACTTGAAGTACCATCTGAGGACGTAGAGCAAGGCGACGGGGAGCTTAAGCCAGCGGAGGATGATATCGTCAGGGAGAAAACACCCGGTGTGGAGTCCGTGTCAGTGCAAGAGAAAACTACTCCAGTAAAAGTAGGGAAAGTTTACACGCGTTCTGGAAGAAAAGTCAAGTTACCGATTAGGTTTAAGTGAAGTTTGAGATAAAATTTAATCATAAAACATTCTGTTGGATTTGAGATAATTCCTTCTTTGTTTTTTTTTTATTAATATTGACCTTATAGCAAAGTTCAAAAGGTCAAGGTGGGAGAGTGACGCGACCATAGGTACTTTTGGGCCAACCGAGCGCTGGCAACACTGCACCCGCTGCCCCCCGCGCATGCGCGAGCAAAAAAAGAATACCCCCGCATCTCCGGTAAACAAACCTGTCTCGACGCCAACGTTTGGTTTTGACAGGCCTGAAAAAGAACTATCTCTCATAAATTTTAATAATTGGTTTTGAATAATATTTGTATTAATATTAATTTGTGTGATTTTTAAATAAATATTTCTTTCAATAAGTATTAAATTATTCATCACTGTTTTCTACTTTAGGCCTCGCCATCCAGCGTTGTGACTCAATTCTTCTGATCACTGCAACACAAAGATATTGACTTATCAATTTATAATTTTCAAGTCAGTTTCCAGCATTACTGTAAAGCTAGGAGCTTTTAGTTCAGGTTAAGCCATCGGGACCTTGTATTGTCTTTTTTTTTTTTTCAAATTTAAGACAAGACAACACAGGGTTACCCTTAGATATCGAACATTGTCCTTTCATTTAATATCGGTATCTGAAAATAATAGTTCGTCATTAGGTTCTTTAATTTTGTATTTTTTTATTGAGCATTTTATAGTTTCGATTTTTTAGGGGATCATTGTGACGCGATTTTTTTGGCAACAAATACTGACAAATTTGTGTTATTTATTTATTTCGTCTCAGTTTACAGGAGTTACATTTTAGCACAGCTCGCGAGTCACCTTGTCCTGGATATTTACACATGGTGAGTAGAGGTGGTCCCCCCAGACCATGAAAAAGAGCGGCTGTTGAGTGATGAGCTTCTATCTAAGCGTCAGGGCAAGGTCGTCGGAATTGCTGATTGATATCGCCTTTATTTAAAAATGTCTTGAATTGCCGGATTAGATGCATTTTTTCTGAAAGTATATCTTAACGGAAATATATTTGATCCATCTCTTCAATATATCGGATTGGTTTAAATCCTCTTTCAGTATCTTGTTTGATAGTTTGAATGGAGTTCCTATACATGTCCAAAGGGAATTTTTTATTCTTTTTGTCTTTAAGTGTAATATATCAAACTGAAAGTATGCATATGCTATTATCGGAAGGATGCAACTTCTGTATAGGGTAAACATTTGTTTTTATAGATAATTAGCTTCTATAGTTAAACAGATTTGATAGTGTTATTTTTGATATTCTTTTGCTATTTTTGACATTCATGTGCAATTTAAACTTGGAGTCCAAGGTAACTCCAATATATTTAACATGGCTAGTCTAGTTAATAGGGTTTGAATTAACTTTTAGAATTGATTTTGGCTTGAATATTTAGTGGAAGAAAAATTATTGCTTGTGCTTTTCAGGTTGATGTCTAACTTTAAATCATTGCACCATTTGAAGTAATTTTGGAGTTATTTAATCAGTAGTCCTATTAATTTGGAGTTTGTTAATATTGCTGCGTCTTCTTCAAAAACCTCTGCTTGGCATTTTGGATGAAGAAGGAAATCGTTGATGTAATGTTGAATAGATAGGGTCTAACGAGAGAGCCTTGAGAAACTCCAAACTGGATTGGCTTTGCCATCGTTATGAATTAGCATGAAAAAGGTCCTGTCATTGAGGTAGTTTATCAAAAATTTGACTAAATCTCTTGTAAATGGATTTTTAAAAATCTTTTTGCTATCAAGCCATTATGCCACAATCCATATATCAAAGGTTTTAATAATGACTAGAAAAACAGCGCCTTCTGATTCCTCGTGGGACCTTCTTATTTGGATAAAGTCTATTACATTGATTAGGTAATGGGTTGTGGAGTGTCCTTTTCTAAATCCAAATTGTTTGGGAATGATAAATTAAATTGAATCCATGTACGTCTGCAATCTGCGAAGAACAATCCTCTCGTATACCTCACCGATTGTGAAGAGAAGGCTGATTGGTATGAGATCTTCTGGATATTTGGAAAGTGTTTTTTTCGGAATAATTATGATAATAGTACGTTCCCATGTCTTCGGGAAGTAGCACAGGTGTAAGGCAGCATTGAAGATCCCAGCGTGGAAAACTATCCATTTGATGGATTTTTTTGTCATTGGTGACATATTATTGTCATGGTCTGGAGCTTTATGATTATCTAGGTTTTTGATCACTTCCTTGACTTCATTTGGCGTTGTCATTGATGGTATTTTTTCTTGTTGAAGTTGATTCGTGTTATCGGTTATATTAGATGAAGCCTCATCCTCTACCTTGTAAAAGTGTCTAAAGAAATATTCTGCAATCTATTTCCAATTTTTTCGGTCTCAGCATGGTATTACCATTTATATTTAAACTTGTAAAATCGTTCGTTTTTTTTCTGACGGTTTTTTTTCCAAAGTCCTTTGGATTTGATTAAAGTTTGCTTATAAAAATATTCCAATTTTCTGATATGTCAGATTCAAGGGCTTGGTTAGCATTTACCTGAAGATGCAGGCAAGAAGCTCTATGAGCTGGATCTCAGGTTACTTGCTATCTTTTCCAAGCTTCATTTTATCCCTCATTAAAGCTTTGGTGTGTGAATTCTTTTTTATTATTAAGAAAATGAGACTATAGAATTTTTCAAATTGCAATTATCAATTGTCTCCTTTGAAATTCAGATGACTGAATCAAGGCATTCTTTTGTTTCAAGGGGAGTCTTGGAGGCGTGATGAAATTATATTTTGTTGAAAAATAACCCAATTAGTTACAGGGGAGATCAGATGATAAGTCGTCAGTATTTCTGGCCTTTGGGGTCCTGAGAACGTTTTTAAAAACGGCGAAGTCTAGAAAATTTATATTTAAAAAGGATTTTATGATGATAGCTGTTCCTCCACCTTTTCCTGTGATTCGGTCTGTTCTAATGGTTTTATAGTTCCTAAGCTTTAGGTCGATTGAGGGTTTCATTGAGCAGCGCGACGTCTATAGAGTTATCTTCTAAAAAGTGTAAAATTTCTTATTTCTTAGATCTGATTTTGTTACAATTCCAAATAATAATTTTAAAAGGTAGTTTGAAATTCATTGTAGGTATGTTTTGATTACTGCATCACAGGTTCTTAGTATCATAACGAGGATTTTCTTTTTACAATCTAAGCATAGTTTTTCTGTTTTTCTACAATTTTTGGTAATGTTTCGGGTTTATTGGAATTTTGAGTTGTGTTGTTAAATTGGTACTGTCCAGAGTATCTTGGTTGTTGTTGTATTCTGGGAAACTTTGGGCATCCACAGTAATTGGCTGTGTGAATTATTTCGCAATTTGCACACTTTTTTTTTGGTTTCAGGGAGCAGGTAAGTTGACCGTACCCGAAACCCTGGAAGTTGAAACATTGAGTCACTCGGTTTGTTGTTCTGAAATAATCCACAACAATTATTTGGTATAAAAGTTCAGTTATTCCGTAAATTACGGGATCTATGGGCGGTTTTCACAATGTATTTGCGCTCTCTTCAAATATTTTCTCACAGCGTAATTCCAGTGATAAGATGATCTCTCCAAATGCAACCCATTTTGTTGAGTTCCTCGACAATAGTTTACTGACAATATTAAATGGCAGATCGATAGCAGATCAGAATGGCAATTTTACTTACATCTCAGACCGTGGCTCTTCGGTCTTGGATTACTTTGTGGTGACCCCCTTGCTTTTGGATCTAATTGAGAACTTCCAAGTCGAATGCTCTCCATACTCGGACCATCTCCCTATCACCTTGTCTGCCCTTATAGTGCCCGGTTCTGATCGCAGAATTACTTCATTACAGTCGATGGTGAATTACTCGAGACATACAAATCCAACACCTATACAAGCTATAGATGGATACATGAGAACTCACAGTTTTTCTCGCAGGCACTAAATGAAATACACCTGAATTGGAATCACTCAATAGATAGTACAATGAGGCTTTTAACTGATAAAATCAATGATACTATGGGCAAAGCGGGAATGCAGAGAAGATCTAAAACATCGAACCCAAATTCAAAGCCCTGGTTTGATCGAGAATGTTATCTAACAAAAAAGAATACTAAATCCTATCTTAAAATCTACATGAAATCAAAAAAAGAAACAGACCGTGTTAACTATATTTCAAAAAAGAAATTCTATGCTGCATTAATTAGAGATAAAAAGAAAAAATACTACCAATCATTGCATGTAAATTTATCAAGCAATACTCATGACTCTAAAAACTTCTGGAAAACAATAAGCATTTATAAAAAAAGAAGTTCCATTCAAGGAAACATTTCGCTTCAAGAATGGCACCAATTTTACGACAAACTACTCTCATCTGAAACATCAACAGAATATATCCTTCCTATGTTAAATACGCTTTCAGTGGATACAGGCTTATTGGCGGAAATTACAATGAAGGAGATAATAGAAGAAATCTCGCGTTTAAAGAACTGTAAGGCAGCTGGAATCGACGAGGTGCCGAACGAAGCAATTAAGCTCCTTCCCCACAATTACTTACTGTTACTAAAGGATCTATACAACAGAATACTAAGATCAGCTGTATTCCCATCCTCCTTCTCGAAGTCTATTATTCATCCGATTTTTAAAAATGGCGATTCTGATAATCCATCCAACTACCGCGGAATCTCACTGCTGAGCAATTTCGCGAAACTATTTATAGTAATACTTAGGTCCCGCCTAGTCAATTGGATTGAAACTAATGATATTATCCCAGAGAATCAAGCGGGCTTTAGATCTGCTCACTCATGTCAAGATCATATTTTCATATTGACATCTGTAATCCAACTTGCCCTAAGGAAGAAAAGAGGTAAATGTTACTCCTTCTTCGTAGACTTAAAAAAAAGCTTTTGACACGGTTCCTCACGCATTGCTATGGACAAAACTAGTCAAAATAGGACTGAATCACCGATTTGTCAACTTAATTAAATGTTATTATGAAGACATGACCGCTGCGGTTCGTTGGAACAATTCTATCACTGAATTCATTGAAATTCGTTCGGGGGTGCTCCAAGGTGACCCACTATCCCCATGCCTATTCCTACTCTTTATTAATGATTTGATTAAAATATTTGATGACTCGGGGTTGTCAGGAATATACTTACCCAATTTCGGAAACATACACCTCCTCCTATATGCCGACGATATTGTTTTGATCGGCGATTCTAAAATAAACCTTCAATTGAAAATCAATATACTGAAAACCTATCTAGAAACTAACTTACTAACTCTGAACGAAAACAAGTCAAGAATAATGGTTTTCCGTAATGGAGGAAAGGTGGCGCGTTCAGAAAGATGGTATTGGGGTCAAAGTCCTTTAAGTGTTACATCAAAATATACGTACCTGGGCTACCCGCTAACCCCTTCGATTTCTTTCACTCAAGTTGCCTTAAATTATAGAGACAGGACCATGGCCGCGATGGGTGCTGTGGGGGAGATTATTTTGAAGTCCAAGCTCAAATCCTTCCATGCAAGTATGAGATTGTTGGATTCTATGATCTTGACAGTCCTACTCTATGCGGCTCCAATCTGGGCACATGATCAAGCCTTAATCTTAGATAGAATACAGGATACCTTTCTCAGACGTTTTCTGTGCCTTCTAAGCTATACTCCGGGCTATATTTTGAGGGCCGAAACAGGAAGAAACTCTCTTGACATCACAGTGAAAAAACTAACTTTAAAATTCTGGACTAGAATTCTGAAAATGGACGGCAGCATGCTACCTTCAATTTGTTTGGCACATTTGTGGGACATTTCAATTTCTTCAAAACAGAATATCGGACTGGTAAAAAGTATAACAGAGCTACTTAATAACACCGGCTTCTCATGGCTTGTTGGATGTACAGACTTCAATATTCTACAAAGATACATCCCCCTAATTATTAGAACGGCAACCGATCAGTCCTTGCAGCTGGATTATGTAAGAATAAGAAAATCAATACTCTACTCTCACTATAAATACTTTCATTCATCACCTACAATGGAATGCTATCTGAACGACAATATTCCCCTAACCTTAAAGAGAATCATTGTACAAGTAAGAAGCCTTTTTGTAGTACAGAGAATTAATCATGTTTCACTATTGAAAACTAAGATCATAAAATGCACCTTATGCAACGGTGAATTTAGTCTCGATTTTCCACACTACATGTTCTACTGTACGGCAATGGAAGAAGAAAGAGTAATTCTTCGTCAAGAGACCGGTTATAATAGCAATTCGCCTTATGTTTTAATGGAAAAAGTCGTAAAATCCAGACCCTTTGCATTCGCTTTTTATAAATACTGGAAATCAGCTCAATCAAAATATTTAGCACAGACACCGGATCCAACTCGATAATTGGTCGAGGTCAATACCCAATATTTGTATATAACTACGATGCTAATTTGTTATTTATTTATTTTGTTCTACAGGGAGAATCCTGTATGGCACGTGTGCCCAATAAAGGCTATTGTTGTTGTTGTATTCCGTAAATTTTCTTATTTTGTTTGTTTTTTGGTGATTCTACCAGTACTATATTCATTGGCCTTTTAGTTTATTGTCTGTGGAGTCCTTCACAGGGGTATCGGTGAAGCCCATTGCGAAGTAAGTTTTATTTTTATATATTCAGTCTTGAAGGCTGTTGTCACACCCTTTAATATCACTTTTAGTGGTTTCGATTCTTGGAACCTATAAGAGAGTAGCCTCCATTATTTTTAAAAACGTATTCCCTATTTTTTTTTTAAGTCTGAAATATTTTAGCCTTAAATATATTCTTAGTCCCAGAGATCGTACATTAGAGTTTTTCTGTGCAAAGGTCTTTCAGTTCTTGGCAGAGCAACTTCCAGCCTGTTACATTTTCGGCTATTACAGGTGGTATTCCTGAATTTTTTTGCTTTTGTAACTGTTGTTCAAGGATCATCTTCATTAATGTTTGCTTCGTCAACTTGGGGATAGTTGGCTAAAGTCGTTTGCAGAGGAATTTAACTTACTTCACTCATGAAAACATTATTTTTGTGAGTCATTTTCCATTCTTGGTCTCTTTTGGCTACATGATATTGTATCTGATCGGGATTCGCGAATTAGTTTCTTTGTTAAAGAAGTTTCATCTACTTTGTACTCAATGCCACATTTTAAAAGAATTTCGATAGTATAGTAGTTTCGATTATACTGACTTTTTCGCCAGATCGCTGATTTGATTACAATTGGCTGCATCTGGATTCAATTTTTTTTAAAAGATGTGTATTGGACTCTAGTTTCAAAATAACTTTATTAGATGCCGCTCACAAAGAGCAACCTAGATAATCATATTTACAATAATGTGTGGGGGGTGGTTATACGAGAATTTGTATACAAGGGTTCATTTACAAATATATTTTTTTATATTAGTGTCTATTAGGTCCTTGGGGTGTGTATTGAACTAATTTTCCTATATACTGCAAAATGGAAGACAAAGCCAAGAATCCAGAGTAAAGTTGGGGGAAGACGAATGAGGGATGGCCATGTGTTGTGGGGGGGCAGGCGCCAAAAACAGCATTCCTGTGTAGGGGAGGACAGAGAGGCTGGACATCTGCGGCAAGGAAAATACATGGCTACTTGCCTCCGGGCGTGTTGATGATCTTGCAAGACAGTGCCAGGAGAGACTGACGTCGGAGCGGCCTACAAGCCGGTGTAGCCAGGATGGACGCATATAGTGTGGAGCGGAACGTTGCCCAAGAGTGACATCCACGGCGCCAAGGATTCTTCTGACGGGGAAGTTGAAGGTATGTCCCACTCATTGTATTTCTTCTGTTAAGTGAGGCATAATAAAGCGATAACTTTAGCTGCATCCCTTTGAACTCACGTGTGTATCTTTGCGGCATAGCTCGAAATATCTTTATTTACGGGGCTGCTAACAAGAATGAATGATTTTTGAGCCCCAATGGACGCATAAAGCGGAATATAAACAAAGCACTATATACATTGCACTGTTAGAGGGGCCTGGGGATGGGTGGTCAGGGGATCATCGCCGGGTGAGGCCAGGAGAGCCGGGATATAGAGGAGGATCAGGGGGCAAGGGTGGTAATCCGCGAAGATCAGGGGAAGGCAGAGACGGGTCCAATAGTATGAGTATTGAGTTCAAGGGTACCCCCCCCCCCCCCCCCCCGTGGAGAGAAGACAGACCGCAATCCTCTGTTGCAGTGTTCCAGGGTACAGTGCCACAATCACACGACAGCGTCAGGGGCGGTCGCATATGCAGGGCCGGTCGGGAAACTGGGCAAGCACGGCGGCACATGCGAAAGTCGCAGCTACGTGCTAGGAGTTCGAGTCACTTGACTGATCAGACTCCTCCGCGCGGACACGTGGCTTAAGTCTTTCCGAGGCTTTCAGGAACTCCAAGCATACTCGCCAAGTGCTCCTATTGTAGATAAAGTCCCTAAATAACCGCGGAGTGTACCCCAATTTAACTGCACAGATGGAAAGGAGGCGTAGTCTAAGGGCATCAAGGCTGCTACACTCTAAAACGATGTGCGTCAAGGTTTCTTCCCTGTTGGTATCGCAATATGGGCAGGAGGGATCATCAATAACCCCTATCCTGTGGGAAAAACTGTCCGTCCACGTGTGTCCGGATAGCAGGTCAATCACAATGTGCTCGATCGGAACGATGTACTCATACCTTTTGTCTAAGAGACTCATTGGAGTAAAGCCAAAGCGGGTGTGGATAGAAGGAGCTAGAGAGAGGAATCTACATCCCACGCTTCACGCGCCCGCCTGTAGATTGTCGCTTTTATATACGACAAAGGAGCGAGATTGTAGCAGCTTGGGTAGGCAGACTCCGCTCCCCGATTTACGAGTGTGTCTGCAATGTCGTTACCCACAGTCCCGCTGAGTCCCTTTATCCATTGGATGGTACACCTGTTCCCGTTGCGGTTCAGCCGCGATATCAGAAGCAGAGCTCTCCTGATAAGGTAATTACCAGTTCTAGAGTTCAGAACTGACTTCACGACTGGGAGATTGTCCAGAAGGAATCCTAAAGTTAGGTGGTCAGGTAGTGTGGTAGCGTTTTCAAGAGCCTTAACCAATACAAGGGCTTCGGCCTGAAAGACTGAACAATGGGGGGACAGGACATGGAAAACACGCATTTCAGGTGCGCAATTGAGACCGGAAATCTTGTACACGTCGGTTCAAACTCATCTCTGGTCTTGGAGCCATCTGTGTAATATGTAACATGGAAGTATGGAGCAGGGATATTACTGGGAGCGGAGTAATGGAGGGGGGGGGGGGGGGGGGGGGGGGTAAGGGAGAGGATATTAGGGGAGGGAGGGGGCTCGAGTGGAACCTCGGCGTCAACTAATCCATGCTTTTTCAAGTACAGCTCGGTTTTAGCCGCGATTTCCAGGTCGAGAGGAAGTACTCGAGAGAGGGAAATGAGAGCAGCATTGCTTGTTGTACCGAATGCCTTATAGGCCTTCACAAGGAAGGGACCAAACTCAGCGTCTGAATTCGACCTAACAATACCCTGCACTTGTATTTAATACAGTTAATTGGTATTTTAAACGTGTTTGTGTGAGTGAGTACAATCGATACATTCTGAATAATGACAATAGATTCATTGTATATCCGCATATCAGAGTCATTCAATTAGCTATCAGAACCTACCATCCACTACTTTCATATCAATAGCAAAACCAAAGTTGAAATTTAAAAGCCCTTGTAACCAAAAGCTGCCAATTCAACAATGGATGTATATATTATATATTTATTCGAACTACTTCGTTAAATTCCCGAGAACGCGATCAAAAATAACATTTTAGAGTTTCAACAGAGTCAAATGCTTGTGAAGATGGTGAGTGAGGACTCAGAGAGGTCTCTTCATCCTTATTTCTTCTTTTTCAGTCTTGTTACTGGATAAACTTGTGCCTTAAACCTTATCATGTGGTCTTGACTTGTGATTATGTCATTGACTAGCGCAACACATTCTTGGAAGGTGATTTTCTCACCACTATTTGCCTCACCATCATTACCAAATACGATATCAGGAGACGTCACAGAAACTGGGTAAAATCCTTCTTTTTAAAAACAATTTTGATCGTCGCTGTTGTCCTCCCATACAGATGTGACATAATGAAGAGCATTAAAAACACTGACTAGTCAACAGTTTCGTCAAAATTGTTGAAGAGAACTACGCTCCGTTAGTCTTTTATTCTCATTTCAACTTTATGACTTACTTATTTTGTTGAAAACAACTGCACTAAGCTCAATTGTTAGCTTTTTAAAACATTTTTCATTGTAATAATTAACTTTTTTTTTGCATATTGTATTACAACACTTCGTTGCCTCCAAGAGGCAATCTTGGTTAGTTGTTTGTGGTTCTTTTAAAACAATTATCTTCGAATAAAATTCTGTTAAAATGTACTTCGAATGTTTTCTCCAAGATCCCCAATTCATCACGGAGGTTCTGTTTAGAAACCAAGAAAGAGCCTACAACACAAGGCCTGCCACCAGTTAGATCTTTTAGCGCCTCGTCAACAATACATATAATCCTGAAGACGCTGCTGCGTGGATTAACAATGCATTCTGCCAGCCATCACCTCCAACCCTGGCATTCTCAGTGGATATGACTCCTGTATGACTCGGCTTCGATACTTCGGCTTATTGTTCCTTGATCTAAAGGGAAAGGCGACTTGTTGCTATCGATGGAAAACAACTCAAGTTGGATGTTGGTCAATATCTGGACACTTTTTAGATGAGATAAGCAATTGCCGATTAGGAAAGTATCAATGTCCAATCCCTAAAGCCAATTTATGAAAGCGTTCTTAGGTCGTCCAAGTTTGGATGTGCATACTAGCAACATGGCAATTAATTTTTCTCAAGACATATAAGGATTTAATTTGTCCTTTTACCATGTATTTTTCTGTGCCATCAGAACTTACGCATCCTAAAATTGTTACACGCTCTATACTCAGAATTTCCCTATTATACTTCTCACTCTTATAATGACTTATTTGGCATCAAACTAAAAAAGTCTTGACCCATCAGGAACGAAACATTATTAGAATATAAAATGTATTTATTAATATTTGTAGAATACCATTCGTCCACATAATAACAGTCACCTCATTAACCGAGTCAGATTTGGTCGTTAAAAAAGAGTGGACGAGAGGGTAACACCCTTGATTCCCGACAGCCATGAACCGGGATTGAATCCCGCGCTAACATTTTGTTTAATAAGTGAATAACCTTCCCATATTATTCATTGTTGCAAATATCATAAACCATGTTGCTCTTTTTGAGCGGTACCTAATAAAGTGATTTTAGAACAAGAACAAGATTTGTCGTTAAATGATTTTATGAAAATTTTCAAGTAGATCAAGCCATCAGTGGATTCACTAAAGTTGTCCATTTTTAGCCGCTTACACACTTTACCTTACAAAATCAATTCTCTATTTGGAATATTTTGTCCTCAAGCTAGAAGAAATTATTTCATAAGAATATTTCTTCCCCAAATCATCAAAATTTTCCTGTTCTAGCTTTTACTACAGTTGGGTTTTGTGTACTCGGACGATTCCTAAGAAGATAATGAAGTGTGGATGCAAGTAACCTGAGAGTTTGCTAATAAATGTTGCTCAACATTTTTATGTTGGTCGAATTTCCGTAACATTTCTTTTTTATCTTTCAAGGAATTAGTAACTTTTTATTAAACTAACGAATATACCCGGCGGAGAGTTTTCTAATTAATGTTGCTCAACATTTATATTTTGGTCGAATTTCCGTTACAAATCCTTTTTATCAATTAATTAGTTAGTTTTTATTATTTAAGCTAGCAAATATACCAGGCTTCGCACGATTTTTTTTACCCTAGTGAATGTTTGCCTGGCGAATTTTGCCTCAACAAATGTTTTAATTATAATATAGTTTTGATAATTATTAAAACCATATATATAAGATTATTGATAATTGCAAGTGATATGATAATAATGACAATGAATGATGATTAATGATTGTACACAATATATGTCTTGTCTTTGGATAATTTATTAAGATCTGTGGATACAGACAGATCTGGGCAGTGGGCGACTTCTATATGCTCCAGGGTTAACCAAATACATTATAATTTACAGACAGCAAAATAATTCTGCAGATGTTGTTTGCAGACTTTTGGCGCCTTTCTATTTACCTACACCTAGTATACATGTACCACAGCAGGCGCGCAAATGTATAACATATTTACATACAGGTATTGCAAAAATATGCAAATTCCGCATTTTTAATTTCCTAGTCATAAAAGTAACACTTTACAACATACTTGACATTTTCTGTTCTTTCTCGGTATGTGGAAGCAGGAAAACACATTAAGCGTCCAAGGGCAGAAATGGAATTTTATTATACACGTGTATAGTGTATAGTATAATGCACTTGTATAGTGTGTGCCAGTCAATAAAATTACATTATTGTGATAAGCGATTAAAAGATAAAGAGAATAAGAACATATTTAATCAATGCCTTTTATTACTTTACTAGCGGATGTACCCGGCTTCGCCCGAGGTTTTTACCCGAGTAAAGGTTTGTCTAACGAACATTTGTTAAAACAATTCTCTATAAACTTATTAAAAAAAAGATATATTTAGATAATTTGAAACTTTTTCCCGGTCCCTGTGTGCCGTGTCATCCTGAATTTTGTCTTTCCTAATTTTCTACATTACAAAATCATCGTTTTATCTAGTGAACATTTTTTCCCGGTACCTTGAAATATACACGATAAGTTGAATAAAATCAATATTAATTGGTTCCCTCGGTAATTGGAAGTTAAAGGAATAGTATCTTCGCCTTGGAATTGTATCATTTTTCTTGTCTCAAATAAATTGCCGTGTCATCCTGAGATAATCTTACTTTTGATAAATAATATTTAAGATAACAAACTTAGTGATAAGAAAACTTGTTATCATCGTCACAATGGGGGCGCTACTTGCGAGTTAAATCTACAAATCTGCAAATAACTCTAAGGATATTCAAGATATTCATGAAATTATTTTTCAAAAACCTTCCGGGTGATATACATATTAATATCCCAAAATTTCACGGCGATTGGATGTATGGTTTTTGAATCTATAGAGTACAGATAGACAGACAGACAGACGGACATTCAATTATATATATATAGACTAGTGAATGTGCCTGGCTTCGCCGGGTTTTACCCGATTGAAAATTTGCCTAACGAACATCTTTTAATAATGGTATATCGGGATTTAGACAATAACTCTGAAAGATATATTTGATACAGTGCCCTTTATTGAAGACGCACAAGATAACAAGTGTGAATAAAATTTCCTCCGTCTCTTTAAAAAAAAAAAAGAAAACAGACAACCTGCAATACAAACGACTTTTAACTTCCTTAAGTTTTGTCTCCAAGAGTATATTTTATTTAAACTGTGTATATTTCTATATAAATAAACTTGTTGAATATATGAAATTTTATTAGTGGTTTATACTAATGTGAAAGAATGAAATTGATCTTAGGGCCATCTTTATAAATATATACAGCTTTCCCGTCGCGCGATGCTGCGATCGATTCAATTTACGATATTTAATCGAGTGCTTATGGATAGACGATTTTTTTAATTTTCCATCTTGTGCGTGCACGAATATACTAGAAGTTTTCTGAGGTGTGAGCTGGCCACATACTTGTCCATGTGAGACAAACAATAAAGACAAGGCCAATTAGGCATAAATTAATATAAAGCAATAACGCTCCATATATATATAGGGAATTAAAACATTAAGGCACGAATACCTATTTTACAGACATACACAAAAAAAAAATCTACTGTCCATACTGCGATAAAAAATATATATTGGGGGAATGGCACATCAGTGGTCCAATTTCTTCAAGATCACTGCAAACCTTTTATTATAATTTTATACGGTAAAATCTTCCCTCTCTCCTTTTCAAGTGAAATATCCCTTCACCCAAATAGTTTTTGGTCAAATAATAAATAAATGTATCCCATCAGGCTGGAAACAAAAACGAATTCTGGTGAAGGAGCCCAAAGGTCCAGTCCCTGTAGATATATGAATTTCACGATAGGCCTGTCTATTATGCCGTATCCGGACAGTCTGAGATATACAGTTTACAATGGGCCTGTATATTATGTCCTTCCTGGTAGTTCAAGTAGAGATATACAGTTTACAATAGGTATATCTATTATGTCGTTCTGGGCAGTCAAAGTAGAAATGTACAGTTTACAATGGGCCTGTCTATTATGCCGTATCTGGACAGTCTGAGATATACAGTTTACAATGGGCCTGTATATTATGTCCTTCCTGGTAGTTCAAGTAGAGATATACAGTTTACAATAAGTATATCTATTATGTCGTTCTGGGCAGTCAAAGTAGAAATATACAGTTTACAATGGGCCTGTCTATTATGCCGTATCTGGGCAGTCCAAGTAGATATATACAGTTTACATTAGGTATATCTAGTATGTCTATCTGGACATTCCAAGTAGAGATATGAAGTTTTCAATGGGTTTATCTATTATGTCATTCTGGGCAGTCCATGTAGAGATATACAGTTTACAATGGGCCTGTCTATTATGCCGTATATGGGCAGTCCAAGCAGAGTTTTACAGCTTACAATGGGTCCATCTATTATGCCGTATATTGACAGTCCAAGTAGAGATTTACAGTTTACAATGGGCCTGTCTATTATGCCGTATATGGGCAGTCCAAGCAGAGTTTTACAGTTTACAATGGGTCTAACTATTATGCCGTATCTTGAGAGTCTAATAAGAGATATACAGTTTACAATGGGTATGGCGGTTAACCTGTTACGACCTATTAAAAGTCGCTTTCGCAAACTAGGTAGGATCGTGAAAAATGATCACTATTTGGTATCGTTTTCAGATATTGTTTAATTTAGTTAGAATATTTATGTTTAAATAAAGGTTTAATATAATTTTTCTGTGATTGTGTAAATATTCATTGAATTTATCATCATCATTTTTTTGTTTACAAAAATGTTATATGGAAAATAAAGTAAGGTAATTGAACGAACTGGTTGCCCTCATGTTTACTGATCCAATGTTTTAATAATATAAGGTTTATGTTTTGTAAGAAAATTATACATTGAGAAGAACTATACATTGGTCAACTCGAGCCGGATTGAACGTAAGTAAAAGTCAAGTTAAAATTGATCGAAAAAAAGGGCAACTTATAAGTATTTTGTAACCATATATTTCAACTAAAAGTATTTGGGAAGAGAATTTAATAGCAATTATGGATGTAGAAACTTTAATTAAAAAAATAAAAAGGATAAAAAAACTATAAAAGGCATAGAGGAAAATATCGAATCCATTGTGTCTATGGTAGATATTGATGCAACGAAATGCAAACTAGATTATGCAAATAATGATTTGATGAAAATGAGGGATGTTTTCTTGCAGCAACTTGAAGATGATGATTTGAATTACGAAGTGGAAATTTGTATAGATAAGTGTATAAGATTAAAGTGTGAATTAGATTTAAAGCATAATGGGAAGGACCATCTGAAAAAAAAAGATGTTAATTTACATGTTAAAATGCCTAAACTTGAGTTGCCAACTTTCAATGGCAGATTAGAATCATGACTTTCATTTAAAGATCTATTTAAGATTACCAAAATTAGCCGATGACAACCATAATTCAATGTTTAAATTTCTAGATAGCTGCAACACGAAATAGTTAGAACAGTGAAGGTTTTGGGTTACCAAATCGATAGTTTATCTGAGGTATTTTTCGTCAAGATCATACAAGATAAGCTTGATAAAACCACAAAAAACATTGGGAATTGCAGAACAACCCAAGAGTTGTGCCTTCAATTAAGGATTTAATGGAATTTTTGGAAATTCACGCAAAAAGCTTGCAGAATTTACCAAATAAAGATTCAAATGTGGAGAAACATTCAATGAAAAAGGAATTACAAAAGGTGAATGTTTATAAATCATATATGATAAAATGTCTTAAATGTGAAGGTGCACATGCTCTTTCAAGCTGTAATTTATTTTCTAAATTACCTGAGTCAGAGAGAGTGAATTTTGTTAGTTCGGCTAAATTGTGTTTCAGATGTTTAAAGCCAAACCATTTAGCAAAGAATTGTTATTGCAAAAACATTTGTCAAATTTGCAAGAAAAGACACCACACTTTGATTCACCAAGAAACCAAGGTTCAAGAAGTTGATGAAGGGAAATTTGAGTGTGGAAAAGACATCAAAAATACATCTTGTCTTTTAAGTAATGAGAAATATTTTTCAAATGTCATGCTTACAACCGCTAGGATTAAAATCAAGGATAACAATGGTGTGCCTCAGACATGTAGAGCCTTGATAGACTCAGGGTCTCAGGCGAACTTTATATCAGGACAATGTAGAAAAGACTAGGACTTGAATATGTTACCTTACACTCGCAAATATCGGGAATTTCGGGACATTTTGGGAGTCACTCTTATGGACTTGTGGAGTTTGAATTTACGCCACATTTCAAATCCGATGAACTTTTCAAGGTGAACGCCTTGGTGATCGATAAGTTGACAAATAATTTGCCAACTCTTACATGTCCAAAGTCAAAATTGGCGCATCTCAAAACCATGCCTCTGGCTGATCCAGATTATAATATTTCTGCTCCCATCGACATATTAATTGGTGCTGAGTTAGCTATGACCCTGTTCACTGGCTAGTCCGTTATCGGCGATGAAGAACAACTAACTGCTACTTCTTCTAAATTAGGATGGCTCCTTTCTGGAAGAGTTTCCTCTAAGGGTAGTAGGAGAAGTATTAGGGATATCATTCAGTCACATCATGCATGCCTGGAAACCCAAAATATAGTCGAAAAATTTTGGAAATTGAAATCCATTCCTGATGTGACTTCTATATCTAAGGATGAAAATGAAAGTGAAATCGATTTTGTGGAAACACATGGAAGGGATTCCACAGGCAGATATGTTGTACAACTGCCATTTCGGAATGACTGCCAATTAGGAGATTCAAGATCCAATGCGATCAAAAGACTTTGTTCTTTGGAAAGATCTTTGATTCCACGACCTGAAGTTTATGACCAATATAGAAGCTTCATTAAGGAATATCTTGAATTGGGACATATGAGCTTAGTACCAAAGGAAGATATCATTAAGGGAAGGTACTATCTGCCTCATCATCCTGTAATAAAGGAAAAAAGTTGCACCACCAAATTGCGAGTAGTATTTGACGCATCAGCAAAGACTGATTCAGGTTTGTCCTTGAATGATGCTTTAATTCCAGGGCCCAAAATTCAACAGGATTTGTTTCACATCATTCTGAGATTCAGAATTCATCCTGTTGCTATAAATGCTGATATCGCCAAGATGTATTGGCAAATTAGAATATCACAAGAAGACTCGGAATTCCAAAGAATTGTATGGCGGAATGATCTTCATGATAAAATAAAGGACTATCGGCTAGAAACTGTCACTTATGGGACTAGTTGTGCACCATTTTTGGCCACTCGTATCATCAAACAGTTGGCTTTGGATGAGCAGAGTAAGTTTCCAAAAGCTAGCAAAATAGCATTGACAGATTCTTATGTTGATGATCTAGTAACTGGAACTTTTTCAGTAGATGAAGGCAAGAATTTGGTGCAAGAACTCTATGGTTTACTAAGTGCAGGAGGCTTCGAACTTCGTAAGTGGACCTCCAATGTTCCTGATGTTCTGTCACTTTTACCAAATCATTTAAGATCCACCAACACAAATATTGGGTTTGAGGAATCCAAGGAATTTGTCAACGTTTTAGGCCTTCAATGGCAACCAAGAACTGATGGTTTCACATTTAAGGGAATAGCTCTGCCACTGAACTCTATGACAAAACGAGGAATACTATCACAGATTGCTAAAATATTTGATCCACTGGGTTGGATCTCACCATTTACGACCACAATTAAGCTGATTTTGCAAGAACTTTGGAAGACTGGTTTGGAATGGGATGACCCAATTCCAGAGGAACTAAGAAGGAAGCTGACTTTGATAAACAAGGATCTTCCATCGCTAGAGCACATTCAGATCCCAAGGTGCGTGGTACCAGGTAATTATACATGTATGAAGGTAGAATTTCATGGATTTTGTGATGCATCACAGAAGGCATATGCTGCATTTCTGTATCTAAAGGTGATCCTCTCAAACACAAGCGCTAAGACATTTCTCTTAGTGGCAAAAACAAGAGTCGCACCTATGAAGGTGGCTTCACTTCCAAAGTTAGAATTACGTTCTGCTCTACTTTTGGCAAGATTAGTGAAAACTGTTAATGAAAACCTTCCTCTTACCACCAATGAAATATATTTATGGTCTGATTCTACTATAGCCTTATGCTGGACCAATTCTGAGCCGTGCCGATGGAAGACATTTGTGGCAAATCGAGTTGCTGAGATACAACGGCTTCTCTCCGGGGTTTGGTGCCATGTTGATGGAAGGCAGAATCCAGCAGACTGTGCATCACGAGGAATATTTCCATCCGACTTAGTAGAACATCCACTATGGTGGAATGGGCCACCATGGCTAATTGAACCTGCCCTTGAAATTAAGAAATTCGTTAATAGCTCCAAGGAAGAATTTAAAGAAGAAGAAAAAATCAAGACGTATTTTGGTACAATTGAATGTGAAATTCCATCCATTGTGATAAACTGCTCATCATTAACCCAACTGAAATGTATCATAGCTTGGTGCTTATGATTTGTCAACAACAGTCGAATGCCTTCACATTCAAGGAACAGGGAGCCCTTAACATTAAGAGAGTTGAATGATGCCCTGTTGACAGTTGTTAAGTGTGTTCAATCTATTGAATTTTCCAAAGAAAAGCATTGCCTGTTAAGCAACAAGCCAATCCCGAATAAGAGTAGAATGTACAATCTATGTCCCTTTTTGGATTCAAGGGGAATCATTAGAGTTGGCGGACGATTAAAAAATGTAAATGTTTATGTTTTAATGTCCATCCATACAGAGAGCAAAACAACAACTGACTCACCCGTGCAGCCAAGGTCACGCTCCGCTGCGTCACGTGGGAAAACATAGGTACATGTTTTCTTACATGTTCTCAGCACATCCCCCTTTTTAAGACTTGAAATATATATATACATTACAAACTTTAAATGCATAATATAATTAATAATGAAGGCGATCCACAGGTTTAACAATTCGTCCACTCCGGGTTCTTATCTGGCCGTCTTCTGAGTCGTTAGAGGGATAATCCACAACTGGGGTCTTTTCATTTTCAACCAGTTCCTCTCCCGAAAAGGTCGGCGTCGATGGGTCGGCTGGATATTGCACTGTAACTCCTTTTCGTAGATGGAACCTGTTTCGACGTAAAGTCCCAACTGGAGTATCAACCATATATGACCTTGGTGTCGATGCTTTCAGCTTTACAATCCCCCAGGTTCGCATATCTGTAATCCAAACCGTGTCACCTTCGGATAGCTCCTCCATGTCCGTAGCTCCGCAGCGTCGATCATATCTGGATTTCATATCCTTTCTCCTTCTCCCCTCCTTTCTTTTCAGGGTCTGAGAGTCCACCAACTTTGGATTAAGATTCTCTGGTGCAATTGGCAAGGTCGTTCGGAGTTTACGTCCCATGAGAAGCTCAGCAGGGCTGTAACCGTTCTCCAAAGGGGTCGATCGATACTCCAGGAGTCCAAGCGATGGGTCTTGATTTTTCTTGAGGATCAACTTAGCAATTTTCACACCTGCTTCTGCCATCCCATTGCTCTGCGGGAATCGAGGACTTGAAGTGACATGTGTGAATCCGTACTGCCTTGCGAAATTTGCAAATTCACGAGCAGCTCCAAATTGCGTCCCATTATCGCTTACAACAGTTTCTGGTATTCCATGTCGGGCAAATATGGATTTGAAACTACGCACCACCACACTGGCTGTGAGCCGATCCAGCTGAATCATTTCAGGAAAGCGAGAATAATAGTCAATTACGACTAGATACCACTTATTCTCGAACTTGAACAAATCCATTCCAATCTTTTGCCACGGTCGTGTAGGAAAGTTGGTTGGTATCAAAGGTTCATGTTTTGAGACGGCTTCCTGGATACAGACACTGCACTTTCTGACCGTTTCCGCGATCTCCTCCGAAATTCCAGGCCACCATACCGTCTCACGTGCGCGAAGTCTTGTTTTTGTAATCCCGAAGTGCCCAGCGTGCAACTTATCTAGGATCTCCAGTTTCATACTTGCTGGAATAACAAGACGACAGCTGCGCATCAGTAGTCCATTTTGAACGCCGAGTTCATCCTTGACATGCCAATAAGAGAGCAGAGCCTGTGACATCTTCTTCTTATCTGGCCAGCCTTGCTCAAGGTAGTTGACTACTGCTTTCAGGGTCGTATCTTCTTGTTGAGCTTCAAAAATCTTCGTCAACATCTCGTCTTTGTCGGTTATACTCGAGAGAACTGCATTTATATGCGCTGAGGTTTGCCGTTCGTTTTCACCTCCCTCAGTTGTAAGTAGTGGTTGTCTGGATAATGCATCGGCGTCGAGCAGCTCCTTTCCAGGGATATGCACTATTTCGAATCCAAACCTCATCATACGCATTCGGAAACGTTGCAGTCTTGGGGTCAGCGAACTCAATTCTTTCGTCGAAAATAGAGGAATGAGAGGCTTATGGTCGGTCTCAATTCGGAAACGCTTTCCAAGCAGGAAATCTTGAAAACGTTCGCAAGCCCATGTAATTGCGAGAGCCTCTTTCTCGATCTGAGCATATCGTTTTTCGGTAGGTGTCATAGTTCTAGAAGAATAAGCAACAGGTCGCCAGATTCCATTCTTACCTTCTTGCTTCAGCACCGCTCCCATGCCGTATGAAGATGCGTCGGATGACACCATAGTTGGTTTCCTGACATCGTATGCTGCCAAGATGGGTTGAGTCGTGAGCAATTCTTTCAACTTTCGGAATGCTCGCTCCTGGCTGCAATCCCAAACGAAGTCTTGACCTTTCACCAACAACTGGTTCAGTGGAGCCACAATTTCAGATATATTTTCCACAAAGCGTCCCAGATGGTTCACCATGCCAAGAAATCTTCTTACGCCATGAACATCGGTCGGAGCAGGCATCTTCGCTACTGCTTCGATTTTCGCTGGATCTGGTCGGATACCGTCTTCATCCAGTATGTGCCCAAGAAAATTAAATCTTGGCACGCCGAAGACACACTTGGCCTTGTTTAATGTAACTTTCGCCTCTTTCAGTTTTCGGAGCACTAAACGAAGAATTCGATCGTGAGTCTTGGAGTCGGAGGCAAATATTAGGATATCGTCCAGGTAACACATTACACCGTCCATGCCTTGCAAGATTATTGACATAACTCTCTGAAAATACTCTGGGGCGAGTGAGATTCCAAATGGCATTCTGCAGTATTTATATCTCCCAAAAGGAGTGATGAAGGTCGTTAAATGCTGGCAGTCCGGGCTCAACGGAATCTGGTGAAAGCCACTGTTCGCGTCCAGTTTCGAAAAGAATCTTGCTTCCCCCAGTTGCCCCAGCATGTGCTCCACCACTGGCATGGGATGCACTTCGCGCTGTACATGTTCGTTCAGCCTTGAGAGATCCACACAGAGTCGTATGTCGCCATTCGGTTTACCAGCAATCACAGTCGGTGCACACCATTCAGTCGCAACGTTAACTTGTGCTATGATTCCCGCCTTCTCGAGCTCTTCCAATCTTGATTTAAGCTTTTCCATCAAAGGTATTGGTACCCGTCGAGGAGTATGCACAGCATATGGTTTTGCTCCAGGTTTCAATTTGATTTCGTAAGGGTTTCCGATCTGTCCCAGTCCTTCAAATACTTCAGGGAATTCCTTGATCGGGTTAATTCTCGTCGCAACCACTTCAATCCGCCTCGCCAGGTTCAAGAGCTCACATGCCCGGCGACTCAGAAGAGGTTCACTCAAACGACGAATGACATAAATCTTCTCCTTGATTTCATAATTGCCATTTCGCAGCGTTGATATAAACATACCCACAGTCTGAAGTTCGGAAAATTCAGCGGCTCTAATGTTGATATCACTTTCCACTAGTCGTTGCTGTCCCATTATCTTCTTGAAGAGACACAGAGGAACACATGTAACATCCGCCTGGGAGTCAAGCTTGAACTTCACCTGTTTCCCGTTCACTTGGATTTCTGCCGTCCATCGCCTCCTGCACTCGCCTTCATCATCGTCGAGATTAGATGAATCCTCCACAGCTGAGACCTCCAGGAGAAAACCAATTTCTTCATCAAGTTCAGAAACAGCTTTGACTTCCGCAGTCTTCGCCTGCTTATCTGGGCAGCAATTTGCAAAATGGCCTGTTTTTGAACAAAGGTTACATCTTTGTCCTTCAGCACGGCAAGCCTGTCCTTCCCTGTGGGTGAAACCTCCGCATTTTGGACATCGTAATCTTGTTTTGGCTGACTTCTCCTTCTTCCTCGAAGGCTGCTGTTGTTGTTTCGGTGATTGTTTCTTCGAGTTTAACTTCACCTGATTGACCTTTTGGCTTGTTGAGGGACGCTGCAGGTCGACTTGCTGCTGTCGAACGGCTTCCTGCTGTCGAACCATTTTCACCGCCTTTTCCAAAGTCAGTTCGCTGTCCAACTGCATTCTTTCAGATAAAGCTTTGTCCCTCACTCCAACCACTATTCGGTCACGGATCAACTGCTCATGAAGACCCTCAAATTCGCAACTATCAGCCAATTTGTACAATGAAGTGATGAATTCGTCCACTGGCTCCCGATCTTCTTGGATTCTTGAATTAAATTTCGCACGTTCGTAGATAATATTCTTTCTGACACAGAAGTGGCTGTCGAACGCCTTGAGGACTGAATCAATTTTCGTTGCCTCTTCCTCCTTTTCGAACTTGAAGGTCCTGAATATATCATCCGCGCGGTCACCCATCAAGTACATGAACAAATCGATCTTGTCCGCCTCCTCTTTCTTCTTCATTCCACTGACCACGAGGTATCGTTCGAATCTCTTCCTCTATTTGGGCCATTCGTTGGGAGTCGAGAAGTCGAAAGTTTCTGGAGGTTGAATCTGAGCCATGTTGAATTATCTTCCAAGGTACGCAAAAATCGATATTTTGCAATAAACGGGTTCGTATTTTATCCAGTTACCGCTGCCACCATGTTTTAATGTCCATCCATACAGAGAGCAAAACAACAACTGACTCACCCGTGCAGCCAAGGTCACGCTCCGCTGCGTCACGTGGGAAAACATAGGTACATGTTTTCTTACATGTTCTCAGCACAGTTTATGGTGATCGGATTAATCAAGTTTTACTTCCAAGATCACATCATCTTACCACTCTTATTGTAAACAATGTTCATGTCCATAATCTTCACTCATCAACTCAAGCTACGCTTGCAGCAATAAGAAATATATTCTGGATACCTTCTGGAAGAAATGTTGTACGGAAAATTTTAAGAACATGCATGAAATGCGCTAGATTTCGTAAAGAAGCTCCTTTCCAATTAATGGGAAATCTACCTTTTGCAAGGATCAACAGATCAAGGCCGTTTTTGGTAACTGGAATAGATTTTGCAGGACCCTTTCTGATTAAACGGAACATGGGACGTACAACTTCAACCATGAATGCTTATGTTGCCTTGTTCATATGTTTCAGCACTCGGGCCATTCCTCTAGAATTAATCAGTAGTCCGACCACAGATGCTCTCATATCCACAATAAGAAGGTTCATTGCTCGAAGAGGTAAACCAGCAACAATTTATAGTGACAACGCCACTAATTTTGTTGGTGCGCATAAGATTATTGGGAAACTATGTCACAATGCCAGTAAAGTTCTTACTAATTCAGAGGGAATTCAGTGGAAATTTATTCCACCATCAGCTCCACATTTTGGTGGACTTTGGGAAGCCGGAGTTAAGTCCATGAAATATCATCTTAGAAGAACAATGGGCAGTGCTTTGCTAAATTTTGAAGAACTAACAACATTGTTAGCACAAATTGAAGCTTGCCTGAATTCGCGACCTCTTTGTCCTCTTTCTGAGGACCCTGAAGATCTACAGTCATTGACTCCTGGTCACTTCTTAATAGCATCATAGCAATGAGTTTGCCAAATAGATGGCAATTAATTCAAAAACCAATGAATCATTTTTGGACAAGATGGTCCCAAGAATATGTGTCACAACTTCAACAAAGATCCAAATGGTGCAAGCCTCAACCCAACATTAAGGAAGGATCCCTGGTGTTGATAAAGAATGAACAACAACCTCCACTAGCATGGAAGATTGGAAGAATTTCAAAGGTGTTTCCAGGAGATGACGCTAGAATCAGAGTGGTAGAAGTCAAGACTGCTAATGGGGCTTACAGAAGACCTATTGTAAAATTATGTTTGTTACCTATATAATGTTTTTTGATGGTCCCCCATCAAGTTGGTGGCGGGAGAATGTTTAATTTAGTTAGAATATTCATGTTTATATAAAGATTTAATATAATTTTTCTGTGATTGTGTAAATATTCATTGAATTTATCATCATCACCATTTTTGTTTACAAAAATGTTATATGAAAAATAAAGTAATGTAATTGAACGAAATGGTTGCCCTCATGTTTACTGATCCAATGTTTTAATAATCTAAGGTTTATGTTGTAAGAATATTATACATTGAGAAGAACTATGAAGATATGATTAAGCGCTAACCTAATATAATCGCGAAAGAGGGCGCAGCGACTAAAATGGCGAGGTTCTTTACGTTACGCCATCATTTATAATCGCTGTCGAGCGCTAATCAAACATTATCGTTTTATTGTCTCTGCGTTTTGTCAGGCAGGGTCGCTAAAATGCGTGGCCTATAACCTGGTATGGGCTCCAATCTTGGATTGTCTTTTATGAACGGGGATAGGCGTCAAAATTTTGTATCGCAGAATTGCGATCATTATTAGAATTATTTTTTGAAATTATATTTTCAATTTTATATATTTTCGTTTTTTTTTAATATTTGAATTGAAAATATAATTTTAAAAAATAATTCTTATTTCTAAGTTTCTAAAAATAATTTACCAGAAAATTACCTTCTGATGTCGAAAAATAAAAAAATGATATTTTTAATTTCATTCTACCCACATTTAAATTAATTTAATATATACATCGATATCACTGTTTAGAAACCTGCTTGTGAAGAAATGTCGGGTAGTCGTTTCACAAAACGCTGATGCGAAATTTGGTAGAAGAATTCGCAGTGATGATTCTTTGTGGGCTGTTGCAAGGATTTAAATAAGATCACTAAATAGCAGAAAGAAGAGGGTAAAAGTCTCCTTCTAACTAACTTTATTTAATACATCTTAAGAGGACAGAGGAAAACACCCAACTGGTCGGTAGCAGACCAAGCCGTGTTCTGGTCCTTTGTTGGCGGCTGGCGCCGCCGGGGCTTGTTTGTTTACTGTCACCCAAGCCGTCTGGACTGCGTCCGGAATAATGGATCTCCACCATTCCACACACTGCTTTTTAAATTTTCAATTTTGCTCAAAAATAAATGAAACGCGTAAATTTTCATAATGACCCATTTCTAGCTTCTCTAAAACCCTAAATGACACAAATATTCATGTAATTGTATTCATATTTCTCTTTTTAATGCTAAAATAATTTATTCGTAAAATCCTAAACGATTATTTTTTAAAATATAATTTAATTGTTTTTTTTCAATATATGTATATTCTGTACTGTGATATTTTTAGAAGTTTAAAATGTATGGTAAACTATTTTGATACCTAATAAGAATATTTAAAAGAATAAATATTCATTTATGATTTAAAAAAAAAATATTTAGTAGCAACGCTGTTGTGTTTGTTTACATTTCGTTCATATATTTTTGAATCTATATTAAATGGTTATTTTCTTTCTGAATTATTAGTCTTTAATGCATATAATATCTAATGTTATTTCAAGTTTTCTTTATAGTTCAAATATATCGATTCATTCAAAAATATTAGTTTTAATTTATATTGTTTATAAAACCTTTAAAAGCGATAATTTGGCGGTGTATTTGATGAAATTCGAATGCCTTTGTAATGTATGGATTCAAATTACTCAAAATATTTAATTAACTCGAAAGAAAATGGAGATAATTTTTTTTTGTAGTTTTTTAAATTTATAATCGCCATAGTAGCACAACAATCGATACATTTTTAAAGCCATTTTTGAAAACTCTCGTTTCAAGTTAGACGTTTCTTTGAACGCTGCGTATTTTAAAGAATAATTGATGCATTTTTATCACGTTGATAAGAAGAATTGTTTAAAGATCTACCTTTGAATTTGCGACGCAAAGGCTTCCAAGAAAGAAATAACCTCGCTTTCGAGTAAATTTGGATCTGATTTGCCAAATTATGAGCCGCCGAATGAACCAAAACAATTTTGTATCTAATGATATTTTTGCTCTAACAACTTCGCAGTGACTCAAAACCGCTGAATTTTATTGGACGAAAATTTTCAAGAAATCCGATTCGAGACCAAGAAAAATTAACAGAGATAAAGTTATTAGTAAACCATATTTGTTTAACGATTCCCTGATGTCAAAATGTCTTCGCAGATGCGCAATCCATTCTGCGTTACTTTACTGATATGCAGACCGATATGCGGAAAATTCCTTCGAGAGTTTATGACACATCCAAGCAGGAACTTTACATTATCGAGCTACTACCTATTATGATTGGAATATAATTTTCAAATCATGCATTTTCTGAAGTATTGGTTATTCTTCATTGGTATAATGGTTCCGCGAAATCAAATATATGTCATATACAATAGCTCTTATATCGTATTTTGACGATATAACATTAAGCCGCGAGGTCTGCAAAATCTGGCCCTCGTAAAAGGCGCGTCAAAATCTATATTGCGTGGCCAGAGCTGCAAAATATGGCTTTTGGCACAAACCTGGTGGAATCTCTTTGAGCGACAAACGTGCAGCAAATAGAGACCTGGACATGAGCCATTTCGATGCGATATGGTGGCGACTAAGTTCCAAAGTCTGGCTCTTGGCATGAGACGATGCGGTCCCTGTTGGAATGGATCGAGGATTAAAAATACTGCCCTTAACAGTTCCCAACGAGGCGATATCTATGAAAGTCCAAGCTGTTGATACCTGATCTTTGTAACTCTGCCCACAAGACCCATCTGCTATGAAGACCTGAAAATAAGTATTTATTCCAAACCGTTATCCCATACTTGTGACAACATGTTTCTAGCTGTTTAGGATCAGATCGAGAAATCATCGAGGCTGCGTTTCGCTGGCACTTCCGTGGCGGTTGACATACCATCTCACGCCAGCCCTCTACCTTATGTCATGGGAGTTGTTAAGAACGAAAGAAAAGGTCATCATGAAAGCTTATGGACTGCAGCGTCTATCGCCTCTATTTAGTTATTGATGTTCGGTGGAAATAAACAACCAAATAATCTGAATTCCAATAAAATATATTTACCTAACATGCTTTTTACAAGTTTATATTTGTCGTTATTTCTAGACCATACATTAGGTTTGGAACAATAGAGTTTATATAGATTGATTTGAATATATGTTATTCAAAGAGACGTACCATTGCTGAGCGGGTCCAGACGCATCCTGGGTATTCAAAAGGTCCGGTGGCCCAAATAAGGACATGCTTCTTTATATAAAGATGCAAGCCTGAGTTTTGTATCTCATTAAAACATGCCCTAAATGAGTAACAAAATAAAGGACTCGCCTCATACCACCGCCATCAGAAACACCTTCCTCTGTGACAAAGTCACAGAACCAGCTTTGGCAAATTGAGAAGCGCACGCCTGGAGATCATTGTTTTGGGCCAATGGCCCTCTTTAATCCAGGAGGGGCTTTATTCAATGAAATACACAAGGGAC
>CP092872.1:49788403-49816310 GCA_030710605.1 Cordylochernes scorpioides | reverse complement strand
CCAATTTAATCTTCAAAATCCGGCAAAGGGTTTGCCAGCTCAACACCTCTTTGGCGTAATGTGAAAATTTCATTTAGTTAGTATGTCGTATTTGGACAGTCCAAGTAGATATTTACAGTTTACAATGGGTCTGTACATCATGCCGTATCTGGGCAGTCTAAGTAGAGATATACAGTTTATAATGGGCCTGTCTATCATGACGTATCTGGGCAATCTAAGTAGAGATATACAGTTTATAATGGGCCTGTCTTTCATGACGTATCTGGGCAGTCTAAGTAGAGATATACAGTTTATAATGGGCCTGTCTATCATGACGTATCTGGTCAGTCTAAGTAGAGATATACAGTTTATAATGGGTCTGTACATCATGCCGTATCTGGGCAGTCTAAGTAGAGTTATACAGTTTATAATGGGTCTGTACATCATGACGTATCTGGTCAGTCTAAGTAGAGATATACAGTTTATAATGGGTCTGTACATCATGACGTATCTGGTCAGTCTAAGTAGAGATATACAGTTTATAATGGGCCTGTCTATCATGACGTATCTGGTCAGTCTAAGTATAGTTATACAGTTTACAATGGGTCTATCTATCATCCCGTATCTGGACAGTCCAAGTAGAGATATACAGTTTACAATGGGCCTGTCTATTATGACGTATCTGGTCAGTCTAAGTAGAGATATACAGTTTACAATGGGCCTGTCTATCATGACGTATCTGGTCAGTCTAAGTAGAGATATACAGTTTATAATGGGTCTGTACATCATGCCGTATCTGGGCAGTCTAAGTAGAGTTATACAGTTTACAATGGGTCTATCTATCATGCCATATCTGGACAGTCCAAGTAGAGGTATACAGTTTACAATGGGCCTGTCTATTATGACGTATCTGGTCAGTCTAAGTAGAGATATACAGTTTACAATGGGCCTGTCTATCATGCCGTATCTGGTCAGTCTAAGTAGAGATATACAGTTTACAATGGGCCTGTCTATCATGCCGTATCTGGTCAGTCTAAGTAGAGATATACAGTTTACAATGGGCCTGTCTATCATGCCGTATCTGGTCAGTCTAAGTAGAGATATACAGTTTACAATGGGCCTGTCTATCATGCCGTATTTGGGCAGTCAAAGTAGAGATATACAGTTTACAATGGGCCTGTCTATCATGCCGTATTTGGGCAGTCAAAGTAGAGATATACAGTTTACAATGGGCCTGTCTATCATGCCGTATTTGGGCAGTCAAAGTAGAGTTATACAGTTTACAATGGGTCTCTCTCTATATATTATTTGTATCTAGACAGTCCAAGTAAATATATAATTTACAATTGGCCTGTATATCATGCCGTATCTGGGCAGTCCAGGTAGAGATATACAATTTACAATGGGTCTATATATTATTTGTATCTGGACAGTCCAAGTAAATATATAATTTACAACTGGCCTGTATATCATGCCGTATCTGTGCAGCCCGAGTATTGATATACAGTTTACAATGTGCCTGTTTATCATGCCGTATCTGGACAGTCCAAGTAGAGATATACAATTTACAATAAGTCTATATATTGATACGAAAAAAAAAATATATATATGCTGTAAACATCTCAAAATTATTATTCTCATATTTAATTTTTCATAGGACTTTATTCCAATAATCATCATCACTTAGCATTGTTTACATGAGGACTTTGTAAAAAAGGAGACGTTGGTTAAAAATAAAAACTAACGAGACATACATTCTTGATTTTTTATTTCCTTTACATTAAAAATAGGTATAAAAGAAAAACTTACATACATCCGCTACATACTTGGCGCAGCCGGCAGGATAGGAAAGAAAATTAAAAAGGTAAAATTTTAATCAAAAGATTATATTTCAAATTTAAATAACTCATTTAGAAACATCTTTATTTTTATAATGGCAAATATACATAGATTTGAAAAATATTCTGGCAGTAAAATTAATATAAAAATTGAAAGTTGGATTAAGTTGTATGAAGTAGAAAATTTAAAAGCAAACGATGAAGAAAAAATACACAATCTTATCTACTATTTAGCAGATGAAGCCTTAGAATTTTTTGCTGATGAAATTCTTACAAATGCACATATAAAAAAATGGGAAACTGTAAAAGATAAACTAAATGCCAGATTTAAGCCTTGCACATATAGTCCCATTGTATTAGCATCTAGCAGAAAGCTCCTTGCAAGTGAAACTGTGGAGACATATTTTAAAGAAAAAATAGACTTACTGAATCAAACATCCTTGAAAAGGGAAGAGAAAATACAGCTACTAACAGATGGGCTACCTTTGAGTTGGAGGGATGTGTTTGCAGCAGCACAACCTGCAGATCCAACCAAATGGATACAAGTTGCACTTTCTGTTGAGCATAACAGGCAACAAGGTAAGCTAAGAAATTTGTTTAAACCCAAAGTATGCACTCTATCTCAACAGGAAAGATCAGCTTCAAATTGCCCATTTTTCTGCCCAATTTGCATGAAGAAAAGAATTAAAGTGAAACATTGGTTGAATGAATGTCCTGATTATGACCCAAATTATAAAACAGAGAGATCATCTAAAAATACTCAACCAAAACAATTCATTACAACAGTCACCGAATCAACCACAAGTAATGAAACAAACAAAGTAGCTTGCTTATCAACTAACAATCCTCCTTATAAATTGATAGACTTTAAAATTTGTGTCAACAAACATCCTTTACAAGCCTTCATGGACACAGGTGCTACCATATATTTAATAAGTCAAAATTTAATTAAAAGTTTGAATTTACATCCTTTAATAGATTCTCCCATGCAAATTCAACAAGCTAACTCATTAACCAAAACTTTAGGATATGTTCATGTAAATTTGCAAATTCATAATAAAACTAGAAAGGTCAAACTTCATGTAATACCTAATTTAAAATTCCATCTACTCATTGGCTTGGATATTGCAGAAGACTTTGAACTTATTGTTGACACTAAAGATAAAACAGTGTACACTAAGCAATCAGCAGAAATGGCACTTGTTTGCACAACCTTTAATCATTTGCAAAACCTAACCAGGATGAGTTGAATAAATTATTACAAGAAAATGAGCAAATTTTCAGTCAACATCAAACAGATATAGGAAGAATCTCCATTCAGCACAATATAGTCACCAAAGAACATTTGCCTATAAGTTTAAGACCATATAGAAGACCCATCTCTGAATATGAGAAAATTTCCGAACAAGTCAAATAAATGATTAAGAAAGGATTAATTAAAGAGTCATCCTCCCCATGGTCTTTTCCGGTTGTTTTAGTGCAAAAAAAAAAAAAAAGATGGGACCAATAGACTTTGTGTAGACTACAGGGAACTCAATAAAATTAAATTGATGATAAACAACCCTTACCACTTTTGCAAGATATTTTTGATAGACTTCATGGAGCAAAGTATTTCACAACACTAGATGTGGCTTGGGGATACTGGCATGTTCAAATGCACCCTGAGTCAGTTCCCAAAACAGCCTTTGTCACCAATGATGGACATTATGAATTTTTGGTTATGCCCTTTGGACTCAAAAATGCAGCATCAACATTTCAGAAAATCATCCAGCAAGTGATAGGAACTCTTTTATGGAAAGGAGTATGTGTTTTCCAAGATGATATCATCATTTATTCCTCATCCTTTTCCCAGCATATAAACCTGATAAAGCAGGTATTTGAAAAATTGCTTGAATACAACATCAAGCTTAAGTTCAACAAATGCTCATTTGCACAGTCAGAGGTCAAATACTTAGGCCATATCATTGGTCAAAATAAAGTAAAACCTGATCCTGATAAAATCAAAGCTGTTCAAGACTTTCCGCAACCAACAACAGTTAAAGGAATCAGAAGATTCATTGGCTTAGCAAATTTCTACCGGAAATTCATTCCAAGATTTGCAGAGATTGCCACCCCTCTCACAAACCTGACACAGAAAAATAAATTATTCTCGTGGACACCTCAAGTTGATAAATCCTTTATAGAATTAAAAGCAGCTTTAACATCAGAACCAATTCTTACCACTTACAACCCAGAAGTACCTTGCAAACTATATACAGACGCATCAGCAATTGGAATAGCAGGAATACTAAGTCAAGAAATTGATTCAACAGAACATGTAATATCATACTATTCCAAAAGGCTTCTTAAACACCAACAGAACTACTCAGCTTATGAACTGGAATGCTATGCTGTCATCCAAGCAATAGATTATTTTGAGGTGTATCTGGTAAACAAGCCCTTCCAAGTTATTACGGATCACTCAGCCTTACAGTGGCTACTCAATCTGAAAAATCCAAAATCTAAATTTTTCAGGTGGCTAGTCAATTTATCAACTAAAACCTTTACAATCACACACAGATCTGGAAACAAACTGACTCATGTAGATGCATTATCAAGAGCCCCAGTATTAAGTATTTCCATTTTCGAGCTACAACAACATCAAAGACAGGCAGATCTCAGCTTCATTGAAGACCCTCAAGATCATCAAAACACAGTGATGGTCAAGAAGAGAGGACTACTCAGGGCTGTGGTGCCTGCTTCTTTTAAAGAACATATTCTGAAGGAATATCATGATAACATGAGTCACCCATCCATGAACAAGACAGTCAAATTAATAGTTCCTTTATTTTGGTGGTCAGACATGGTACAGGAAATTAAATCTTATGTGAGATCAGGCAAGACATGTCAACTGACCAAATCATCTAACCAACCAACTCTAGGACAACTAATAATTCCAGACACAGAATTACAACCAGCTCAAGTAATAAGTGCAGATACAATAGTTATGGGAACATCAGCTGAAAAGACAAATCACAAGTACATCCAAGTGTTCATTGATCATCTTACAAGATATGTTTGGGCATTTCCCACTATCAAAAACACAGCTCAAGCAACGCTACAATGTTTCAACAGAATCCTTCAAGTCTCGCTACCCATAAAACATATCACTGACAACGGAAAGAACTTTAATTCCAAGGAATTCAAAAGGTGTTTGAAAGTTCATAACATCAAACAAACTTTCACCACACCATACCACTCCCAGAGTAATGGAATGTGCGAAAAGGTTAACGGAACAATCATGACCAAGTTAAGAGCGGCCTTGCTTGATAAACCGAAAGTGAAATGGAGCACACTTTTGTCCAAGGTCATTACTGACTACAACAACACCCCTCATGACGTAACAGGTTTTCCGCCATCTTTTCTACTTTTTGGTTACAATGTGCAGCCACAATTTGCTGATAACCCCTCAACCTCGGTAGAAGATGCTAGAAAACTGGCTATAAAAAGAACTCAACATCATCGTGATATTTCTGAAATAAGACATGATTCAAGGCATCCCGACATTGAATTTAAAGTTGGAGATCTCGTTCTTAAAAGAATTCCCTACAATGATCCGAGGCTAATTAAAACAGCTCCCAAATACGAAGGACCATTCCAAGTTTTGAGAAGATTGTCTAAAGTGACTTACGAACTCTCTACAACGGATCAAGGCAACCCACCAAGAAATCCCACAGGAGATCCTATAAAGGCTCACATCTCTCAATTAAAGTCATTTATTCTCCGTGAATAAATGCATCAAAGCGGGGGTAAATGATACGAAAAAAAAATATATATATATGCTGTAAACATCTCAAAATTATTATTCTCATATTTAATTTTTCATAGAACTTTATTCCAATAATCATCATCACTTAGCATTGTTTACACGAGGACTTTGTAAAAAAGGAGACGTTGGTTAAAAATAAAAACTAACGAGACATACATTCTTGATTTTTTATTTCCTTTACATTAAAAATAGCTATAAAAGAAAAACTTACATACATCCGCTACAATATTATTTGTATCTGGACAGTCCAAGTAAATATATAATTTACAATTGGCCTGTATATCAAGAAGTCCAAGAAGAGTTATACAGTTTGAAATGAGTCTATCTATCATGCCGTATCTGGACAGTCTAAGTAGAGATGTACAGTTTACAATGGGCCTGTATATTATGCCGTATCTGGACAGTCCAAGTAGAGTTATACAGTTTACAATGGGTCTATATATTATTTGTATCTGGACAGTCCAAGTAAATATATAATTTACAATTGGCCTGTATATCATGCCGTATCTGGGCAGTCCAAGTAGAGATATACAATTCACAATGGGTCTATATATTATTTGTATCTGGACAGTTCAAGTAAATATATAATTTACAATTGGCCTGTATATCATGCCGTATCTGGGCAGTCCGAGTATTGTTATACAGTTTACAATGGGCCTGTTTATCATGCCGTATCTGGACAGTCCGAGTAGAGATATACAGTTCAAAATGCGCCCAATATATCATGCCGTATCCTGGCAGTCCAAGTAGAGATAAACCGTTCGTAATTGGGTAAGGTAACTCTACATATAATAATATTAAATATAGTTTGAAAACTACTCATAATCAACATTTTTGGGGAAAAAAAACCTTTACAAAGAAGTTCCTGGACTCTAAATAAAAGTTGATATTTTGAAAACCCAGGTAATTCTTGTCCTCTTCGAACTATACATCAGGATTTCAGGTCAGGTTAGAAATAATACCTTTGCCTGTTTCAATGACCGGCCGGGATATTGCCACTGTAAATGTTGCAAGTTTATGAGATGGCATTAATCGTTTTATTAGAACATAATGGGTAATTAGTTCATTGCCTTGCTATGTCGCAAATACTAATTTTCTGGGATTTTGATGTAATGTAGAGTTTGTAAAAAATAAATTTACTGGCAATGTGTGTTTCTTTTCAATAATTTTAATACAGACTGCACATTACTGCAACGATATAAGTTATTGCATAATTGCATATTCAACAACAACAACAACAAAAGCCTTTATTTAGGGCATTCCGCCCCATACAGGATTCGCCGTATTTACACGTCAACAAGAGGAGAGGGAAGAGGAAACATTTACAACAAAATAAGGTTTGTCTCACATTCAGTTACCTATTTACAGATAGTTCATCCTCCAGTATCCTTTGCCCTGCATTCTTTCTCATGCGCCCAGCTTCTGTGCAGAACTTAAAGTATCTAACAATCAGTAATTCATCATTCAGAGCTGAAGAGAGAAGTTGACATATGCGATGGTATCTAAATTGACCAGAGTTAGGGCTTGGGAAAATTTCAGAACGTTTTTCTGTTAATAGAGGGCATTGGAAGAAATAGTGAACCAAATTATCATCCATGAGATCCTTACAAAGTAAACATTTTCTTTCCAGAAGTCTTTTCTCTCTTCCCTAAAAAATTGCCATAAAACTCTATGTTGTGCAACTAGTCTTTTGTTGGAAAGCGAGATATTTAATCGTAGGTACTCCTCTGTCATGAATGATTCACTCAAAAATTTGTAGTGAGCAAAGTGGGTTGAATCAGTAATTTTCATCTGATCGTTTTGAATTAGTTGGTCTGGGGTGGTTCTAATTATGCCTGGCAATTCTTTCTGCATGGCTAAGTAGTCTTCGCAGCCCTTAAGAAAGGAATATCCCTTAGAGTCTAGAATTTTTATTAAATTTTGAGTAAAACTGTTTTCTATTTCCTTTTTCGCGGTGATTTTCCAGAGATAGCTTAAGCAAGCATGTGGTAATCTGCTCGTCTCCATTTTTAAAATCCTGACCTAAAACTTTAATGTGAGTTTTACAGCATTAAGTTCAGTTGATATTCTTCCACATTCTCTTCTGAGGATATATCCTGGTGTGAAGTTTGGTAAGTCTAAGAGACGACGAAGAAATGTATCTTGGATATTATTGACTGTCTTCAGCTGGTTAATTGCCCACATTGGTGCCGCATATAGTAACGTAGGAAGAACAATAGTGTCAAGAAGTTTCATCACTGAGGTAAAGGACTTTATTCGCGCCTTTGTAAGGATTCTCCAAAGTGCATTAATTGCATTCAGTGCTTTGTTTCTAAAGTATTGGGAAGCATATTGGGTCGAGATTTTTGTAGTCAGAGGGTAACCCAGATATGTATACTTAGCTACTATTGTCAGGGGTTGCTGACCCCAAAACCATGTCTCGGAACGAGCTGTTCTTCCACCGTTTCTAAACACCATTATTTTAGATTTATTTTGTTTAACGTTAGGCAGTTCTCTTCTAAGTACTTTTTAAGTAAGTTAATCTTCAATTACAAATTTATTTTCGATTCTCCTAAGATCACTATGTCGTCTGCATACAGTAAAAGGTGTATAGTTCCATAATTCTCAAGATTTATGTCTGGCAATTCTGATTCATCCAACAGGGGTACCAGATCGTTTAGGAAGAGAATGAATAAATAAGGTGACAACGGCTCCCCCTGCAATAGTCCCGCTTGTATTTTGATAGCCTCCGTGAAGGAACCCCGCCATCTGACTGTTGCCCTCATTTGGGTATAATAGTTCTTAATTAGTTTAATAAATCGACAGCTCAGACCATTTAATGCTAATTTTTTCCAAAGTAGATGGTACGGCACAGTATCAAAGGCCTTCCTTAGGTCAATGAAGAAGGCATATAACTTTCCCCTTCTACGGCTAAGGGTCATTTGAATTAATGATACGAGCGTGAAAATGTGGTCCTGACAAGAGTAGCCTTTTCTAAAACCAGCCTGATTTTCTGCCAAAATTGACTTTCTCTCCATCCAATCATTCAATCTTGTCTTCAAGATAGATGTAAATAATTTCGATAGGTTAGAAATCAGGGATATTCCTCTGTAATTTGACGGGTTGTCCGGATCTCCATTTTTAAATATTGGGTGGATTATCGTTTTTGTCCATTGTTGTGGAACTTGGGATGTCCCTAAGATTTTATTAAATAAGTTCCTGAGATAAATTGTATGTTCTTCTAATAAATATTTAATCGCTTCGTTAGGAATTTCATCAAGTCCTGTAGCCTTATTTTTACCCAATTTGGAAATTTCCGTCGTGACCTCAGTTAGAGATATTTCACAATCTAATTCGGGGTCAATGTCCAATATCTCAAGTGGTAACTGTACAACTTTTGTTAAATTTGAACCAAGTAACTCCCGATAGAAGACCTGCCAGTCTGCAATAGAAATTTCACCTTGTAGGTTATTCCTATATTTAAGTGAATTAATAGTCTTCCAAAATTAGGAAGGATCTTTTACATTACTGAGGATAACTTGAATTTTGTCAGTATATTCCCTTTTTTGAGCTTTAGGATAGCTAAATATTTCTTCTTACTCGACAAGTATGCAATTTTATCGGCCGAGATATATATCATGTTTTACGTATAATTTAAGATTTTGTTTCATTTCCTTTTTAGCCAAATAACAGTCTTTGTCGAACCATGGCTTAGATTATACGAGGGGCATCCAATAAATAAGTTTCCCTATTTTGTAACAAATAAAAAACTTTATTTACAATTATGCAGTTATTTTATTTTCATTATACAACTCATAGACTACTTCTCTACATAATCACCATTTCTGTCCAAACATTTTTGGTACCGTTGTAGCGATTTTTTGATACCACTGTTGTACCAAGCCGTGTCCTGTCTTCGTAGCCAGTGGTTCGCCTCCGCCTGTTTTCAATTCAAATTCAAAACATCTGACATGATTGTTCCAATCGAAGAGCATCCAATTTCGATTCCAGGAGGCAGTCGAATCATTATTTCGTCAATGGTGCCGCGGCGATTTGCTTCCACCACATTCCGAACAGCAGCCACGGCTGCATTGTCCGTAGCAGTAACGGGCCTGTCGCTTCGCTCGTCATCATGCACGTTTTTTCGTCCTTCCAAGAACCATGAACGCCATCGGCGAACCATTTGGATGCTCATACATCCTTCACCATACACTGACACTAAATTGCGATGGATATTGACCGCAGTTTCATTTTTCGCTGTGAAAAAACGAATTACAGAACGGAGTTCGCAAGTGGACACGTTCACCAGTGGTAGCTCCATGGAAACTGAAGCGCTACGGACTTGCGCGTACGAGTAGAGTGATTTTGAAAGGTCACCAGCTTCCAACGCATCCTAGTGACCATTTCTTACCTACTAACTATTTTTTACAACGTTTCGTTCGCCGAAAAAAAAATAGGGAAACTTATTTATTGGATGCCCCTCGTATATATATTTTTTTGTTTTGGCCTCCATCCGCGTCCCCGAGCGTAACATTGCTGTTTGAATTAAACCAGTGAAATCCTCAGCCTGAGTATCAATTGTGGAGTCAGCTGGATGTTCGGGAGTTAGTTCTTTTAAAGTTTCTATATATGTTGAGATATTATCTACTGACCAGGAAAATTTAATCTTGGCACTAGGCTCCATGTAACAATTTTCAGTTTTATTATTTGGGCCGATAAACTTTAAAATTATTGGTAAGTGATCCGAATATGGCATACAACCAATTTCAAAATCTGCTATGTGTTCAAGCACCGCAGGTGAGACAATCGCCAGATCTAACACAGAAGAGCCTCTTCCGGAGATAAATGTAAATTTACCACTTTTATCATTAATGGATCTACCATTTATTATAGTTAAGTAATTTCTATCAAGAAAGTCAATAAATATTTCCGCTTTGGCAGATTTTGTTAGATCACAGGAATTTCGGGTAGTTGAAATAAGGTTTGAAGTATCTATCAAATTATGGTAACCCCCCAGATTGCCAATACGGACATTCAGGTCGCCGACCAGTATTATTTCAAACCCGTTATATATCTTATTTTCCATCAAATGAAATAGTCGTCCAAGGTTTGTAGCATGTGTATCGTTTGGGGGTAGATATACGAATATTACACAGATCGCTGGTGAGTCATTGTCTAAATTTGGATTGAGTGTGACTGCAATCCAAGAGGTTTCGATTTCAACATTGTCAATTTGGGACTGTAGTTTTTTATTTATGCCAAGAATTATACCTCCGGAGCTTCTCCCTTTATCTGTTGACTTTACAGCAGGTGATTGATACATTCCGAAGTTCGCCAGGTTCAAGTCGATATTGAAGTGGCACCAAGTTTCTGTAAGCGCGAACATCTCAAATTGTTTCAAATATTCGAACAGTGGAAAGAGAGAATTTATCCTAAAAAAGCCGTTTATATTCCAATACATGAATCGTTCGTTTTTAGCTATGTCAACCATTGGTTTTATTTTTTCGATCTTAATTTTATTATGTTTCAGATTTGTGCCCTTAAGTTGACTTTCTTTAATAGTATGAGTCTTGCTATGTGAAATATGAGGATTTCCTGTGAGTTGAGTTTTGTTTATAGATTGTACATCTTCATTTGTATGTATTTTATTACCTGAATATTTACATCTATTTACAGAGGTCCGCGGGTGTGCCTCTAGCTATATTAGTTCTCCTTTGGCATTCACCACCTGTCCCTCCACTACCATGTAGTTGATGCCGTTTAGGAGAAGTTTATTATCCCTCAACTTCGATCCTATACCTTTCTTGTAAAGTTCCTTTCTCTTTTCTATCAAAATTTTTCTCTGCTCTCTAATCTGGGGGCTGTAATCCCTGCTCATAAAAATATTGAGTATTCGAAGTTTGGATGAGTTCTTTAGGAGACTTATTCTGGACTCGTGATCAGGAACTTCAATCATAATAGGCGCCTTTGGGCCCCTGCCCAGGCGATGACATTCGGCAATTACCACATCATCAGTAATCTGCATATCTTCCGCCATTTACTTCTTGACCTTTTGTAGCAGCAGTTCCCGACTGTCAGTCTCTGCTGATTCGATGCCATATATTATTAAGTTGTTTTCTCGGGCTCGTCTCTCCAAAGCCTCCGCGCGTTCTTCCAGATTCCTTATTTTTAGGGTATTATGAGAAATTGACCTCGTGTTAGTCGCCAGTGCATCTGTGCACGAAGCTATAGATGTTTCTATTCCCGTCATTCTTCGTTCCCAATCCTCCATCTTCTGCCCAATATTAAGCAACCTTGCATCCATTTTCTCTCCCAATCTGTTCACTTCAGCCGAAAGGTTAATTATGAGTAGTTTTAAATCGTCCATTGGTGCCTGGTCTGGAGTTGAGTGAGGCATATTTGTCAATGTGGCCTGTCTTTTCGGCCCTGGATTTAGTTCTATACATCCAATTATCAATAAGGCCGTGATCACTTTTAGCCAGTAAGCCATCGAACAGTGCTTCAAAGTTACACCAGTTCTATCCCTGTAATATTTCATTTTATTGAGTTTAGTCTTAAAATCGGCAAATTTTGCCGTAAGCTCTATTGGCCTTGTTATGCAAATCACCATGTATAAAACAATCATTAAATATGCAAATTTTGCAAATAATCTCATTTTGTTTCACCGTTAACTTTATTTTACTTTTCTCTCTCTCAATATGATATATATAGTATTATTTAGAAGATCGAATTTGAAAAATCAAAAAGCAAGAAGAAAATATTTTTAGGTCAAAAAAGAAAGAAATAAAGTACACTTATCTGGAGCCGTGGCGCGGTGCGACCGTCCAGCCCTGCCTCCTAGCGGCGAATATCCATAATTGCATATTCAATAAGTTATATTATTGCAGTAAGGTTTGTAGAGATAATATTTGATGATATTATTGAAAAGAAACACATTGACAGTAAATTTATTTGTTACAAATTTCATCGATTGATTACAATTGGATTTATAAATGTAATGAAGAGTGTTCTAATATTTTTAAACTACAAGATATTGAATGATATTGTGGTTTTATTGAGTCTCTATTTCTGTTTTTATTAATAGTTATCTTAATGTTAAAGGGGCTTCAGAAAATACTTTTCCTTAAAAGGTAAAAGAATTTAACTTTTTATTGTTCTATTTTCAAAACTTTGTGAGAAATTCCAGGACACTGTTACAAATACTTCATAGCTTATAGTTCTTATTATATGAAACAAAAAGAAAGAAATAAAGGCAGACAATATCGAAAAATACTAACAAATATTATTTGAATCGAAAGATGTGTGTCGTATCTAAGTGCGTAATCAGTCAGCTCTGAGAGGAAGAAATAAGCAAGCACATTAAAAATGTTGATTACAAATTAAAATCTCGACGCATGCATGCATCCTAATTATATCTGTTATCAGGTTTATATTTAAATGTTTCCAAAATAAGCATCACCTTGCAACATAGTCTTGCTAAATTTATTTTAATTTTCAAAATAGATTCAATTAACATTTTGAATGAGGAAGAGAGAGTTGAAAAATATTGGAAAATATTATTTGTAATGAACATTTTCAATTTATTGCCTGATTATTTGATAGAAATTATCAACCGAATTTGATTATTTTGACAATTATCATTTACTTATCTTTAATTGCTGATATCTCTTCAGAATATTGCAAACATCTCTTTACCTGTGTTTTCCTCATTTAAGCCGTAAGGAAATAATATATAATTGATTAAGCTATAAAACTAATTCACATAAAAATATATTTCTGTACTCTATATAGACAATTTCTCTACTGTCACTTTAGGAAATATTTTCAAGTAAATGGAAGACAAACATGAGACTATGAACAAACATGAACTAATTTGTTATAAATATTTAATGACATATTGTTTCCTTTTTTTATTTCTTTCTTCTTGTTAATATCTTATTGACTATTCTTTACGGCCTGATATTATGGTAAATATACGTGTATAGACAACTGTAGAAACATACATGTATGAAAGCGCAAGTGTCCCTAGGAGGATATAAGAGCTTTAAATTGAAATTTACACAAAAATAGAGTATAATAAAGTGATTTATTTTGATCAAAACAAAATTTATTATTTCAGAACATCAAAGAGAGCCATACATGAAGAGAAAATTTCTGTGTCTGTGTGTGTGGATATCGCAAAGTACAATACAATAATATTAATACATTGTTGGGAAGAGGTGCGCAGCTAGAGTCTTTTGTTTACATGTCACATTTTAACTTATTGTCTATAGCTTTTGTCATGGATTTGTTTAATTGTAACTTTTTACTTCTTATTTAATTTTATTAACTTTCTTGTATAGTTTTTACATTTTTTTTGTATAAATATTTTGCATACTTTTGTATCGTTGAATATGCATACTTTTGTTGTTAGAGATTATTTAAGACACAATAATCTATAGTTATAAAGTTATATTTCTCAAACAATTAGTTTTGAATAAACTTCAAAAATATATACGTGCCGAATAGTAATAAAATCATCAGTGGTGTATCCTCCCAGCAGTTTGGCTGGCTTACCCACCATACCGCTATGATATTGCATACTGCATTCTGCTTATACTGAGAGAATATGGTTTCACGGGCTACTAAACAAAGTGTAAGATATTCGAGCCCAAATATGGATGTAGCAAGCAGACAAACTGCAATGCACTGTAGCAAAGTACCAAGGTGCTGCACGCCACCCAGGTTATTAAAAAAAAGGTTAGATTCCCCAGGCCCCAGGGTAGATAAGAGAGAGACAAGTGTTGAGTAGATAAGAAGATTATATAAAACGGCAATATTTCGACAGGTTTCTATTTATACACCCGGCACTTGGAAGGAATTCTCTGCTAGAGTATATTTAACGAATCTATAGACACATAAGCTCATCAATAAGTACCCTAGTTGGGAATGAAAGCGCCTTTTTTTGGCAAATTCAAATTACAGTAATACCTCTTTTGGAGTTTATCTGTCCTGGTAGAGTCAATTTTTAGTGGTAAACGTTTGTTTATTCATTTATTTAGTTTCCTTGAAAATCTAAGACCCTGTCCAACTCATTCTATATTATTTTTTTAAGCACCTCTGAAGGATAAATGTATTGAATATTCTTATATTAAGAGCATTATTACATTTTTTTGAGGGAAGAGTTTTATGTGCGTGTTTATTTTAACCAATTTTATTCAACCTGTCTCTTAGAAGTCAACTTGTTTTGCGAGTGAAATTCTGTTTGGAACCAAATTTAAACTCCAAAAACAAGTTTTACTAAATTATTATTTAAATTTACAGTTTCCTTTTATTTTCAATATAGAAAATCCTTTTGGATATACGCCCTTTTTATAACGTCCTATACACCCAATCATTTTTTCATCTTCTCCAAAAAAAGGAATTGTCGAGAACGCTTTCAGATGTCTCAGACGAGATCTCCAGAAGTCTAAACGACGTCTTTCTCCTTCGAGATGAATTTTTTTTCCACTAGCCATTTCTTCATGTTTGAGAACAAGTAGTAATCACAGGAAACCAATCGGGTGAATACAGAGATCGGCACAAATTCATAACGTAATTCATGCAATTTGGCTGCGACAATTCCGGATGAATGTGCTGGTGGGGTTGGCATGGTGAAAAATACACACAAAAAAAACTGCAGATAGTAGTTTTAGAGAGATGATTTTTTAAAGATTTCTAAAAGTTTTCAAATATTCACATGGAAAGAGGATACATAAATATATTTTAGGATAAATATAAGATATAGACTCTTAAAAATTTCAAATTTCTCAGTTATTAAGATTTTTACTTAATTTATTATTTGAAAATAAAATCACAGAAAAATGGGATTTCTAAAAATATCAGACTAAAACTAGTCCCAGGTTCAAAAGAGATTACATAGAAAAATTTGGTAATATTTGGCAGAGTACTTTGAGAGTTTATTATAACCACAGAGATAAATCTTGTGATCTTTATAATTATATATATAATATAAAAATACCTCTTGACCCCGCTCACATGAGCATCTTAGATGTGGCAAAGTGCAATTTTACTGAACATGTGAAAAAATTATAAAAATGCCAGGTATTGATATGAGAAATTTCCCATATTTAGCGTAACTAGGCAAATTTGACCTTAATACTTATTTATTGATTGCTCAGAAAGCTTCTTGGGTCAAATTTTGGTCGTTGAGGTACAGCCTATATTAAGATGACAAGGGCTAACAGCCCGAAACGCGTATGCATTTGGCTTTTCTTGATAATGGATTGGCCAAGATATTATGAAACACACCTGAATCAATGTTTAGTTGAATACCCTCGTAATATATTTACTAGTGGTGATAAAGACCCACTAGTAAAGTATTTTACTAAGGCGATAAACATAATGTATCGTTCTGATGTATAATAAAGAGAGAAATGTCTCTTTAGGTACATAAATATCATCCTACCGTAAATTTGTTATACTAGACGAATGACCCGGCGTCGCCCGAGAATTCCCCCGAGTGAAATTTCCTTCATACTTGTTGGGAGAATCTTAATAAATACTCTCTATTAAAACTTAAAACTTCTTTATTGAAGGCACAAAAAAACTATGAATATAAATTACTATAATAAATGTAAAAACTCTTACACCTAAACGTCTCCTCATATACTATCTCCCACACTCACACAAAGAAATACATATATTTATATACACACAACAGCACAGAATAAATTAGATCACATATTAATTAAATCACAGAATGAAAATGAATATTTTAAATAATAAACATCAACAAATCTCCCCTTCAAATTTTCAATTTTCATTCCTCAAAAATAACTCCACCACTTATTCAGTTCTTAAGCTTGACAGCATCCACAGTCTTGGTGAGATGGTCCGCTTTCATGTCTTCTGAATTCAGTGCTTCTTGGTAATCTTTCGGACGTTTAATTTCATAAGTTCTATCAGAAACATTTTCCTTATTTTTCATTAGTCTTAATCTTTCAGATCTTCTCACTCCCCTTTTTATAAGTTCTTCTTCCTCGGTTTCTCTCATCATTCCTGGTTCTGGTCCTCTTCTACGTGGAGTAATTATTTCATCAGGAGGTATTTCATCTATTTCACTCAAATCTACATCATTATCATCTTGAGGAATATGCTCATCATCGATGTTAAAGTTTTCTACCTGGTCTTCTCTATTATAAATATCACCACCAGAGTCTTCATTCCCGTGAGAAATCAAATTTTGGTCTTCTCTACTAAAAAATAAAAGTTCATTTTCATCAAGATTCTACCACTATTATTCATTAAATAATATCCTAGTCTGGATTCATTAAAATTAACATCTGATACTTCATGTATTTCATCCATTTCTGGTAAATATATTCTATAGCCTTTTCTTATCATACTGTATCCCATCATGACCCCTTTATGAGCTTTTGGTTCCATCTTCTTTCTCTTTTCTTTTCTTATATGAACATAAGCTAGGCTTCCGAACCTTTTTAAATAAACAATGTTTGGTTTCCATCCCTTGTATATCTCGAAAGGAGTTGTATTCATTTCTCTAATTTTAATTCTGTTATTTATATGAACAGCCACTTTAACACTTTCGCTCCAAATTTTTTAGGTAATTTAGAATCAATTAGCATGGTTCTTGCTGACTCAACTATGGTTCTATTAAATCTTTCGGCTTTTCCATTACTTTCAGGAGCATAAGCAGTGGTGAATTCTTGTTTGATGCCTTTACTAGATAACCATCTCTTCAAATAATTTGAAACATATTCTCCTCCATTATCATTTCGAATTCTCTTTACTTTCTTTCCAGTCTGTCTTTCTTCTTGCATAATCAAGTTTATTATGGAATCTGCTGTTTGAGATTTATTAGCAATTGGTATAACGAAAGTAAAATTACTATAGTCATCAACAATGGTAATGAAATACTTATATCCAAAAGATTCATCCAAAGGTCCAACTATGTCGGTATGCCATAGATCCAAAATATCTTCAGATTGTTTATATTGAATACTTTTGTAAGATTTTCTATGTATTTTTCCTAATGTACAAGATTATCTCTTATTTCTTCTCCTGCTTGAATGCTTCTACTCTTTATAATCATTGCTCTATTCAAGTAGTCATCAACCGTTTCATCTTCCTTCATTTTTAATTTTGATAATTCTATTATATTCTTCATCTGTAAGTCTTCATTTTTAGATGCCATTTCTTCCCCAATTATATTCCATAATCTCTTGGCACTTCTTTCACTTGAATATTTTAAAATTTGAGTGTCATTCATTGTTCTGTTCATCATATTTCTTGCAATTGCATTGTCATCATCCCAGTCTTCCCAGATTTTCACTTTTTCTTCAAAATTTTTATCTGTTTCTATTGGCTTTTCAACTTCTTCTCCCTCTATGATACGTCTCCATAATTTTAATCCTCTTAATTCACTTTCAATTCTATTTGCCCAGATCAAGTAGTTTTTGTCTGATAGTTTTTCTATTGGAGATAAGTTAAAATTTTGCATCTTTTCTTTTTTCTAAAAATTATTCAATTAATCTTGATTTGCATCAATTTAAGTCAACCGCTCTCTGCTACCAATTGTTGGGAGAATCTTAATAAATACTCTCTATTAAAACTTAAAACGTCCTCATATACTATCTCCCACACTCACACAAAGAAATACATATATTTATATACACACAACACCACAGAATAAATTAGATCACAGATTAATTAAATCACAGAATGAAAATGAATATTTTAAATAATAAACATCAACAATACTGAGAGTACATCAATAATAAATAGTAGAAGTGCCATAGAATAGCAATACAGAAGTAATACATAAACCACAGGCAAAAAGTGTGTGTGATGGAAAAAATTGTACTTGTATTATATTAGTGTTTAGGTATTTGATTTAATTTTTTTTTTGCAATCCATTTAGTTGTTTCAAAATAAATATACAAGGTATGTCCCATAAGTTCCCGGACTGGGTCCATAAAAAAAAAGGTAAGATTTTTTAATTTTTTTTTTATTAAAACTTTTCAAAGTAATCCTCCCTTGCTTCAACGCACCAGCGCCATCGTTTCTCCCAATTGTCGAAACAGTTTTTATAAGCCTCTGTTAAGGTACGCGAGGTCAGATTGAAGAAACCTCCTCTTAACAAGTAAGACTTTTACCCAAAGTCTTGATATTATTTGGACTGCTTCGGGTGATCAAGCGAGAAAGAAAATAACGAAGACAAAAACCAGCGGCTACACACGTGAAGCTCTCGCTCTACTAAAAAACTCTTTATTTCAACAACACGGCTCAGTTATATACAAAAGGGAAATTTACATAATAATAATCCATTCAAAATATATTTGACATAATAATAATTCATTTAAAAGAAATTTACATTCCAAGTTATACACTCAAAAAGATATTTACATATTCTATGCTACGACTTTTAACATACCCCCACCTTTCTTTTTTGTAAAAAGAAAAAAATCCGTTCCCCCGTGATGGGGGGATCCAGGCAGGTGGGACACCGTTGCAGGGAGCCCAGGCTCTCATCCAGGAAAACCATCCTCTCCTCGGCACACTGCGGCACCCTCTCCATACACACCACCGGAGGTTGCCCCATAAGCGTCCATCTTCTTCCTCCAAAGAAATCGGAGGTAGTCCCAATCATTTTCCCTGATGGCCATCACCTGGAAATATCTCCTCACGTCGGCCAAAACTCCGTACTTATTTTTCCGAAGTTTTATTCCTATTTCCGGGATTCTCCTCAGTAGATTGGGTATCTTTTTTAAATATCGCCTCAAGGATAGTCCGCTGCGTCCTCGACAGGACGCGCCGTCACATACTGGCCGTATAGGCGTCGTTTCGGACTCACACCCAAATACAGGGCGATCAGGAAACCAGTATCCTTTTCCCTCAGGTGGAATTTCATCAACTCCTTCGATGAACCCATCATTCAACCAATCCTTTGTATCAATAATCCCTTCCTCCATCCTTGATTCAGTACCTTGTTCTGCATCTGGGTTTTCTTCCACCCTTGAATCAGTACCCTGTTCTGCATCTATCTTTTCTTCTTCCACCTTTGAATCAGTACCCTCAGCTACTGCTCTAGAATTGCTCACCGGTTTATAACCTTTAATTGCAGTCTCAGAATCCTTTACTCCGTCGCCCTTAGGCTTCGCTTCAGAATCTTCCTTATCCTTAAATTTGCCTCTTCATATTTTTCATTGGCATTATTTCTACCAAATTGCCCCCACCTTGAGAGCCAATCCCCTGGGTTGCCCTTAAGTTTTTGTAGATCTCCCTTATTCTTTATTTTAGATTCCGTATCTCCAGTTGGTCTTGCTTCAGGATCATTTACTCCGTCGCCCTTAGGCTCATCTTCAGAATCCTTTACTCCGTCGCCCTTAGGCTCATCTTTAGAATCCTTTACTCCGTCGCCCTTAGGCTCATCTTTAGAATCTTTTACTTGATCTCCTTTATCTCCGTCTTTAGAATTCACTTTATCAGGTTTTGCTTCCGCTTCATTTGCTTTGTCTTTAGCCTCAGCTTCCTTCACACCTACATAGCTATCAACTGCAGTTTCAGAATCCTTCACTTCATTGCATTTAACTGCCTCGTTCAATTCCTTTTCTTTAATAGCATTCACAGCACCTTTTTTGCCCTCATATTCAATATCTATTATAGAGGGAGCTGAACAAGCTTCCTTTAGTATTCTAGCTTTAGCTAGAGCAGGCTTCACATCCGTAGCTCTAGCAGTTTTTACAGAATCCTCTTTTTACACGCCTTCAATTTCATTTTTCATGGACTCTTCCGGGCTTTTCGATAGAGACGTAGAAATAGTCTGAAGTTTGATAACTTTCTGATTATCGGTTTCTGAATTCGGAGAGGCACTAGACGCCCCTGGTGGAATTTGAGAAGTCTTGACCTGAGCATCCCTATCCTGCTCACGCATTACGCGAATTCTAGCCTTCAAATAATATCTTTCCGTGATGTAGACTTCACAATCCTCAAATTCTTTATCAATTTCATCGTCAGTAGCCTCATCTTTGGCCAATAAAATTGCCTGGCATCGTTCATTCAATGCCACCAGCTCCAAATGGAGAGATTCTAATCTATCAAATTTGGCATATATGCCACTTTTATCAATAAGAGGATCCCTTAACTCTGTATTCATATTATTTACCACCTCGGTAAAAACGCCTCTTATCGCCTCTCTACGCCTTCTGCTAACATCCTCCATCTCACCTTGTAGTTATCCTTTCACCTTGTAGGTATCCTTTTACCTTGTAGGTAGCCTTTCACTCTGTAGCCTCTTCAACTTCCTTGCTCTACTTGAGCTTCACTTTTCCCTTGAGCTCCTTTTAACCTTTAACAAAGGGCTTCTTGAGCTCCTTTAAACCTTAAACAAAGGGCTTCTTGAGCTCCTTTAAACCTTTAACAAAGGGCTTCTTGATCTCCCTTAAACCTCTAACAAAGGGCTTCTTGAGCTCCTTTAAACCTTTAACAAAGGGCTTTTTGAGCTCCTTTAAACCTTTAACAAAGGGCTTCTTGAGCTCCTTTAAACCTCTAACAAAGGGCTTCTTGAGCTCCTTTAAACCTTTAACAAAGGGCTTCTTGAGCTCCTTTAAACCTTTAACAAAGGGCTTCTTGAGCTCCTTTAAACCTTTAACAAAGGGCCTCTTGAGCTCCTTTAAACCTTGAGCTTCACTGAGCTCTTTTTAACCTTTAGCAAAGGGCTCCTTGAGCTCCTTTAAACCTTGAGCTTCACTGAGCTCTTTTTAACCCTTAGCAAAGGGCTTCTTGAGCTCCTTTAAACCTTCAACAAAGGGCTTCTTGAGCTCCTTTAAACCTCCAACAAAGGGCCTCTTGAGCTCCTTTAAACCTTTAACAAAGGGCTTCTTGAGCTTCTTTGCCTTGAGCTTCTTTAGCTTCTTTGCCTTTGAGCTTCTTTAGCTTCTTTGCCTTTGAGCTTCTTTAGCTTCTTTGCCTTGAGCTTCCTTAGCTTCTTTGCCTTTGAGCTTCTTAAGCTTCTTTGCCTTGAGCTTCTTTAGCTTCTTTGCCTTGAGCTTCCTTTGCTTCTTTGCCTTTGAGCTTCTTTAGCTTCTTTGCCTTTGAGCTTCTTTAGCTTCCTTGCCTTGAGCTTCCTTAGCTTCTTTGCCTTTGAGCTTCTTTAGCTTCTTTGCCTTGAGCTGCTGTTACTCGGGAGACAGCGCCTACAGGTCTTCCCGCCTTCTGTTCCTCGGGAGACAGCGCCTACAGGTCTTCCCGCCTTCTCTACTTGACCAGCCCACGCAGCCCACCCGGGGACGCCACTAAATGTTAAGGTACGATAGGTCAGATTGAAGAAACCTCCTCTTAACAAGTAAGACTTTTACCCAAAGTCTTGATATTATTTGGACTGCTTCGGGTGATCAAGCGAGAAAGAAAATAACGAAGACAAAAACCAGCGGCTACACACGTAAAGCTCTCGCTCTACTAAGAAACTCTTTATTTCAACAACACGGCTCAGTTATATACAAAAGGGAAATTTACATAATAATAATCCATTCAAAATATATTTGACATAATAATAATTCATTTAAAAGAAATTTACATTCCAAGTTATACACTCAAAAAGATATTTACATATTCTATGCTACGACTTTTAACAGCCTCTTTTGGAATGCTCTTCAATGCTAACGGCGATTTTTCTATTATGTCATCCCTGGTGTCAAAATGTCTTCCTTTTAGAACTGCTTTAAGTTTGGGGAACAGGAAAAAGTCATTTGGTGCGATGTCTGGGAAATAGGGTGGTTGAAGTAGTATTTGTGTCCCGTTTTTCGCCAAAAAGCTAGTCATCAAGTGCGCTGTGTGAGAGCGAGCATTGTCATGGTGTAGGATCCAGCCACCATTAGTCCATTTTTCTGGCCTTTTTTTTCGAATCGCTTCCCTTAGACGGCGAAGAATGCCCAAATACATTTCCTTAATAACTGTTTGGCCTGCAAGAAGATACTCGTGATGAACAATGCCCTTGTTATCCGAAAAAGCGACCAGCAACACCTTGTTTCTGGATTTTTTGGGTCTAGGCTCACCCTAACCTCTCCACTCGGCAGATTGAGGTTTGGTTTCAGGGTCATAGCCATAGACCCATGTCTCGTCGCCTGTGATTATCTTGTCTTCCATTCTGGATCCGTTCTTGTCATTTCCATCATGTCCTCACAGGTTGTAAGCCGACACAGTTTTTGCTCATTGGTGAGGAATCTTGGGATGAATTTTGCAGGAGTCTTTTTGAGCTTCAAATCTTCGGTTACGATCCTTCCAATCGTTATTTTAGAGATGCCTGTGTCTTGCTCTAGCTCCAGCAAAGTGGTTCGAGGATTTTCTTTTATCAAATCGGTGATTTTTGCACATTTTCATCAGTCCTTTGAAATTTTGGGCGTTTTTGACGAGGATCATCTTCTATGGAAATTCTGCCAGCTTTAAATCTAGAATGCCATTCAAAAACAGTTGTTCTCTTTGGGACGTCATTGGGGAATGCTTTATTAAGCATTTCAAAAGTTTCGGTTGCTGATATTTGAAGTTTCACACAAAATTCTATGCAAATCCTCTGCTTCAATTTTTGTTCCATCGTAAAATCGCCGCAGCGCTAGGTGTGACCTTTAAATAAATTAGAATAACCTTGGCGCGCGCGCAAGTACCGCCTCGATATTGGTACCACCGTGTAGCCAGATATTTTTTCTATAATAAACAGTCAAATTCATTTACATTTCTCATTTATTTTTTTTTTATGGACCCAGTCCGGGAACTTATGGGACATACCTTGTAGTTTAAATAGATGACAGCTTTTCCACCCAATCCCCGAGTTACCCGCCCCAGCAAATTGACGCTTGAAATTGCCTGAGTTGAGTGAGTGACTGCGATGGATCTTGACTGCGATGCCCATCTTCTCAGTAAGAATAAGAAAAAATAGGTTTATAAAAAAAAAAAAATCCAAAATACTGGCATGAAAATATTTTTCTGTAAAAGATAAAAGAGCACATGGAAATTAGGAAAACATATGTGTTTGCTAATGACTGCAACTGAATTTTAAACGATTTTTAAAGGGATAAAAAAAAACAAAGGCCAGAACAAAATTAATAAAAAAATACGAAATCATTATTTACATACAGTGACGCTAATTTTGTAAAGTTTTTTTTTTAATCGTATTGTGTGCGTTTACCGTAACCTAGTAATATAAATTTCTCTCTCAATACTCAATACTTTTGTAAGAAAAAGTAATACTCGTACTCAAGCAACTTGAAAAAAAATGCAGAAAATCATTGGTCGCTTAATTGGCCTGATATTGTTACTTCGCCTTGTATTTACTCCGCGTAAATAAAAAGTTCTTCGAATAGAAAAAATAAATAGCCAAAAATATTTATCAAAATGTAGCCGATAATTTTTCTCAGATTTATAAAATGCGACATGCAAAATTTGGTACCAATTGGTTCAGTAGTTTTTGAGTTTATTGCGAAACAGACAACAGACATTGACATATATATATAAGAAGATATATGCACTCATGGAGAGAGAGATTGAGATTGAAACTATCTTTATTAATCGCCCATAAAAAATTATATAGTGCCAAATAAAAGGAAAAAATTATAATAGAGTTATAAGAGAAAATAATATATATATATATGTCATAATGTATGTTCTTCCAGGAATAAAGGAGTAAACCTACAGTCAACCAGAGAGAGACGTAGATAGAAGGTAGCTAAAGTACGGCCATTTTGGGCCACTGGCCACATTCCGGGGGGGGGGGGGGGGGGGGGGCTTTTCTTGGAACCTCAGGACTATTTTTAGACAGTCGGGGGGTGGTGTGCGACACGAACGGTCGTTCAGCGGTGACATCCCCTCGCGCTCCCTCTCTCTCGCTGGTTCCCTGGGATTCTTCTTCCAAACTTGTGGTTTCCTTATTTCTCTCTCCCCACATTATTATCATATTGCCACATTGAAAGTCGACAGGATCATATCACAGAAAGAGTCGAAGGATAAGACCTGGCCGGGAAGCAACTCCCTCATATACCAGAGTATGAAGAAACAAGAAGCCAAGCCACGATGATCGGCCAAACCCAACTCAACTGTAACTACTCCTTTTCGAGCCCTCACCCCCTTCTTCGCCAACCTTTAAACCGTGATCCGGAAGAAGTGATAACCAACGACGGAGATGAAACTACCGCCTACTTCTCCCAGCACTAGATCTGCCCAAGAACGACCACCGTGCCAGGGCAGGACACCTTCCTCCATCATGGACAAGACTCCGCCATATCCCTGCCGCTACTGTGATGTACAACACTGGTACGCACAGTGTCACAGACAGAACTCTCCCGAAGCTCAATGAACTTACCTGCGCCCTAAACCAACATAACTCGTGAGTGTAATTGTTTTAACTCCTACCATTCATTCTTTAAATAAGTCATTCCTTGTAAATTGTCCCAATATTTACATAATTAGCTCCATTTATTCTCTCCACGCCTATTAACAATGATTCTATTCTCCATACTATTTATCTAGATATTTGTAACTCATTTAATTAGTTACCTTACCAGTAGAATTTAACAATCGTCATTTTAATTAAATAATTTCAATTTTAACGTAACTCTTTAAAAAAGGAATTCTACCTATTAATGCTTTACGATTTTTACTATTAACAATAGATTTTTCATAATCAATTTATCTATAAAAATATGCCTCCAGCACCTAAACTTTTGTATACCTATTTGTATATGACCTCTCCTACTTGTAAGCATGGCTCACGAAAAATAATTTCTTCCCCTAAACGACTCAAAATTCACCCTGCAATTCAGGCGTCGAAGAATTCCAACCACCACGTGAGACTTGCTTACAACCAACCCTTGGTGACTCTTATCTATCTTCCCCTGAATGCCCCTCTCATTCTTACAACTTTGTTAACCTTATACCAGCTCAGGACCTTTTATAGAATTATTGATTAATCAATTATCGAACTTCTATATTGTCATTTCAAAATCCTAATCTTCGCCCTTCATTTATGATAATATATTTCGTAGTTCATCTCTAGCATATCCACCGACCCACACCATCTAGCCAATGGTGTGTTCGTAACAGGATGCAGATTGACTAACTGCTAGATATTTATCAACTCCTTTTTGTTCGCACTTGAACAATCTGCATCGAGCGGCACAATTCGCTTCTTCTTCTCGCGCCACACGTTCGCCACACGGACCCTGTCTTCAAATCTATGTTTGTCCCTTTCCAAACCAGCACGATATAGCCTACCTTCGATATTTCCCACGGAGGTACGTTAAACATCGTCGCTGATTCTGTCCGGTCCGTCATCATTTCGCGAAACATGGGTTTTACGTTCAACCCGTCGCGAAATCATCTCCTCGCACAAGCTCCCACGACGGGTCAAACACTCCGTGTGCGAGAAGCTTGTCACTTGTAATGGACAACGCCGTCCTCGTCCCAATTTTTGGCACTGTGCGCGCATACTTTCCTCCGATTAAATATAAGTCCATTCGACTTCCTCACCTACACACGGGACTTTTCCCCTAGGACTCGCTACACTAGTAACTGCATAGATAAGGTAGAATGGCCCAAAGCAAGTTTCCCCTCGCTCTGTTCGCCAAAATTCTAACATTGTATGTAGTTCTATATTTACCTCAGTCCTGAGCTCACACAATTTCCAACCTCAACTTCATTTCTCGTACTCTACACCTATAGCATAGGAAGCCCATGCCAAGTTTCCCCTTGCCATGTCCGCCTGAAAAATATCTTAAAGTGTAGAGTTCCCCAGTCTTAATGACCTTCAGAATTTCATCATGTGTATGTGACTCCCCTTCTCGTTGTTCACACCCCTCCATAACAGTTCCCTTATAATACATTAGATGTTATTGTATATAGCCTTTTATAACTTTGATATTATAAAAAATTCCCTTAAATATCAAACTCTCCGGTGTTGTAAAATTGCTTATAAATAATATTTACTTGTGTACTATACAATATTTTATTTACATAAAACTATGTCACCATAACCTTAATTAATTTCAACTGTAAAATTATTTTCTCTATTCCTGGCTTCACCAGCTTTAAGTATACTTATATATATATATAGCTTTATGTATATATTTTATTTATTTTAAACTTATTTTAAACGGGATTTCTCGCTCGCTCTCTAGATGTGTTGATACGTGCTTGTTTGTGGCAATTCCGCTTCAATATTCAAATCTCACTTAGTTGGGTGTATATACCTCTCCGCATATTTTCTTGGATTACCTGAAGAAAAGCGTTTTGCTTGAAAGCTTGTATTTTCAATAAAAAGAAACTCACCACGTTATATTTTCGTTTTCTCTTTTAATTTTAAAACGTGGCTAAAGTATGTTTGATACTCAAACCATGTTCAGCCTTCTTCAACGGGGGCCATATGTCATAATGTATATGTATGTTCTTCCAGGAATAATAAAGTAAACCTACAGTCAACCAGAGAGAGACGTAGATAGAAGGTAGCTAAAGTACGGCCATTTTGGGCCACTGGCCACATTCCGGGGGGGGGGGGGGGGGGGCTTTTCTTGGAACCTCAGGACTATTTTTGGACAGTCGGGGGGTGGTGTGCGACACGAACGGTCGTTCAGCGGTTACATCCCCTCGCGCTCCCTCTCTTTCGCTGGTTGCCTTGGATTCCTCTTCCAAACTTGTGGTTTCCTTATTTCTCTCTCCCCACATTATTATCATATTGCCACATTGAAAGTCGACAGGATCATATCATATATATATATATATGTGGTGAGGTCTGGTAGCCTCTTGTAGAATCCTGTCGACTATAAATGTGATGAAGTATCCAGTCGACTTAATCTATGGTGTGAGTCCCTGTAACTCTCGCTATACTGTGTTGACCGAGAGGAACAGTCAGGATAAGGAGTTTTCCAGTACCTCTCTGCACCTTGTAAGACCTTTAAAAGTCCTCACAGAGTACAGGCAGTCGTGGTCGAGGCAGAGTGGAAAGCTTGGGAATGCCATACACAAAAAAAACGAAGACACAGTTGCACTAAGAAAATTCCGTGAACAGATAAAAGTTGAGCTAGGAGCGAAAGATGGAGATAGAACTTATATAGTCTTACTGACTACATGGTGGATGAGGTGGACCTGGGGTACAACCGACGAGGGCCCACGCAGATGGTGAAGTGACTATCAAGTGACTGTAAAGTGACTGTATTTATAGTTTAAGACGGGGGCCTTATATACCTTTTCTGAGAAAGGGGGTAGTGCATTTCACCAGATGTGAGAGGGGCGTGGATCGCCTGGTGAAATTCTACTGGCG
>CP092872.1:49769445-49788303 GCA_030710605.1 Cordylochernes scorpioides | reverse complement strand
CCTTGGCAGTTTCCATTTTTAGACCTTGTTGTAGAATTTAAAATCTATCTCGATTTTAGACGTTATGACTTCTATCTCTTGCTTCAGCTCAACTCTTAATCTATTACAGGTGGAGGGCGGCCTGGTCCAGCCCTGTGTGCGTGCCGCAGGAGCATCCACAGGGAGCACCAGCTTGTCTTCCTGGAGACCTGCCTTGCGAGGACAGTTGGCAAGCTTGTGTCCCTACTTGTAGCACAGGGGATACTCATTGCTGTAGGTCATATAGACGTGCGTGACCACTACCTTGGCCTTGACGTCCAGCCGGGCAGGGATCTGGGAGAGCTTTACTCCGTCGCGCAGAGTTGAAAGAGCTTCCCGACGAGCATCAGCCCAGCAAGAATCCTCTAGTTGCATCATATTCTGGATGATGGACGTGACCTGTTCATATGGCCGCAATGCAGTGAAGAGGTCAGAGTCCTCTACGAAGAAGAGCACGTTGCCGAGGACGATTCTTTCGGCCCTCCTTCTGAGGGGGAAGGCACGCAGGATGCCGTCTTTGATGTTGAGTCCCTCTTCTATCAGCTTGTCAGCGAGTTCCATGCTAGAGAGGCCGACCAGGATGTGTCCTTCCATCTTTGTCTGTTGGTATATGGTGCCCTTACCCAGCTTGGTTTCCAACGCCCTGAAATACTCCTCTTGCGTGAAGTCTGGACAGAATTCCAGGGACACACTGGTCCGCCTGCCCCGCTGCCGTCCTTGCTCGGAAGGTGGCCTGCTTCTGCCTGCTGGTCTGGCACTCGTGCACCTTGCTGGGTCTTGGTGTGCTCGTGGCTTGCTGCTGTACAGAGGCATTCCCCGTGCCTGAACGCAGCTCTTTTTGGCCGCCGACTTGATGTGGTCAGAATCATGCGGCCTCTTCTTGGAGCCGCCCACTTTGGTGAATGTCACATCTTGTCCTTCGATAAGCTGGTCTTCTTGTTCCTGGAAATCAGCCCAATTGCCGCAAATATTTGCATGTGCGCTGTCAGTCGCCGGCTTGGTATTTGCATCTTTGCTATTAGTTAATTCAGAATGACTTTCAGTCAGTTCAGAATATTTTGGCGATTTCTCGGCAAAGACTTGGCCGTTTTGGATAATACGAGTATTTAGATGAGCTTGCAGCCCATTCGTTTGGCTTTCAGCCAATACCCCATAGGGGTTATAAATATCCATTTTCTCAATCTCTATCCCATAAGAACGCGGAGCTCGCGCGCCGCGTGGCCGCATGGCCGAGAGAGATTGAGATTGAAACTACTTTATTTCAATGTCCATATAAGATTATATAAGGTTAAATACAGAATAAATATAAATATGAATGAATGAGAATACATAATGATAAATATATGAATCCCTATATATATAAAAGTCAGTGTATGTATGTATGTATGTATGTATGTGGGTAACTATGTCGGCTATACACGTCCACAATACGTAACTAATCTGACTGAAATTTTAACAGTATAAAGAGTAGTATCTGGAAAAACTTATAGTGAATATTTCAGGTCTCTATCCCGAATATTATTCGAGTTATTTGCAAATTGCGTTGCAAATTTGAATTTTCGCTCGCAAGCAGCGCCTCTAGCGGTGAAGATGGGAGGTAATATCAGCTGACCTAATGTACATGTAAAACGTGTTTTGACAGGAAATAGAGAAAAATCTGGAAAATATATTTATCGGATTTTTATCCAATAAAAAATAAAATTGACAGGTTCTGGGCAAAAATAGTTGTTTTTTTTAGTCAGAAAATGATGATGACAATATTGCTGTATCATGTTTGATTATCAGATACAAAATTATATCGGGAAAAATTCCAAAAAGCTGAGACCACGGGTGAAGCCAGTTCAATTTTAGTGTGCAGGAACAAAATTCTAACAGAAAACATTCAGTCGAGCAGAAGACACAAAGCCAGATCATCTCTTTATAAAAATATCGCTTCTCTGACACAAAGTCTTTATAAAAATATCGCTTCTCTGACACAAAGTTTGGAGCGGGACGTTTCACAAGAGTGACATCCACGGCGCCAATTTATAATTGTAACGAATAGTATTTGAATAAAAACATTTAATCGGGTAAAACCCGGGCGTTGCCCGGGTCATTCGGCTAGTAATTAAATATAAATAGATAAAATTATTTGATAAATATTTATATTTATGTGGTAATTTTTATATAGCAATATGTAACCCCACCAAAATCTATGCAATGTATCGTCAAAAGATTTAATAAAAGTTAGGCTTCGCGAAAAGGGAACAACAATTAACAGGATTGCATCATCCAGGAAGTAAAGGTCACTGCCCAGGACCCATAAAACTAAAGTTGAAAGACCTTCTTCTTCTTTGAATATTGCAATCATGGCGTCAATGGAGGTACTAAGCCAATCACAGTTAAGCATGGCAAATCAACACCAATCACTTTTAAGGATGACCAACTAATAGCGAATCAGAAGCAAGCACGTAGAATGATCTCCACCAATGAGAAGCCGAGAGAGTTAATGACGATGATCTCGGACAAGAAGTTAAGAAGGTAGGTGACCGGGCTAGAAGCCAGGTGTGCTCAACTTAGGCTCCAACCAAGGTAGTGTCCTCTCGATCATATGAAAGGCAAAGTACCTCCTCCAGTCTCATCACTCTCTCCCTTTTGCAAAGTCTATTTTCTATCCCATCCAGGTGTGCTCGTATTTCTCCTGTGGAAATCCACCATTCGACCAAGACTGCGCCACCAATCACCAATTCAACCTAATCCGACATAGGATTCTCACCACAATTCACCAGGATTCAATCGAAATATTATAGAGAGTCGACAGTCGGGCCCATACACCAGCACACCAAGAAGAACAGGTTCGTGGACTGCACCTGCAACGCCTTCGAACTGCAAATTCTGCGGCGCCCACCACTGGCACTATGAGTGCCGAAACAAACCAGCTCCACACGCGATAGCGCGGGCAGTGCGCCCCGCCCAACAACCACCACAAGCCCAAGCCGGACAAGCCGCCCGAGACGCACCAGCCTTTCGTCAGCCAGGTAGGAAGGCCCCGACTTTTCGTCAGCCAGCTGACGATAAAACTATCCATCACCCATAAACTCTCACCCCCTTTTCTTATTGACACAGGCGCAAGCTTGAACATAGTGCCCCATAACCTATATAAAAAGTAAAAAAATAACCTCCCTCAACTGAAACTTAAAAAACAGCCCATAGACCTACAGGCCATAAACGGTCCTGTACCGACCTTAGGTCGAATAACCCTTCCCCTGACAATAGGTAAAATAACCAAAAACGAGAATTTCCATGTGGTGGAAGCACCTCTACCATTTGGGATTCTCGGTATAAATACCCTCTGCAACTTTAAAATTACAATATATTTTAACCAAGGCACTATGTTCCAACTCGCCGCCCCATTGCACCCTATCACCTACCATTTTTCTTATATACCAAATGAATTCGCCTATTGGAAATGCCAAGCGGAGTCACAAGGGACTCACATGGCACACAATCCTTCCGCACACGGCACCCAATGCGCGCATCCATTGGTCAAAAACCATTTGCCACAATGCCAATGTAGATCACGTTAAGCGCACGCACGCCACTTTTTCACCAGGGCCAATTGCTCTAATTATACGCCCTCTATGCACAAGGCCACTATGGCCCAAACTCACCACAAAAATGCCCAAACAGTGTCCATCCAACAGGACAACCCTAAACATTAGGTACACCCGTGACCAAACATCACCACACCACCGTCACAAGCGTGTACACCACAACAGTCGCGACACTCACACTAAAACACAATAAAAACATCTCCCAGACATATGCGACATCACGACACAAAGTCCTCACTATCCACCTCACTTTCCCACACTCTTACAAAGATACAACCACATATTCACACAAAACAAATTTGGCGTACCATGCCTAAAAATACCACAAGTAAAAATACCCACAAACTCCAACAAAATCATCACCATACGTCCATATCGTGCTCCGATATGCGACCAACAGGAAATCCGCAGTCAAGTCCAACAAATGCTGGAAAACGGCATTATAGAGCAGTCGTTTTCGCCTTTCTCTAGCCCAGTCACTCTCGTCACAAAGCGCGACAAGACCAAAAGGTTTTGTATTGACTATATAAAGGTGAACGAACTTATCAGCTCCGATGTCCATCCGCTCCGAAGGATCGAGGATATACTCGACCGTCTCGCACGGGCCAAGTATTTCTCAACTGCCGACGTATCCTCCGCATATTGGAAAGTGCCGATACACCCCGATTCTCGACCTCTGTTGGCACTTGCCACGCTCGAGGGGTTCTATCAGCCCACTCGATTGCCTTTCGGGCTGAAAACCAGCCCTCAGATCTACGAAAGAGCCATGAGTCAAATCCTACAGAGGCACGGACTTGACTGCGTGGCACATTATTTCGATGACTTCATCATTTTCTCCAACACGCTGGAGGAACATCAAAACCATCTGCGCCGATTTTTCGCATTTTGCGAGGTAGAAAATTTACAACTCAACTTCGCAAAATGCGAATTCTTTAAGCAGTCCATAAATTTCCTAGGATACACCTTCACTGCTAGTACCACCACACCACTCACAAGCAACACAGATATCATTCACGCCATCCAACAACCACACAAGCGCAAAACATTGCAATCCTTCTTAGGCGCTGTGAACGTTTATAACAAATTCATTCCGGACTACACCCGCTTGCGGGCGCCACTTAACAACCTTCTCAAAAAGGATGTTACGTGGGTCTGGGATAACAAATGCCAGAGAGCGTTTACTAGCCTTAAGAAAAGCCTCACCATACACCCCATCTTACACCTTTAACAGGAAGGTCTCCCATTCCAGGTGTACTGTGACGCCTCAACACTCGGCATAGCAGGCATCCTCAAACAGGTCCACCCTGATGGAAAGACCTACCCAGTCCAATACTACAGCCGCGCCCTTCGTTCACACGAACGAAATTACTCCATCTCTGAATTAGAATGCCTAGCAATTGTTGAGAGTGTGGATAAATTCCGCGTCTATTTGATGGGCAGAAAATATACCATATTTTCTGACCATCACGCATTGCAATGGCTGAAAACGATCAAAACCCGTCAGGCAGATTTTTCCGATGGAGCTTACGGCTGTCGAGCTACGAGTATGAGGTTCGTTACATAAAAGGAGCACAACAATAAGAAGCGGACCTCCCATCCCGTAACCCGTTCTGTGGCTTCTTAGACGCCCCCCTCATTAAGAGCCATCAGCCTTCCCCATCTAGATATTCTAAACTGACCATTGATCACAACGGACTTCATACCATTTCCGCAAAGGTGTAACCAAAATAATAATCCCAAAAACACTCACCAACGAACTACTTCAATCAGTACACACCCAATACAACCACCCAGACATCTCACAGATGACGAGACTCATCTCCGCTCAGTATTATTGGCAGGGCATGTCAAAAGACATTGCACAAAAGGTTAAAACCTGTCCAACCTGCCAATTGACAAAGCGTCCGATGTGACCCACTTACGGGGAATTAGGTCAACCACCAGAAGCCAAAGGGCCCTTTGACCTACTATCTCTCGACACCATAGCTGGGTTTGCCAAATATGGCAACGCCAAAGTATACCTCCACGTCGTAGTTGACCATTTCTCGCGCTACACATGGACGTTCCCGTCCAAATCCACCAGCATTTTTACCTATCAACAGGTGCTCAAGCGAGTATTGCAGGATGGCTCCCCGAAACGCCTTCTTACGGATAGAGCACCTGCATTCACTTCGCCGAGATTTAGGAGCTTCCTGCTTAACAGGAGTATCCACCCGTTACTCACCACCAGCAATAACCCACAAGCCAACGATCTATTCGAACGCCTAAACGCCACCCTTACAGGAAAACAGGCTACTCCATTTGGAGAATCCTAAGGTCGCATGGACCAAGTTGGTCAAACGAGTTACCACCATATATAACAATACCCCTAACTCTATTACCGGTTTTCCGCCCATCTACCTGATGTTTGGCGTTCTACTCGCGCAACTTTCCGACCACACCACACCTTACCCAGACATCGACAGAGCCAGGAGGATCGCACACACGAGAACTCAAAACAAACACCTACGAGACAAAAACGTTTATGACCAACGACATAAACAACCACACTTCGAGGTAGGCGACCTGGTGTTGGTTAAAATATATCACCACCCCAACACAGGAAAACTTGCCCCATATTCTACAGGACCATACACCATATTAGAGATCATCTCCCTAAATGTGGTCCGTATCGATAGACCCAACCAACCTCTCCAAAGAGATACCGATACAGTCCGTGTAAACAAACTTAAAATATACACAGAAAACATCCACTACATAACACCACCCATAGCAAAAACCACCATCTACGACATAGGAACGATTACACGTTTCCATTCAAACATCTTACCCCCGACATTTTTCCAACAAAGCCACGGACAATCAAACCGACCAACAGTAACCCTTTCATACATTTAGATCCCACCATTTTCACCAAAACCCGATTTATACCCTTCACCCATAACAAAAAACACATTGCCCATCAACAAATATATCCAATCATAACTAATCCTCCTCCCATTCCGCCACAACAAATCAATTTGCAAAACGATCCACAAAGAAATCCACTCATGGAGAAAATATTGGAAAACATGTGCAGATTCCCCATATTCCACTTAATACTTTTTATCTGTCTTCTGACTATACCATACTCCCTCGCCCCATTTACCATAGTAATCTACCTTGGACTATATGCCCAACAGCCCCAAAGGCTTTACCAATTACAGGAAGCCATCTTCCAGATAGGTAGTGCCTTCCATACGTTTCTAACTCTCGTCCTGGACACCCTGGGAGAAAACTTTCAGCGGACATTTAGATCGCCCCAGATCAATCACGCGAGGGGGAGTTGGGACCGAATTAGAAAGGTCCCCCGTATGGGCCCCTCGCTTCCGGTCAGAGATGACGCCCGTCGATTGAGGTCACCTCTTGGCCTCCCGTCTTACAAAACGTTCGCCATCTTGGCTGTCACCGAATGTCGTCCATACCATCCCCACAGCTTGGAAATCCCAAGTTTCACAAGGAGTTCACATCTCGATTTTTTTTTTACAAAAAACATTCACAAATTCAAAATTTAATTCTCATAACACCGCCATCCAAATGAATTAAAAACATCAAATCTTTTCCCAACACTCCCAAACAACATATTACATTTACCCACATAAGTCACGTATCCAACACACACCCAACACAACAGACCTTAGAATCTTTGACAACACATAAAAATCACGTTCCACATTTCTCACAAAAAACTTATAACATTTATCCACAAATTCGCACAAGACAAAAAATCTACAAGGGCATCAAAACTCGGAAGTCTCCGCGTGACCTAGATACACACTGGCATGCAACTTTTACCATCACCAAGATATATTTTGCGTATCTCTCTACATACATTCTTTTTTTCTCACCCCATTTATTTACATTTTTTTTAATTTTTGAAATGCAAATACTTAATCAAATATTTACCATTTAAATAATAACTAACATACATCTTTTCTTCTCTCTCACCCAACTTATTTACTTTTTTTTTTAATTTATCAATGCGCTCAATAAAAAAATTTACCATTTATATAACAACTTTTTTATTTATTTTTTATATAAACCAATATTTTTTTCAACCACTCAACAATTTTTTTTCAACGAAAATTCACTTTGATTTCTTTTAATTAATTTTTTTTTTATTTCCCAAAGCCCTAACAGAACATTCCCTTGATGTAGTTTTCCATACCTCGAGTTGAATAATTGTATAGGCATCATTTTATTTTTTCTCTTGCTCAACAATACCACCAGCGCGCATTCACTTTAATTTCTTTTAAAATTATTATTATTTTTATTTTTGATTTCCCAAAGCCCTAACAGAATATTCCCTTGATGTAGTTCTCCATGCACCAAGTTGAATTGTATAGGCATCATTCTTTTCTTGCTCAACAATGCCACCAACGCGCATTCACTTTGATTTATTTTAATTATTATTATTTTTGATTTCCCAAAGCCCTAACAGAACATTCCCTTGATGTAGTTTTCCATACCTCGAGTTGAATTATTGTACAGGCATCATCATTTTTTTCTTTCTTCTACTCAACAAATATTTCAGCAGCACAATTCGCTTTTACCCATTTTATTTCACATATGATACTTGTATATAGCCTAACAGTGCTCCCTAATTAATTTTTCCCCACTGTTTCAAACAAATACTTTTTATTTGTCAGGATAAAACTATATTAGCAAAAGTCGTTTTAGGTAACAAGACTATCCCTATCCTCCTCTGGCTGGACTGGCACACACGCTCTATATATAGCTGGCACAAATAGGTTATAACAACTATGCAAATCGTGCCAAACATGCCACGAGCAAATATGCAAATATACTACACACCTGCTCACATCCTCCTTTTTAAGATCTGAAATATATACATATACATTACAAACTTTAAATGCACAATATAATTAATAATGAAGGCGATCCACGGGTTTAACAATTCGTCCACTCCGTCTTCTTATCTGGCCGTCATCTGAGTCGCCAGAGGGATAATCCACAGCTGGGGTCTTTTCATTTTTAACCAGTTCCTCCCCCGAAAAGGTCGGCGTCGATGGGTCGTCTGGATATTGCACTGCATCTCCTTTTCGTAGATGGAACCTGTTTCGACGTATAGTCCCAACTGGAGTATCAACCATATATGACCTTGGTGTCGATGCTTTCCGCTTTATAATCCCCCAGATTCGCATATCTGTAATCCAAACTGTGTCACCTTCGGATAGCTCCTCCATGTCCCTAGCTCCGCAGCGTCGATCATATCTGGATTTCATATCCTTTCTCCTTCTCTCCTCCTTTCTTTTCAGGTTCTGAGAGTCCACCAACCTTTGATTAAGATTCTCTGGTGCAATTGGCAAGGTCGTTCGGAGTTTACGTCCCATGAGAAGCTCCGCAGGGCTGTAACCGTTCTCCAAAGGGGTCGATCGATACTCCAGGAGTCCAAGCGATGGGTCTTGATTTTTCTTGAGGATCAACTTAGCAATTTTCACACCTGCTTCTGCCATCCCATTGCTCTGCGGGAATCGAGGACTTGAAGTAATATGTGTGAATCCGTACTGCTTTGCGAAATTAACAAATTCACGAGCAGTTCCAAATTGCGTCCCATTATCGCTTACAACAGTTTCTGGTATTCCGTGTCGGGCAAATATGGATTTGCAACTACGCACCACCACATTGGCTGTGAGCCGATCCAGCTGAATCATTTTCAATCAAATCAAAGCGAGAATAATAGTCAATGACGACTAGATACCACTTATTCTCGAACTTGAACAAATCCATTCCAATCTTTTGCCACGGTCGTGTAGGAAATTTGGTTGGTAATCAAAGGTTCATGTTTTGAGACGGCTTCCTGGATACAGACACTGCACTTTCTGACCGTTTCCGCGATCTCTTACGAAATTACAGGCCACCATACCGTCTCACGTGCGCGAAGTCTTGTTTTTGTAATCCCGAAGTGCCCAGCGTGCAACTTATCTAGGATCTCCAGTTTCATACTTGCTGGAATAACAAGACGACAGCTACGCATCAGTAGTCCATTTTGAACGCCGAGTTCATCCTTGACATGCCAATAAGAGAGCAGAGCCTGTGACATCTTCTTCTTATCTGGCCAGCCTTGCTCAAGGTAGTTGACTACTACTTTCAGGGTCGTATCTTCTTGTTTAGCTTCAAAAATCCTCGTCAACATCTCGTCTTTGTCGGTTATACACGAGAGAACTGCATTTATATGCGCTGAGGTTAGCCGTTCGTCTTCACCTCCCTCGGTTGTAAGAAGTGGTTGTCTGGATAATGCATCGGCGTCGAGCAGCTCCTTTCCAGGGATATGCACTATTTCGAATCCAAACCTCATCATACGCATTCGGAAACGTTGCAGTCTTGGGGTCAGCGAACTCAATTCTTTCGTAGAAAATAGAGGAATGAGAGGCTTATGGTCGGTCTCAATTCGGAAACGCTTTCCAAGCAGGAAATCTTGAAAACGTTCGCAAGCCCATATAATTGCGAGAGCCTCTTTCTCGATCTGAGCATATCGTTTTTCGGTAGGTGTCATAGTTCTAGAAGAATAAGCAACAGGTCGCCAGATTCCATTCCTACCTTCTTGCTTCAGTACCGCTCCCAAGCCGTATGAAGATGCGTCGGATGACACCATAGTTGGTTTCCTGACATCGTATGCTGCCAAGATGGGTTGAGTCGTGAGCAATTCTTTCAACTTTCGGAATGCTCGCTCCTGGCTGCAATCCCAAACGAAGTCTTGACCTTTCACCAACAACTGGTTCAGTGGAGCCACAATTTCAGATAAATTTTCCACAAAGCGTCCCAGATGGTTCACCATGCCAAGAAATCTTCTCACGCCATGAACATCGGTCGGAGCAGGCATCTTCGCCACTGCTTCGATTTTCGCTGGATCTGGTCGAATACCGTCCTCATCCAGTATGTGCCTAAGAAAATTAATTCTTGGCCCGCCGAAGACACACTTGGCCTTGTTTAGTGTAACTTTCGCCTCTTTCAGTTTTCGGAGCACTAAACGAAGGATTCGATCGTGAGTCTTGGAGTCGGAGGCAAATATCAGGATATCGTCCAGGTAACACATTACACCGTCCATGCCTTGCAAGATTATTGACATAACGTTCTGAAAATACTCTGGGGCGAGTGAGGTTCCAAATGTCATCATGCAGAACTTATATCTCCCAAAAGGAGTGATGAAGGTCGTTAAATGCTGGCAGTCCAAGCTCAACGGAATCTGGTGAAAGCCACTGTTCGCGTCCAGTTTCGAAAAGAATTTTGCTTCCCCCAGTTGCCCCAGCATGTGCTCCACCACTGGCATGGGATGCACCTCGCGCTGTACATGTTCGTTCAGCCTTGAGAGGTCCACACAGAGTCGTATGTCGCCATTCGGTTTACCAGCAATCACAGTCGGTGCGCACCATTCAGTCGCAACGTTAACCCGTGCTATGATTCCCGCCCTCTCGAGCTCTTCCAGTCTTGTTTTTAGCCTTTCCATCAAAGGAATTGGTACCCGTCGAGGAGTATGCACAGCATATGGGTTTGCTCCAGGTTTCAATTTGATTTCGTAAGGGCTTCCGATCTGTCCCAGTCCTTCAAATACTTCGGGGAATTCATTGATCGGGTTAATTTTCGTCGCAACCACTTCAATTCGCCTCGCCAGGTTCAAGAGCTCACATGCCCGGCGACTCAGAAGAGGTTCACTCAAACGACGAATGACAAAAATCCTCTCCTTGATTTCATAACTGCCATTTCGCAGCGTTGACACAAACGTACCCACAGTCTGAAGTTCGGAAAATTCAGCAGCTCTAAGGTTGATATTACTCTCTACCAGTCGTTGCTGTCCCATTATCGTCTTGAAGAGACACAGAGGAACACATGTAACATCCGCCTGGGAGTCGAGCTTGAACTTCACCTGTTTCCCGTTCACCTGGATTTCTGCTGTCCATCGCCTCCTGCACTCGCCTTCATCATCATCGAGATTAGATGAATCCTCTACAGCTGAGACACCCAGGAGAAAACCAATTTCTTCATCCAGTTCAGAAACAGCTTTGACTTTCGCAGTCGTCGCCTGCTTATCTGGGCAGCAATTTGCAAAATGGCCAGTTTTTGAACATAGGTTACATCTTTTTCCTTCAGCACGGCAAGCCTGTCCTTCCCTGTGGGTGAAACCTCCGCATTTTGGACATCTTGTTCTTGTTTTGGCTGACTTTTCCTTCTTCCCCGAAGGCTGCTGTTGTTGCTTCGGTGAAAGTTTTCTCGAGTTGAACCTCACCTGGTTGACCTTTTGGCTTGTTGAGGGACGCTGCAGGTCGACTTGCTGCTGTCGAACGGCTTCTTGCTGCCGAACCATTTTCACAGCCTTTTCCAAAGTCAGTTCGCTGTCCAACTGCATTCTTTCAGATAACGCTTTGTCCCTCACTCCAACCACTATTCGGTCACGGATCATCTGCTCATGAAGACTCTCGAATTCGCAACTATCAGCCAATTTGTACAATGAAGTGATAAATTCGTCCACTGGCTCTCGATCCTCTTGTATTCTTGAGTTAAATTTCGCACGTTCGTAGATAATATTCTTTCTTACACAGAAGTGGCTGTCGAACGCTTTGAGGACGGAATCAATTTTCGTTGCCTCTTCCTCCTTTTCGAACCTAAAGGTCCTGAATATATCATCCGCGCGGTCACCCATCAAGTACATGAGCAAATCAATCTTGTCCGCCTCCTCTTTCTTCTTCATTCCACTGACCACGAGGTATCGTTCGAATCTCTTCCTCCATTTTGGCCATTCGTTGGGAGTCGAGAAGTCGAAGGTTTCTGGAGGTTGAACCTGAGCCATGTTGAATTATCTTCCAAGGTACACCAAAACGATACTTTGCAATATACGGGTTCGTATTTTATCCAGTCACCGCTGCCACCATGTTTCAAACAAATACTTTTTATTTGTCAGGATAAAACTATATTAGCAAAAGTCGTTTTAGGTAACAAGACTATCCCTATCTTCCTCTGGCTGGACTGGCACACACGCTCTATATATAGCTGGCACAAATAGGTTATAACAACTATGCAAATCGTGCCAAACATGCCACGAGCAAATATGCAAAGAGCAAATATGCAAATATACTACACACCTGCTTACACCCACAAAATTACTTTTCTCTTACAGAATTCAATTCAGGCTACCCCCTTTTTGAATTCTTCACATGTAGGGGACGCATCTGTGATAATTTGTATATAGCAATATGTAACCCCACCACAATCTATGCAAGGTATCGTCAGAAGATTTAATAAAAGTTAGGCTTCGCGAAAAGGGAACAATAATTAACAGGATTGCATCATCCAAGAAGTAAAGGTCACTGCCCAGGACCCATAAAACTAAAGTTCAAAGACCTTCTTTTTCCTGGAAGATTGCAATCATGGCGACAATGGAGGTACTAAGCCAATCACATTTAAGCATGACAAATCAACAACCAATCACTTTTAAGGATGACCAACTAATAGCGAATCAGAAGCAAACACGTAGAATGATCTCCACCAATGAGAAGCCGAGAGAGTTTGTGGTGGTTATTTAACCACAATCCACATAAAACATTTACCTCATAAAATCAAGCCTTTTTATTGCAATAACTATAGCTACATCTCGCTATCGCTATTTATTCAGACAACCAAAAGAATGAGAAGAAGAATAAATTTTAATTAAATAGAAAAAATATATATAAATTAGATAATAAAATTTGCATATTTGCAACAAAAATATGAATTTTCAAAAGCAAATAAAATTTACATAAAATAGAAATACAAAACAATAATTTTTACATGTCCCCTACAAGTTAATGACGATGATCTCGGACAAGAAGTTAAGACGGTAGGTGACCGGGCTAGAAGCAAGGTGTGCTCAACTTAGGTTCCAACCAAGTTAGTGTCCTCTCGATCATGTGAAAGGCAAAGTACCTCCTCCAGTCTCATCACTCTCTCCCCTTTCGCAAAGTCTATTTTCTATGCCATCCAGGTGTGCTCGTATTTCCCCTGTGGAAACCCACCATTCGACCAAGACTGCGCCACCAATCACCAATTCAACATAATCCGACATAGGATTCTCACCACAAAAATTCACCAGGATTCAATCGAAATAATATAGAGAGTCGACAGGATTCAATCCAATTATTAAATATATATATGTCATAATATATGCTCTTCCAGGATTAATAAAACAAACCAACAGCCAACGAGAGAGAGATGAGCAGCTAAAGCAAGACACTTTAGACAACTAACTTACGACCATTTTTGGCCACATTCCTGAGGGGGGGGGTCACCACCTGGCGACTATCCTGGTTAGCCCCCCGGTTGTGTACACAGGGAAAACAGTCGTTCAGCTGAACGTCTCGCTCGCTCTCTCTCGGCTGGCTGCCTGGATGATTGCTCTAACAACTCGTCGTGTGATTATTTCTCTCCTCACCACATTTACCACTATATTCCCACATCGAAAGTCGACAGGATAAGACCTGGCCGGGAAGCGAATCCCTCATATACCGGAGTATGAAGAAACAAGAAGCCAAGCCACGATGATCGACCAAACCCAACTCAACTGTAACCACTCCTCTTCGAGCCCTCAACCCCTTCCTCGCCAATCTTTGAACCGTGATCCCGAAGAAGTATTCACCTACGACGGAGATGGAGCTGCCACGCACTTCTTCCAGCACTAGATCTACTCAAGAACGATCGCCGTGCCAGAGCAGGACACCTCCCGCCATCATGGACAAGACTCCGCCATCTCCCTACCGCTACTGTGATGTACAACACTGGTACGCACAGTGTCACAGACAGAACTCTCCCGAAGCTCAATGAACTTACCTGCGCCCTAAACCAACATAACTCGTGAGTGTAATTGTCTTAACTCCTACCATTCATTCTTTAAATAAGTCATTCCTTGTAGATTGTCCCAATATTTCCATAATTAGCTCAATATGTGTGAATATGTAAAAATATTTAATATTTCCATTTATCTCTCCACCCCTATTAACAATGATCTTATTGTTCATATTATATCTAACTATGTGAAACCCATTTAATTAGTTACCTTACCAGTAGATGTAACAATCGTCATTTTAATTAAATAATTTCCATTTTAACGTAACTCTTTAAAAAAAATAATAAAAAAAAAGGAATTCTACCTATTAACGCTTTACGATTTTTACTATTAACAATAGATTTTTCATAATCAAATCATTTATAAAAATATGCCTCCAGCACCTAAACTTTTGTATAGACCTCTCCTACTTGTAAGCACGGCTCACGAAAAATAATTTCTTTCCCTAATCGATTCAAAATTCACCCTGTAATTCAGGCGTCGAAGAATTCCAACCACCACGTGAGCCTTGCTTACAACCAACCCTTGGTGACTCTTATCTATCTTCCCCTTAATGCCCCTCTCATTCTTACAACTTTGTTAACTTTATACCAGCTCAGGACCTTTATAGAGAATTATTGATTAATCAATTATCGAACTTCTATATTGTCATTTCAAAATTCTAACCTTCGCCCTTCATTTATGATAATTTATTTCGTAGTTCATCTCTAGCCTATCCACCGACCCACACCATCTAGCCAATGGTGTGTTCGTCACAGGGTGCAGATTGACTAACTGCTAGATATTTATCAACCCCTTTTTGTTCGCACTTGAAAAATCTGCAACGAGCGACACAGTTCGCTTCTTCTTCTCGCGCCACACGTTCGCCACACGGACCCTGTCTTCAAATCTATGTTTGTCCATTGTCCAAACCAGCACGATATAGCCTACCTTCGATATTTCCCACGGAGGTACGTTAAACACGTCGCTGATTCTGTCCGGTCCGTCATCATTTCGCGCAGACATGGGTCTTACTTTCAACCCACCGCGAAATTATCGCCTTGCACAAGCTCCCACGACGGTTCAAACACCTCGTGTCCGAGCAGCTTGTCACTTGTAACGGACAACGCAGTCCTCGTCCCAATTTTTGGCACTGTGCGCGCATACTTTCCGCAAATTAAATATAAGTCCGTTCGACTTCCTCACCTACACACGGGACTTTTCCCCTCGGACTCGCTACACAAGTAACTGCATAGATAAGTTAGATTGGCCCAAAGCAAGTCTCTCCTCGCCCTGTTCGCCGAGGTTCTAACATTGTATGTAGTTTTATATTTACCTCAGTCCTGAGCTCACACAATTGTCAACCTCAATCTCATTTCTCGTACTCTACACTTATAGCATAGAAAGCCCATGACAAGTTTCCCCTTGCCATGTCCGCCTGAAAAATATCTTAAAGTATAGAGTTCCCCAGTCTTAATGATCTTCAGAATTTCATCATATGTATGTGACTCTTCTTCTCGTTGTTCACACTCCTCCATATCACTTCCCTTATAGTACATTAGATTTTGTTGTATATAGCCTTTTATAACCTGGATATTTTCAAAGATTTCCTTAAATGTCAAACTCCCCGGTGTTGTAAAACTGCTTGTAAATAATATTTACTGGTGTACTATACAATATTTTATTTACAAAAAACTATGTCACCAATACCTTAACTAATTTTAACTGTAAAATTATTTTCTCTATTCCTGGCTTCTCCAGCTTTAAATATACTTAAACCATGTTCAGGCTTCAACGGGGGCCATATGTCATAATATATGCTCTTCCAGGATTAATAAAACAAACCAACAGCCAACGAGAGAGAGATGAGCAGCTAAAGCAAGACACTTTAGACAACTAACTTACGACCATTTTTGGCCACATTCCTGAGGGGGGGGGTCACCACCTGGCGACTATCCTGGTTAGCCCCCCGGTTGTGTACACAGGGAAAACAGTCGTTCAGCTGAACGTCTCGCTCGCTCTCTCTCGGCTGGCTGCCTGGATGATTGCTCTAACAACTCGTCGTGTGATTATTTCTCTCCTCACCACATTTACCACTATATTCCCATATATATATATAAGGTCTTCATTGGTGGGGCCCACTGCGGGAAAGACTCCGCCACCGATGGACTGCGAGAGTTCTTTCCCACAGAGTGGGCAGGTTGATAAGTTGTGTGGTTGGCATTACCCAACTCAAGACGAAGATTGTACTTGTAGATGGTAGCCTTCGCCACGCTTGTGATATTTATTACCTCGGAATGGAGGCCGACGCCGAAGAGCCAGGCCTGCAGATCCAGGGGCACTTCGCAGGAGGCGAACACCTCCCGGAGCAGGGGTCGCACGGCTCGGCAACTCCAATATCTGCGTGTCAGCGACCCGTCGCTGAACCCACAGGCGGCACAGGTGGCACGCCTCGAGGCAGGATGGTCAGGATGTGGTATGGCGTGGAGGGCTACATCTGCGTCCAGCCCCGAGAAGCAGTTCCGACGCAGGTCGGCCCAGGAGATGGAGCGGGACACACCAAGGTGGGGGACACCGGGCAGCCAGCTCTGCAGTAGGATACGCCTGGCACCGTGCCGAGTCCAAGGCCCGGCGGGCCCTCTGGCTGGTAAGATGGGTAATGGGGGGGTCGATGAATCCCCGCAGGACGATGGTTAGAGAGAGAGAGAGAGAGAGAAAACTTAAGGAAGTTGAAAGTCTTTGATGTCGCCGGTCGTCTATTTTTTTTTTTTAGGGAGACGGAGGCAATTTTGTTCACACTTGGTTATTTCGTGTGTCTTCAATAAATGTCCCTGTGTGTCAAATATTTTTCGGAGTTATTTTCTGAACACGATATACATGCTAAAAGGTAAAACTTCCTTAAGTTTCAATATAAAGCAATAACGCGCAATCTATAAATATGAAATAAAAGCATTAAATAAAGAGCACAAATGTTTCTTTCACACTTAAAACAAATTACTACTGTCCTTACTGCGTTGAAAAATATTCATGAAAAATAAATCACATCAGAGTGGTGAACCATCCCGGCGGTTTAACCAGTTTACTCTACCAGACCGCTTCTATAAGCAGAATCGTCAAAAACAGTATTAGAGATCTAAGAAGCTGTCTGGGAGATTAAATTGGTGAAACCGCCGGGAGGGTTCACCACTGATGAACCAAGTCTTCCTAATATATTTTTCATCGCACTAAGGATAGTAGTTTTTTTTTATGTGTAAAAGAAGCATTCGTTATTTAATGCTTTCATTTCCTATTCTTTAAGTTTTGTCTATGAGTGTATTTATAAAGGTAGTCTCTCCCGTCAAAATAGACGCTAAAATTGAGCGCCATCTATTGACCATCTCCGCAAACTAGTAAACTCAGGTTGGTGACAAAACCACAACATCAGCTTTGGCAAACTGAAAGGTGTCCACCTAGAGATAATGGTTTCATTCTAATGGCGTTCCTCAGTCCAAGGCGGAGACATCATTTCAAGAGAGATTCCTCAGGGGATCAAATGAATTCTTCACAATCTTCCTTATCTAGTAGAGTGGCTGGACCAAATCTAAGACCAAATTATGGATGGAAACTTTGCCCGAGATAAATTTATCTATAAAATAAATCATTATCCGGAAACCATGGTCTCTAGGTGGATGCTTCTCAGTTTTCCAAAACTGGTGTCGTGGCTTTGTCACCGACCTCAGACTGCTAGTGGCGGATACGGTCAATAGATGACGCTTAGTTTTAACGTATAATTTGCCGGGAGAGGCAACCTTTATTTTTATAGTTCAATTCCTACCGAAAAAAAAAATATCCACCTCTATTTTGGCCATAGATTTGGCCTAGCCACTCTAACACCTCTTTGACAGATTATGAAGATTTCATTTGATCTCTTGTGGAGATCTTATGGAATAAAGTCCGCCCTAGACTGACGAGGGCCATTATGAAAGAATAGTACAAATGTAATATTGTACTGGGATAAGGTGCATAAATTAAGAAAAAGGCATCTTCTTATCGAGGGTCATTAGGTCGAAACCATGGGTGGACGCTTCTCAGTTTGTCAAAGCTGGTGTTGTGCCTTTGTCATCGACCTGAGTTCTCTAGTTTGTGGAGATGGTCAATAGATGGCGCTTAGTTCACTTTCTTTCCGGCAAAATTTCTATTCAAATTTTTAATTTTTTCAATAGACTCATATTTGGCTAAGTCAATTTCTTGTTAAATCAATATATGGAAAATTGAAAGAAAGTAAGAAAAAAGGCCAGGTGTTGATATTAAAAATGGTGCTCTGCCATCTAAAATGTCCATGTGGGCGGTCAGGAAATTACAATTCTGTTTTTAATAAATATAAAACTTTTTGAAATAAAAATTAAAGTTGTGAAA
>CP092872.1:49661408-49769345 GCA_030710605.1 Cordylochernes scorpioides | reverse complement strand
TGTATTTTCTTGAAAAAAAAAAACTGGGGTAGTTGTAGAACGCTCCAGATTACATCAAGGGCTAAGGCTGTACCGTGAAAGTATCTTTTATAACTTGCGTCTCCGTTTATGACATTAATTTAATTTTATTAATTTGACGCACGTGTTTTCATCTTCTTCATTAAACTCGGCATTTGTATGAGGAAATACAAATTTATGGGGTTGTTTGCATTGGCTAAATACATGTGCCACACACCCCCATACATTTATATGCTTACATACTGACACAAGCAGGCTTGCATACACATTTAGGCAAACCTACACACATGTCTCTGCGTGAATATATAAACAATCATGTGCATCGTAAAGATAGAGGTTGCCTGAAAAAGAGTCGGTGGACGACTGGGTAACACCCTCGATTCCCGACAGCCATAAACCGGGATCGAATCCCGCGTTAACATTTTGTTTAATATGTGAATAACTTCACATATTATTCATTGTTGCAAATATCATAAACTAGGTTGCTCTTTTTGAGCGGTACCTAATAAAGTGATTTTGGAACAAGAAAAGGTTGCTTGGACGGCATTCATAGTTCTTAAAATTAAAGATACTGTTGAAGGTGATCATCTTGAAATTTCTTGGAAGAAAATATGTAAATTGTTCAAGCTGTTAGAAGTTATGCATGCAAATTCCTTATTGTAAAAAATATTTTTTTCAATTAGATTTATTTGTATATCTGAAGAATGCAAATAGAATTTTTTTTCTTCAGTTAGTTGCTGGTGAAGTGTAGATGAGTGTGTAGCAATGTATAATAAATAATTTTTGTAGGATAATAGGACTTATTGATTTTATAGAAGATTTTCTTTAAAAAGGTAAGATAAAAAATCTCTGCACAACAACAGGGTTATGGGCCCGTAGCAAATATCTACCTTATCTCTGGCAAACTTCTAGCAATTAAAAATTAGTAATATAAACTTCTGGGGCCGTATTAAGAAAAGAAAGAAATAAAAAGGAAGAATGAATTATTCTATTTTTAATTTTCCAAAGCTAAATGATTTTAATGATAGTACTTGGAAGACTGATATGAAAGTCATTTTGATTAATAGAAATTGTCGGGAATTTATTATTGACAATCAAAGTGAACTACCTGCAGATGCTACAACAAAAGAGGCTAGAGAATATAATTGGAGAAAAGCTAGAGCTTTCACCACTATCTACCAAGGTGTAGAAAGAAGTTACCAAACTCTTATTGCTAATGCAAATGATGGTAAGGAAGCATGGAATATACTCAAGCAGAATTTTGAACCAACTTCAAGGGCAAGATTGGCTGGATTGAATGATGAATTCTATGATCTCACATTTACTCCTGAGGAGGAAACTATAGGAATATTTTGTAAGAGAGTTCAGGAAAAAAGAAAACTAATCAAGGAGGCTGGTTTTGAAATACCTGATGTTTTAGTTTGCTTTCAACTGATAAGGAAATTACCCCAAGATTATGAAGGTATAGTGCAAATTTTATATAGACTGGAGCAGAAGCAGTTCAACATAGAGAACATTGAGACTCATCTAGTAAATGAATCAGGTAGAATACAACAAAAGAAAAAAGATGAAAGCTTGATATTGTAGCCAATGCATATCAAACGAAATCTCCAAAGATGTACCAAGGAAAGAAGAAAACCTATCCTATACTAGCTCAACATAACAGTGGAAGCATGCTGGAGCCAAAAGTGCATCCAAATGCCATGAAACATAATGTGAAAATGTTATTTCTGTGGAAAGGCAGGTCATCTTATAAAATATTGTTTTCTGAAAAACAAGAATCCTCCGAGACAACTGTATAGAAGAAATCAAGACTACCAAGGAAAATCTTCTGCGTTCCATTCAGAAATCTCAAGCATCCACCATGTGTCGCGAAAATATAAACGATAAACTGGGAGAATGGCTGATAGACAGTGCAGCTACTTTACATTTCTGTAAAGAGAAAGATTGGTTTACCAACTATCAACAACAACAACAAAAAAGCCTTTATTTAGGGTCACTGACCCTATACAGGATTCACCAGAGGTATGCATAAGAACAAAGCAGTGAGACAAAGGAAATATCGATATATACAGAAGAAAAATAAAAAAAAAAAAAAAAAGAGAAAGAGGGAAGCAAGAAAACAACACAAAAAGAGTAGCAGTAAGAAAGTGAGGAGTGAGTATCACTTGGCCTTATTCTGAGATATGGACTTGTGGAAACCATAAAACGCCGTAGCAATATACTTATTCTGGGTCATATTATCAATTAATGATGGAAGTGAAGCACAGAGTTGCCCAGTTTTGAGCATAAGGGTTCTTCTTTCAGAGCAGAGCAATCAAAAATATAGTGAGTGATTTCATTTTTTAGTTTTGAATTACAGAAGGTACAAATCGGGTCCTCACCGCAGAGCATCTTGGTGTGGTTTTCTCTAAAAAAACTTGAAAGTATTCTAACTTGTGCGAGTATTCTTACAACCGGGAAAGGAAAATCCCCTAAAAGGTATCCCTTCGTCATGAAAGATATGTGAATGTCTTTGTAGTGAGAGTATAGCTTAGATTTATCCATTCTAGTAAGGTCGTTTTGTATAGATTGGTCTGCCGCTGTTTTTAAGAGCCCTGTAATCGCGCTCCTCAGCGTTTCAGGATCATCACAGGAAACAAGTGCAGGGGATCCATTATTGTTAAGCAGATTGGTGAGTTTTTTTAATGAAACCGATGGGTGTGCCCGAAGTATTAAACAGTTCCCGTGTTCTATTAAAACATATACGCGGCAATCTGTCACTGCTCATATTCAACACCCGCAGCCAATACTTCAGGGTTAATTTTAAAGCTGTTACACTCAATGAGATACGACCGGTTTCTAATCTGATTATGTAGCCTGGAGTGTATCTGGGCAGATTCAGGAACCTACGGATAAATATGTCTTGTACACTGTCCAGTAAGTATTTATGCTCTGTTGCCCACAATGGAGCGGCATACATCAGGACAGCTCTCACTATTGTATCAAAGAGTTTGATTGATAAATTTATTGAATTTATTTTTGATTTTATTAATATTGGGTGTGTGGCGTTAATTTCTGTAAGTGCTTTTCCTTTAAAGTAATTTGCCGGGTGAGTAGTTGTTATTGTTGGTGTCAGAGGGAATCCCAAGTATGTATATCTTGAAGTTATTTTTATGGGTTTATCATTCCAGAACCATCTATCCTTATCTGAGGGTTTACCTCCATTACGGAACACCATAATCTTCGACTTGGACTCATTTAGTGTCATTAAGTTCTCATCGAGATATTTTTCAGTATTTTGATCTTCTTTTGGAGGTTCATCCTGGACTCACCTATAATTGCTATGTCGTCGGCGTACAGCAATAAATGGATATCTCCAAATTCTGGCAAATTTACACTCGGCAGGTCTGAATTATGGTTTACCAACTATCAAGAAATACCCCCAATAGATGCGTTAATAGGAGATGTAGACTGCAAGTCAAAATATCTTAGGTAAGGGAGATATAAGCTTTATCTTTGAGGATATAAATAATTCCTATGTAGAGGTAACTTAATGTACTATATGCCCCTAATATGAGAAGGAATCTAATTAGTAGCTCACATGTATAGATATGGCAGGAAATAAGATCATTTGGAAATATGGTAAAATGGTAATTTTCAGAAATAATGGAGAATATTTCTTTACAGCTAAAAGAGTAGATAAATTATATATAGTTAATGGATACCACATAATAAAGCTAGCTCTCAATATTATTCAGTGTCTCATAAATTCAAATATGGATTTTCTCCATAAGAGATTTTGTCATATTAATTCAGAAATTATAAATTCCATGAGTAGGAAAAATACAGTTAAAGGATTAGAAAATATCACAGATAAACCAAACACTTGTGATATATGTAAAATGGCTAAGCTAACCAGATCATCATTTAAATATAACATTCTGACTAAAAAGCCATTAGAAAAGGTACATATGGATATCTGGGGTCCTGCACCAGTGAGATCACTTGGTGGCAGTAGATATTTTCGCTCTATTATTGATGACCACTCAAGAAAGGTTAGTGTTTGGTTTCTAAAAGAAAAATCTGAAGTTTTTAACAAATTTAAACAATATTTGAGGGAATCTGAGAGAGCATTAAATACTAAGTTAAAATGTGTTAGAACAGATAATGGATTTGAATTTTGTAATAGAGAATTGAAACCTTTTCAGAAAATTTAGTAATTAAAATAGAACGAACATCGACTTATAGCCCTGAGCAAAATGGAATTGCTGAGAGATTTAACCGAACACTGTTATTGAGGGTGTTCGTGCCTTGCTTTTGGATAGTGGACTACAAGACAGATTTTGGGTAGAAGCCCTGAATACCTTTGTGTATACCAAAAATAGATGTGAACATGCTCTGACTAAAGAAGTAAGTCCAATAGAATTATGGCTAGGACATAAACCATCTATTAGACACTTTAAAATATTTGGATCATTAGCCTATGTTTATGTCCCAAAGGTTAAAAGAAATAAATTTCAATCTAAAGCCAATCTAGGTATAATGGTAGGGTATGCAAATAAAAAAAAGGGATATAGAATTTGGTTACCAAAAGAAAGGAAAGTAATTGAAACAATACATGTGTTTATTGAGGAAGCTAAAAAGGCGTGATTTCTATATTTGGTACTGCGTCTAGAGAACAAAGTGTTTCTATCCTCAGGATGATAGATATCCCTACAATGACCATAATGATGATAGGCATGATATTAACTTACATACCCCAATAGATATAACAAAATGGAAAAGGATAGAAGTACCAAGAAAAACAGGACCAAGAGTTGATGTATACTACTATCCACCTTCTAGTGATAAAAAATTAAGATCAGTTTTTTTATTTATTTATTATCATTTACAAAGCACGCGATATCCGTCTTGGATATTTGCATGCATACACAAGTTTGGGAGCTTATTTACAGTAGTTATTAATATGATTTTAGTTATTATAATAGAAATTATTAACATATTTGTCAGTTAGTTAACGATTTAAATACCCTATAATGAATATTAGTGAACATCACAGATAAGAACAGAAATTTAGAGCTATTTACAGCATATATCTATATATCAGTTATTACAGCCCAGGCTATCTATTACTAAAAACATTCTACAAAATCTATTAAAATTTATATACATATATCTATTATTAACTATTTGATTTAGACAGTTTATATTTATTTGATTTTTGACTCTCAAGTCCTCTACAAGTCGACAGTCCGTTAGAATATGTACAGGATTTTCTTCTTCTGCACCACATGAGCATTTAGGCGAATCCGTCTTTCTGACTTTGTACAAATAAGATCTAAAGTTACCGTGTCCAGTAAAAAATTGGACATTGTAAAAATTTGGCTTGACATATTTGGGTATTTGGGAATCAGTGAAGAAGGACTTGAAAATGGTATTAGTCTTCTCATAGTATTTCTGCAATTTTCCCCTTATATAATTAGAAATTATGTTCCTACTTGAAGAGTCAAATCGGTTGTAATTTTTTTCGGTTTTCAACATGTTAGATTCAATATAATCAGTAAGTTTGGGGACTTGTGCAAGTATATGTGTACAATCCGATGATGTTGTACTGTAGGCCTGTATACAATGTTTTAATATATTATATTGAAGAGAATTTAGTTTGTCCTTAGACTTTTTGTTTATAAATGGATACCATATTGGATAACCATATGTAATTGTACTTCGATATAATGTCTTATACAATATCAGTCTTCGTCTAAAATCTAGACCCCATGCTTTCTTTGTCAGGCCAAATAGGTATCCACTAGCTCTAGTTACTTTTATGATCATTTCATTAACGTGAGGCGTAAAGTCCAGTTTGCTTCTGACTCGGTGATTTTTAATTGTCACTCCTAGGATCTTAAGTTCTTCAACCGGTTTAATTAACTTGCTACCTGAGACTATTATATCGTTATTGCATTTATATAAATATAATATTTTTATTTTTTCATCTGACAATTTTAATTTACGACTTTCACACCACTTATTGATTTTTCTTAATACATTATCTATTGTCTTTCTTAGTTGTTCAGGAGTTTTATTCCAACATATTAAGGTAATATCATCTGCATACCCTATTGTTTCACAATTATCATCCAGATTATTATTCAGTATCTCATTAACAAGAATATTCCATAATGTGGGAGACAGTGGTCCTCCCTGTGGACATCCTTTACTTAATTTCTTATTAATTTCAGTTGAGGAATATATAAATCTTATTCTTCTATTATCAAAGTATGATTGTAGAAGTTTTATCATTGAAGCCTGCACACCATCTTCATCTAGTCTTTTCATCAAGGCCGGCCACCATGCATTATCAAACGCTGCACTAATATCCACTGCAATTATTGCTGCATATTCTCTTGTTTTATGTTCTAACGCAATTTTTATTATTTCAGTTAGTGCAGTAATAGTAGATTTCGATCTTCTAAAGCCATGTTGTCGATCACTTAGTAAATTAAAATCTTCATAATATTTTATTATTCTGTTATTAATTATTTTTTCAAATATTTTAGAAATGTTGGAATTAAGACATAAAGGTCTATAATTTTTAAAGTTATTAAAATCAGTTTTTCCAGGTTTCGGAATAATTATTGCCTCTGCTCTTTTCCATTCAGCAGGATAGTATTGTAGGTCTAAACATTTTTGAAATAGTTTCACCAATATAGGAGCTATAAATTGTTTAGTGTGCCTTATCATGTTGTTAGAGATGTTGTCTATTCCGGGAGATTTCTTTGGATTTAATTTGTCAATTAAGTCGTTAACTTCAGTAATCATAACCATCTGTTTTTCTTTATTGAGTAGTTTTAAATTATAATTTCTTATACTTTTATGAATGTTTGTATCTTCTTCACATTTATCATCTGGAAATAAGTTATTCAATAATTCCTCACCCTTCTGCAAACATTCCATATCAGTATTACCCTCCAAAATTTGCATATTTCTCTTCCGCTTAGATCCACTTTTGATGTTTTTGTACACCTTATATAAGTTTCCATAAGGGTTGCTCGACTTGTTTTCCTCCAGAAAAATTCTCCATGATGCTTTCCTAGCTTTTTCTATTTCCCGTAAATACTTATTTCGTATGCTTTTATAGTATTGTTTAATATGATTAGGGCAATTTTTGTTTCTATAGTAACAGTTTCTAAGATAATGACACACACACAGTGATCCTTTAGAAGCTGTAAATTCGTATTCCACCACTTATTACTAATATTGTTTTTGGTTGTCATATTATTATTTACTTTAAGTGAATTATGTGCTGCCTCAATCAGTATGTTCGTAAGTTCTTTTACCGTTTGATCAATCATTTCTGGTGTATCCACTATGTCTAGTAATTTTTTCTCGTTCAGTAATGTTAATTCTCGGACTAAAACTTAACCAGTTCGCATTTTTCTCATTAAATTTCCAAGTGGAATAATATTTTTCTGAACTAAATTGTTCGTTTGTATATATTTCAAAAAATATCGCTACATGATCTGAAATTTGCGATATCTGCTGCGTCTTCCAATTTCTGATCGCCGCAATTGCCTGTTTATTTGTTAGTGTGAGATCAATCACACTTGCATCACGACACGTGAAAGTTTTATTATTATGGATAATTAAGTTTATTTCATCTATGATAGGGATCAGTCTATGTCCATTATAATTTTTCCTGATATCATACCATAACGGAGCTCTGGCATTGAAATCGCCGCAAATTATCACCGGCATATGTAAATTTGTATTAATTAACTTCTTCATAAATTCCTCGTGCTCACTTTTCATTGAATTCGGATGTATATAAATGTTGGAAAGATATATTTTCTTACTTTTTGTTTGTATGGTTATAGTTGTAGCAAATGTGTTAGTGAATTCTGTACTTAATTGAATTTTTAAGCTGCTATTTCTTACAATTATTGCCGTATTTATAATGGGACTGTTCATCAATTGATATTTTGTACAAGGTCCTGGAAATATTACCTCCTCTTTGATTATATAAGGTTCTTGTATCATTAATATATCTGCATTTCTAATTTCATCAGATGCACAAAGCTCATTTATGCAATTTTTGCTTTTTTCTGGCATTTTGTTGAATAATTTTGATTTTGTCAATATATAGTTTTCGCCCCATCATTCTGGAAGTTTATTATTGGCCCGCATCTTCTATATGTGTAGAATAGTCAGTTCTTTGTATTATGATTTGCATATCTTTTTTATAGATTGGGCAGTCTTGACTATTCGGTTTATGCTCCAAATCTCTACATGATGTACAAAAATTTGTGAATCACAAAAACTTGAATTTGACCCTAAATTGTTTTCATTTAAAGCACAACAACAGATACTTCGGCCATTAAATCTTTTCATTATCTCAAAAAAAGATTTACTGACCGAAGTATATTTAATTTTAAGAAACATGCACATGTGCGCATGCAGAAACCCATGGAGACCTATACGCACATGCACTCATATATAGACATAAGGGGACTAACATGCATAATGTACACATTCATATACATGCACAAACCTAATTACGCAAGGTACTCACACGCGCATATACATAAATACATTATTCTAAAGAGCCGAGTATAAAAGTATATCCAATATGCGGAATATTAAATGGAAAGTTGAACCGATAAAATAATTTATCATTATTTTCGAATTTTTCCTCATATCTATACATAACTTCCATTATTTATGCCATGATTCGGAACTTTTAAAGTGTCATTTTTGAGAACGCTCTTCCTTACTTTTTTCGATTCCACTCTAGTATCAAATCTCCTTCCTTTTAAATCCATTTTGAGTTTTTGGAAGAGAAAAAAAAAAATTGGCGCAAAGTCTGGAGACTAAGACGGCTGCTGAGATATTGGAGTACCGTTTGTGGCCAAATAAATCAGCACAGATGTTACGATGTGTGGTCAAGCATTGTCAGAATGAATAACCCAGTTTTTGGTTGTCCCATTTCTTTTTAGGTGAATCGATTCACGTAAAGTTATCTTTCTCTGGAAGTTTAAATTGATTTTCCTATTTATTGTTTGTCCTTCTTCAAGATTATGTGCAATACTGCTATGATAGAGTATCGATGACTGATTACCCCGAAGGTGATAAATTGATCGTATTTAGAACTAAATATCTAAATAATAGTAATTTTAGCACTTAATGTTGTATATATATATTATACTAACAAATGAAAACATTAAGACGCGAAAATTTATTTTCAAAAATAAATCAAACTTCTACTGTCCTTATTTATTTGTAAAAAGAAACATTCACGTCTTAATGTTTTCATTTGTTATATATAGATGGCGCGTTATTGCTTTGTATTAATATGTTATAGTATATTGATTAATTTGTATTGAAATTTAATTCGCCAATAACTTATGAACTATATATCAATACTAATTTTTAGTACACTGTTTATAAGACCATAGCATATTTAAGACCTAGAATTTATGGCCCTCTGGTGTGTAATCTTAAACTGAGGATTGACTGTACTTTTCGTAGGGGTTTTCTCCTTGTATATTTGTAATTTATATACGGGCATTTTATTAAAAAAAATACTTTGTTGCTTATTGCTTATGTATCTAATAAGAAAAATGAAATCATATTAAGAAAATTAATCGTTGTTTTAAAATAAGACAACATGCTACTACCTTTGGACTGTTATTGAATACAAGAAAATTGCGATATATTATTAAGATGACAAAATACCGTTTGCAATATGTTACAAGGTTGTCCCAAAATATCGTAAACACTTGCAAAAATATTGAAATATCAATATTATATGCCGTTATGTATAATGTATTTTTATTATGTATAAGTAATTGTATTATGTATTCGCCGTAATAATATTATTCGCTAAGTAATTGGAGAAACAACGTTTTAAGAAAAACACGAACTTTTGGGACTACCTTGACCTTTTGAGACAACCTTAACCTTTTGGGACAAACTTGAAAGGTTTTTTGATCTCTTTATAATATTTGACACTGTTATAAAAATTAAATATAAAAAAATTGAACAAACTATATAAATCACTTGCAATAAACTTTTGATGTAGATAGAGATATTATTTTTGAAGGGCTTTAAAACGCATATATATTTATTGATACATATATATTGATACAATATATGCCATTTTAATTAAACTCATATATACAAGTACTTGTATATTAAAAATTATACATATTTCAGCAAAGAGTATTTATTATATTTTATATACAGATTATTAATTATTATTTTTTTGATATTTATATTATTTATATTTTGCTACTCTCTCTCTCGGCAGTGCGGCCACGCGGCGCGCGTGCTCCGCGTTTATCGGATATTGAGATGGAGTTGATGGAGATTAATAATCCATATGAGGTATTGGCTGATAGCCGGGAGAACGGGCTGCAAGCCCATATGGATCTCAATCACGACCCTCAAGTTCCCGCCGAAAATTCGGCAAAAGAATTGACTGCAAGTCATTCTAAAGACGATGGCAAACATGCTAATTTTGAGCCGGCGGCGGATGGCAAGAATGCAAATTCTTGCCGTAATTGGGCTGATTGCCCGGAACTGAACGACCAGCTTCCCGATGGCGAAGATGGAATCTTCACCACAGTGGGAGGCTCAAAGAAAAGGCCACATGACCCTGACCATGTCAACTCGGGGGCCAAAAAGGGATGCGTCCAGGCACCGAGGATCGCTCCCAACAGCAGCAGGCCACGAGCCACGCCAAGGGCCAGCAGGGTGCACGAATGCCAGACCACCAGGCAGAAGCAGGCGACCTTCCGAGCCAGGTCGGCAGCGATGCAGGCGGACCAGTGTGTCTACCTGGAGTTCTGCCCAGACTTCACCGAGGACCAGTACTTCCTGGCGCTGGAAGCCAAGCTGGGAAAGGGCACCGTCTACCAGCTGACGAAGATGGAAAGGCAAATCCTGGTCGGCCTCTCCGGTGTCCAGCAAGCCGACAAGCTCGTGGAGGATGGGCTGGAGATCGAGGACGCCCTCCTGCGAGCTACACCACTGAAGAAGCGGGCAGAACGGATCATGATCGGGAACGTTCCGTTCTTCGTTGAAAACCTGGACCTCGTGGCAGCCCTGCGGCCCTACGGACAGATAACATCCATCGTCCAAAAAATGAAGGAGCTGGGCGAGTCATACTGGGCTGACGCACGGCGTGAGGCCTTCATCACTCTGCGAGACGGTGTGAAGCTCTCACACATCCCAGCCCGTCTCGATATCAAATCCAAAGGAGTGACTAGCCACGTGTACGTCACGTATGGTATCAAGTGCTCCTTATGCTATAAGCACGGGCACAAGCGTGCCAACTGCCCCCGGAAGACTGGTGTCCAAGAAGCTAACCTGCTTCTACACCTGGAGCTCCCCGCTGGTCCAAATAACGCCGGAGGAAGGCAGCCCTCCTCCTCGAACGTCATGCCTGCTCCAGTACCAACGCCTGCCGCAAGTCCAACATCGACAGCTGCTCCAATCCCAGATGCTTCATCAGCACCACCCGCAGCACCAACAACTCCAGCTGCGTCACCAGCCCCACCTGCAGCTCCTGCACCTGCTCCAGAGACCCTACCCACTGCTTCTGTGAATACAGTCCCTCCTACATCAAAGCAGTCCCGTGGTGGCGCTCGGAAGGCGCAGAAGAAGTCCAACTTGACCCGGACGCAGCTAAACGAACTCCTTGGGCGCATTCCCAGCAACATCCTGGACAAGTCTGGGCTCGAAGGGCTTCAAAGAGACGAAATATTGGACGCGCTAGCATCAGTCCCCGGTCTGAAGAGCCTGATAAACAAGATCGGGAGCGAGCAGTTAACCGCCCTCAACAATACTGCCCAGGAGCTGATTGACGCCCTGCCCGACTCCAACTGCGCTCTTTACAAGCGCCTATCGGACGTTCGTGCCCAGACGAGGAGCGCCCAATGAGCTTCCGTCTGGTATCCATCAACGCCCGCGGGCTCGCCGCTCGCGAGAGGAGCATTGAGCTCTGTCACTTCCTGCGCCAACATCGCATAGACGTCGCCTTTGTTCAGGAGACCAACACCTCGTCGCTGGATCCCATTCAACATCTGTGCCTGGGCTACAGTGCCGCCACCGTGCCCCCCGCAGCCCTCAGGGGTTCGGGACTCGCCTGCTTCTTCGCGCCGGGGGTCGCTGTCCTGCGGCAGCGAGTCCTGTGGCCGGGAAACATCTCCATCGTCTCCATCGACGTCCGAGGCCAGGAAGTGCGTGTCATCAACTGTCACTTGTCACACATTCCTCGCGAGCGGCTTGAGCAGCTGGAGTCCTTAACAGCAGCCGCGATCCAGGAGGACGCCTGGGTGGTGGGTGATCTCAACATCGACGAGCAGAGCCCGAGCGACATAACATCCAGCTCGGTGGAGGCCCTCACGGAGCTAATGGACCAGACAGCCCTCGTTGATGTAGCCACCCTCTTCGACGCCGAACACCTTCCAACCAGAGTGGCCAGCTGCAGGAGTCGGGTTGACGCAGCTCGCCTGGACAGAATTCTCTTGCCATCGAGACTCCTGGAGAGAGTGACACTGTACAAGACCATCTACTACAGGCTCTCTGACCATCGAGCTGTCCTCACCCAGATGGGCTCGCCTCCTTCCCCTCGCCAGCCCTGCGTGGCCGCCATGCTTCGTTCGGCTCTGGTGGATGAACATCTGCTGGCAACAATAGAAAGAACATCTGGATCTATTGCGGACATGTCCAGCGAAGCTCTTTGGATTAGATGGTCCAAGATCAAGGCCGAACTCCTGGCGGAGGTGAGATCCCTCCATGTCCCACGCGTCGCCGATGACGACCACATATCGCGCGCCAGGCGGTATCTGCAGGCCAGACTGGAGGCAGTTTCATCAGCCGCCGACTACCCATCGCTGCCCGACCTTGTGCGCTCGCTTCGTGTCCGAAGGCCCGCTGGCACGACCATCCGGGATGAAGTTGGGAGCATCATTGACGGCGGGGAGCTGCGACGACGGGCATACTCGAGATACCAGCGCCGCTTTGCCTGTGAATCCGGCGACCCCATCGCCGCCGCTGAGTTCATCCGGGGGACGACCACCACCCTCACCCTGGAAGAGGATGATCCACTGACCCTCCCTGACATCACCGGCGCAGATATCGCGGCGGCCATCCGCCGACTACCGCTCGGAAAGGCTCCCGGGTGGGACGAATTGCCCTGCGAGTTTCTTATCACCTACGAAGACTTCTTCGTAGAGGCTCTCAGACGCGTCTTTGAGGCCTCCAAACTCCGCGGGGCCTTGCCTTCATCGATCAGGCGCAGCACCATCTGCCTCGTCCCCAAGTCCAACGGCGGCCCTGGGCTCAGCGGCTACAGGCCGATTTCGCTCCCCACAGCTGACTACCGCGTCCTGGGCAACATCCTCCTCCAGCGTCTGCGGCCCCATCTTCCCGCCTTGGTGCCTCGGTGCCAGACATACGCTGTTCCGGGAAGGTATCCCAGTTGGAACGTGGCGCGAGTAGCCGACGAGATCGACATGGCTACGAGGAACGGGTCGGAGCTGGCTGTCATCTAAACGGACCTAGAGTCGGCCTTCGACACCCTGGACCGCTGCTTTCTGGTGTCCCTGATGGTCTCTCTGCGGCTGCCTCCTGCCTTCGTTGAGTGGTTCCTCCTCCTGTATGCCGGGGCGGATGCGGCTGTGCGGGCCGGAGGCCTCCACACAAAGCCCTTCCATCTGCTGAACGGGGTGAGGCAGGGCTGTGCCATCAGCGCCGATTTGTTTAGCCTCGCCACTGGCCCTCTCCTGGTGCGCCTCGAGCGTGCGCTCGGCCCCGGAAACGTCCTCGCCTACGCCGACGACATCGTGCTGCTCATCAGGCGCGACGAGCTCTTCGACGTGGTGAGAATCATCTTCGAGGACTTCCGGCGCGCTTCGGGAATAGGCGTCAACTTTGCGAAGTGTAAAGGCCTATGGTGCGGCGCCTGGCGGGCCCGCACCGACGCGCAGCTTGGCATCTCCTGCACATCGGAGCAGATCCGGGTACTGGGCTGCAACTTAACACCTGCAGTGTCATCCTCCGCCCAGGAACAACATCTCCTTGCACTGCTCGAGAGTGCTGTGGCGAGGTGGGTCCCCTTCACCCGCGGCCTCTCCTTAGTCGGTCGAGCCAGAGCCGCCAACTCGCTGGTGTTGTCCGCCGTCGTGCACCATCTTCACGGCTACCTGCCCACAGACTCCACCATCGCCAAGCTGCAAGCCCGACTAGTGCCCTTTGTCTGGGGACCTCGGCGTACTACCTGGTTGCCGGGCGGCGTTCTTGCAAGGCCAGTCTCCGTGGGCGGCTTCGGACTTCTCGATATTAGGACGCAGCTTCGCCTGGCGTGCTTGAGGGGCGTGCAGACAGCGCTGCGCGGAGGCCTCAACGCCTACTCTTGGCTCGCTGTGAGTGGGACGTGGCTGACCCCTCCAATATCTGGGACATGGCATCCACCTCGGCGCCGCAGCCTCCTCAAGCTCTGGGAGGCCGTCTCGGAGATATTGGAGCTGAACCACCGGGTGCTGCCGCCACATCAGCTTCAGGAGCTCCATATCATCGGGGACTCCAGGTTCCTCCGGCCTCCAGATCTTTTGGTCGCATCGCGGTGGGCGGGAATGCGCGTTGGCGATCTCACCAGCTCTTCATCTCTCCCTCTGCGCACCACCCGCGCCGCCCTCGCTGACATCGCGGCACTCACCACCTTCTGCAGCCGGATTGTGGAAGAAAACCGGAACCACACCCACCGGGTTGACAACATCAAGGACGGCATCGTGCTGCGCGGGACGGCCACTGCGTTCCAGCGCCTAACCACCCGCACTGCCCGCCGCATGCTAGAACGTCCACGCCTGGCTGCACTGCCCATCACCCAGCTGCTAGCCCGGTGGCTTCCCCACGTCAGCATCCCCATCTCCATCAGCTGGCCTTCTCTCCGGCGAGGTGCCTTCTCGGGGCACAATGCCGACGTTGCCGTGCGGCTGGCCCTTCACGCCCTTCCCCATCCAGCGCATCCGGCCTCAGCCCGGGAGTCCTGCATCGCCTGTGGGTCCGAAGACCTATCACTGGCCCACCGCTACTGGTCCTGTAGGCGGATCAGGCCTGTCATCCTGGAGGCCTTCACCATCATCCAGCGGCCCCCTGACCTGCAGGGATGGATCTTCGGGCTTGACCTGGAGGACGACGCCCTGGCCATCCTGGCGTCTGCCAAGACCCGTATCTACAGGCACTTCCTGGGCCTGGAGATACGGGGCGTCCAAGAAGACCCTCTCATCGTCTGGAGGAGGACTCTGGCAAGTTGGTGGAGCCTTCCTCAATCATAATTTCACTGTATTATATCATTTTTTTTTCATCCATAATTGACTAGTTGTCAATAAAGTTTGTTTAACCGTCTCTCTCTCTCTGTAAACTTCCCTTATTTCTTATCTTGTATCTTTTAATTGTTGGCTTTGTTTTTGCTTTAAATAAATTGCTGTGTCATCCTGAAGTTTGTCTTTCCTAATTTTCTACGTTACAATATATATTTTTTAATTTTTTTTTTTTAAATTATTTTTTTCTATTATTTTTTTCACACACACACATATATATATATTAAAAAACGAAATAAAAAAATAAAAATAAAAAGATCAGGTGTAGAAATCAATATTAAAAACGGCATATCCTGACCAGGAGCACATGTGCTTTACAGAAGGCAGAGCGCCATCTGGTGGAACAGAAATCAACTAAACATTGATTTAGCCTGTTCCCTGATATTTGGCCAACCCAATTTCTTGATAAATCAATTTTAAGATTGATTTCTACACCTGATATTTTTATCTTTTATTTTTTATTTCGTTTTTTAATGTGCTAAGCGTATTTACGCAAGTTTGGCCTTAAATACCCATTTCTTGGTTTTTCGGGAAGCCATTGGGATCAAAAAATATTTTTTGGTCGCAATGGTTCAGCCTACTCCACGCTGACGAGCGCCAAAAGCGCGAAACACGTTCGTGGATGGCTTTTCTTGATTTATCAAGAAATTGGGTTGGTCAAATATCAGGGAACAGGCTAAATCAATGTTTAGTTTATTTCTGTTCCACCAGATGGCGCTCTGCCTTCTGTAAAGCACATGTGCTCCTGGTCAGGATATGCCATTTTTAATATTAATTTCTACACCTGATCTTTTTATCTTTTATTTTTTTATTTCGTTTTTTTTTTTTTGCTTATCCCTAGTACACGTGGTACAGGCCATGATAATCATGGTGGGTAGTTAGCGACTGCTTTTTTTTTTACTGTAAGCGCACCACATGTCTACACATGTGAAAGCAGTTCGACTTTGCACTTACAAATGTGCCAGAGCCCCGTTTGGTTACTTGCACTCGCTGGTGGGTTTGGACTTTTGCAAGAATCGGGGGGCCATTGGAACATTTTTTTTTTTTAAACAGAAAAAAGTGCCCAATGCGGGGATCGAACCCGGGTCGTAGTGGTCGTAAACCAAACGGTTTAACCAGCCTTCCACCGACCCCCCATTTCGTTTTTTAAATGTGCTAAGCGTATTTTCGCAAGTTTGGCCTTAAATACCCATTTCTTGGTTTTTCGGGAAGCCATTGGGATCAAAAAATATTTTTTGGTCGCAATGGTTCAGCTTACTCCACGCTGACGAGCGCCAAAAGCGCGAAACGCGTTCGTGGATGGCTTTTCTTGATTTATCAAGAAATTGGGTTGGCCAAATATCAGGGAACAGGCTAAATCAATGTTTAGTTGATTTCTGTTCCACCAGATGGCGCTCTGCCTTCTGTAAAGCACATGTGCTCCTGGTCAGGATATGCCATTTTTAATATTGATTTCTACACCTGATCTTTTTATCTTTTATTTTTTATTTCGTTTTTTAATGTGCTAAGCGTATTTACGCAAGTTTGGCCTTAAATACCCATTTCTTGGTTTTTCGGGAAGCCATTGGGATCAAAAAATATTTTTTGGTCGCAATGGTTCAGCCTACTCCACGCTGACGAGCGCCAAAAGCGCGAAACGCGTTCGTGGATGGCTTTTCTTGATTTATCAAGAAATTGGGTTGGCCAAATATCAGGGAACAGACTAAATCAATGTTTAGTTGATTTCTGTTCCACCAGATGGCGCTCTGCCTTCTGTAAAGCACATGTGCTCCTGGTCAGGATATGCCATTTTTAATACATATATATATCGTATTCGTCGTGTTCGAATGGAAGGGCGCACCGTTGTGCATGTATGCTTCGAAAAATAACTTTTTCCACACTCATGAGCGCGCGCACGCGGTGGCGTGCCGTAGCCTTCGCCCCCGCGCGCTGGCTCCCACGTTTATTTTGTACAGATTTATAGATGGATGAATTTGTATTTACATTTCAACGTACTAATTATGGAGAAAATAAATTATATCTCTCGGGCATTAGGCAAATTATGACAGATGGAATCTGTGTTGAATACTGATAATATGGTACAAATATTTAAACTTTTGTGATATATTATACTAACAAATATATACAATTATAGATGAACACAACATTAAATATGATATATAATACATAAGATAGTAAAGTCATGTTTAAAAGGATAATTTTTAGTACTGTGGAATGATAATGTGTCAATATGAAATAGAATATTATTTGAAAACATGTGTGATGTGGTTACGACTGCGTATTATATCTGTTTGTGAGGGTGTTCTGTGTGTGAGAGGATCTCCTGCGCTGGAGTGTTGGTGGAATGGTGCTGGGATGAGCATCCTCCTCTGTACCGTACTTTCCATAAGAAACGTAAGAAAAGGGGTGTTGAAAAAGTGCTCAGGGATGAAAAGGAATGAAGACTTGGGTCGTGGCGAACAATTTGGTAGGATGATCCAAACTGGGCCACTGGAGTCCTCGGAAGGTTTCTCGTTTGGGATGGAGAGAAAAGGGGACAGTGGTCATGTCAATGAAGTAGTGCAAGGAGAATATCTCTTGATGTTGGTGTGTGAACAAAATGGTTTATTGTAAATTGTCAGAGGACAACGTACTGAATTCTGTGACGAACATCCTGAACGGATCGTTTCAAGACGGGTCTGTGACTATCAGTAATCCTGCTGACACCTTAAAAGGAAATTAATTTTGGAAAACTATCAGTTCGGGGTGGTCAATGGGCAACGTAGGTGGTGTTATTCTAATTCAAAATATATTTCCGCAATTCTAAATAAGAATTCCCTGACGACAGGGAATGGCCTCGTGGTCGCCATCCTTTTCCGAGTGATTAATGAAGTCCTTGAAGGTGTTCCAAAGGACCATCGAAAGCTCTTCAAAACGATGCATCAAGATTGATTGAATTTGTCTTAATCGAGACGACGGCAATAAATAAATCAGAAAATGTATAATCGTCATGGAGAAGTTTGGGTTAATACACGCCATTGTAAGTAGGGATAGAAAAAACATTGGGAATTGTTTAATCCTATTAAAATACTTAACTATGGGCAACGGTACTAACGTATTTTTGCTTATGAATGACCTGTTTTATAATTTTAAATTGTCACAGTTAATAAGGAGAGCACTTAATTGAGGGCTAATTTGCGGAGTATGGTTACATGTTGGTGAGGATGGGAGCATTATCTTCGTTGTCGGGGAAGGTTCTAATTGTATATCAACCTTTGGGATGGTGTCAGGAGTAGAAATGTATCTCGCTGTTAATGTTGCTTCGTCATTATCTAAGAAAATATCGAGGTTCATGTGATTAAATGGGTTACTTAATGTAGATGCATAATTCTTATAATCATCATGAAATATTTCAGGTGGGAAATGATGGTAAATAAAATATGATTTTGGCGCGCTATTGTTGTTCATTGAGTGAGGTGTAAAGATGTACTTAGTGTCTTCGGAATAGTGTTTCAATTTGTTTACGTGGATAATTTCCGTGTCTAAGTTTTGAACTTGATTAGGTCTATTGATTCTAACTGTATAGGGGGATATCACCTCAATTATCTCATATGGTCCACTGAAGTAAGGCACTAATTTGCCCGAATTGGGGTGTCGGTAAATTTTGGTAAGGACTAGATCGCCTACCTTAAAGTCGGGGGACCTGTGAATTTTATCAAATCTGATCATATCTAGCTTATGACGTTCTTTCGTTCTCTGTAACGCTAGGCGTTCGATTCAGTGACTGATGGATAAGGATCTAGATGTTGTGACAGTTCTTTCGGCAGGGAGCCGTTCATGAGGTATGATGGGAGAAATCCCGTGACGGAATGAGGGGTATCGTTATATGCCTTAACTACTTTGGATTGGAGCATAGTCCAAATAGCTCTAGGATGTTGAATATGGAGGAGCCTAAGTTTTCCGGTCAGGGTTGCGTTCAAACGTTCGGATAAACCGTTTACTTGTGTATGGTTGCTTGTAGTGACCATTGGTTGGATGTTATGGGAGATTAGAAATCTCCTAAACCTCAGTGATGTAAAGGCAGGGGCTCTATCTGTAAGGAGACGCTTCGGACAACCACTTTGTAGCACCCTTTTTATTACTTGAATATATGTGGTCGTACTGGTGGAACGAGATGGAAATGTCCATGCGAATCGAGTCGCGTGGTCTACTACTACATGCAGGTAATTTTTTGCACTCCTATATCTAGCAAACCCGGCTATAGTGTCCATAGAGACCAGATCGAATGGCAGTGGGGATTCAAGCAATTCGCCCAACTCTCCATACTTCGGTCCTTTTGGGGTTTTGTACATTTGACAGATGTTACAATTTTTAACGAAGGCACGAATGTCTATCGACATTCCGCTCCAAAAGTATTGGGCGGAGATGATCCTAGTCAATTGAGAAATTCCTGGATGGTTAAATTTCTGGTGGGCTTCTTTAAGTATTGTGGGTCGTAAGGATGGTGGAACAACTATTTTGCTCACACCACGTCTGGTGACGGTAGTCAGGCCTGAGGCTTGGTGAACATACTTGGAATTATCCCGAAGCTCACTTTGGTACATTTTTAATTGCGTGGCGTCAAGAAGGCCACAAAACGGATTTCGGGATAACAGGTCAGCCTCTAGTTGTTTGGTGCCTTTGATGAACTTCACCTGATAGTCGTAGACTGACACTCTCAAACTCCATCGAAAGAGTCTCCCTGTCGGATTTTTGATATTTTTCAGCCACTGCAAGGCGCAATGATCGGTGAAAATAGTAAAACAATTTCCCGCCAGATAGACCTTGAAACGATCTACTGTTTCAATTATGGCCAGACACTCCAATTCGGTGATGGTATAATTGCGCTCGTATTTGCGCAGAGTGCGGCTATAATATTGTACTGGATATGAGTTTCCATCTGGAGAGAGAGAGAGAGATGGAGCTGTTTCAGTACTCCTCCTATCCCTTGCAAAGATGCGTCAGAGTACACTTGACAGGGCAAATATGATTTATAAAGATGGAGAATGGGACCTGATGAAAGTAGTTGTTTGAGTTTGTCAAACGCCTTTTGGCAGTCTGACGTCCATTCCCATTTAACGTTCTTTTTCAAAAGTTGATTTAGAGGGTTTCTAATGCGTGCATAATCTGGAATGAATTTGTTTTAAGCATTAATGGCGCCTAGGAATGATTGCAAGGTTTTTACGTACAGGGGATTTCATGGCATTAATTACATCTATATTCCTAATATGTGGAGTGAAGGTACCTGAACTAATCTTATATCCCAGGTAGTCAATGGATGTCCTGAAAATCTGTCATTTATCAAGATTTAATTTTGTATTTTCTAATTTACAAAGATGAAAAAATCCCTGTAAGTGTCCTAAGTGTTCCTCTAAACTGATAGAATGGATTATGAAGTCAACAAAATAATGATTAGCAAATGTTAATTTGTGTTTCTGTATCAATTGATTCAACTGCCTTTCGAATATTTGGGGACTTAATTTGAGACCAAATGGTCGTCTATTAAAATGGTATTACCCCAGGTGGGTTACAAATGAAAGTAGAGGCCTAGATTCTGGATGGATCGGAATTTGCCAGAAAGCGGAGGTTATATCTATGGCGGAAAAGTATTTGGAATTAGATAATTGATCTAGTAATGTTTCTTTTAGTGGTAAGGGATAATTATCTACCGACATTAATTCGTTAAGTTTTCTAAAATCTACACAAAAACGTTTCGAGCCATCCCTTTTTCTAGCAAGTGTTACGGGAGCGGCATATGGGCTATTCGATGGTTCTATTATTTCAATTTATAACATTTTCTCTATTTGATTTTTTATTTCAGGGTAATCGCTATATGGTATTCTATATGGTCTTAGTGTTATAATCTTATCACTGTTAGGTATAATTTTAACTGGGTCGATATTTAAAGCAGGTACTGAAAACTTATCGATAGGAAACAAACTAATATTTTCTCTAATATGATTTTTACATTCATTAATTAGATGAGGATGTGCAACTATATAATTTTCTACATTTGTGGCACTATTAAGGTTGTCATGAGGAAAATATTGCGTAGTGTGGGGTATGGTATGGTTATTAGGGTCGGTTGAATTGCAAAGTTTTTTAATGATGGCGTAAAATAATCTTTAAAATAATATTGTGACTGTGCTAACATGATATTATCCTGATATATTCTTTTCGAAAAAAAAAATCAATAGTTAATCGAAATATCCCCAATGAATTCAAAGGTAAATGCCAAATGGTAGATCATGATCTATTATATAAAATAACAAGTGTTCCTTAATGGATCCTGCAGTAAGAAAAATAAATGCAAATCCCACAGGCTGGATATTATGAGACAAAGTCCTAATAGCAACATCATTATTTAAATGTAACATTTTAGTTCCTAATGTTTGGAATTGTTTTAAACAAATAATATTATTGTTAGCGCCAGTATCTATTAGAAATGAAAATAAATGGTTGGCTAGTAGCAACTTGAGAGTCAGGGTACTTACGCCGTTAATGGCGTGTGGGTTGTACTTCTGGTTACTCGGCAGGGCTGTCTCTTGGGTCACGAAAATACCGTAGCGGTGTCGATAGTCGAGGATGATCGGCACGCTGTCCAGGCAAGGTGGACCGTTGTGGGCACTGATTGTTCCAGTGGGGCTCTTGGCAGTGCTTGCATGGTGGAGGCGGGGAGGAGGGAGATTCTCCTGGTCGTTTCTGAGTATGAGGGACATCTTCGGATGAGCGCCTTGAAGGATATTTGTTTGTTTGTCTACCGGATTGGCGCGGAGATGGGCGTTCTGTGGGAGAGGAAATGTCGGGACGACTTCGGTCTCCGCCGATCCCATAGATTCTCTGGCCAGAGTGAACCATTCCGACGGGCTGCTAGGTGTTGCAATCAGTAGGAGATTGCGACTGTAGATGGGCATTCCTTGAGTGAGAGCATTGACCATTTCTTTGCGGTCGATGTCGAGCTGCGTACCCATGCGTACCTTCTTTGTATAGTATGATTGTAAGCCTTGAGGCCCGCTACGTAGTTGATAAAACTCTTGGTGTGTCGGAGTCTCGGGTGAGGGATACAGATCCTCAATAACTTGTTTGATCCTCCAGTAGGGTTCGTGGAGGTAGTCCATGGATTGGAGTGCCCTCTGGGGCTCTCCCTGTAGGGCTGCCACTATCATGCGGCCTTGTTCGTCACAGCTGCTGTTTTGAAATTCCGGGGACCTCTCCTGCTCCCTTAAGAACGACTCCGCGGAACTTGATCCGTCAAATCTGGCTGCGGCGGTGGGCGCGTCCCGCCCTAATCTTCTCATCATCGCTGTTAGTGCATCAATCACCGACTTATTCTCTTGAGCTAACTCGGCCTCTTTCTGGCCTTCTTGTCTTTTTGCCTTGCCCATTCTCTTAAAGTTCTTCTTTCTGTCGACTCTTTCTTGTCGTATCCGTCGTGCATGTATGCTTCGAAAAATAACTTTTTCCACACTCATTCTTCGGAATCACGGTTCAAAGGTTGGCAATATAGTGATAATAATTTGGTGAGGAGAGAAATAATCACACGACGAGTTGGTAGAGGAAATAACCCAGGCAGCCAGCGAGAGAGACGGGCGCGAGGAGCTTCCCGCTGAACGACCGTTTTGTGTGTGCCCGCCACCCCCCGACTATCCAAAAATAGTCCTGCAGGGTTCCCAGAAAAGTCCCCTCAGGAATGTGGCCAAAATGGCCGTAACTTAGTTGCCTTCTATCGAGTCTCTCTCTCGTTGACTGTAGGTTTACTTTATTATTCCTGGAAGAGCATATATTATGACATATGGCCCCCGTTGAAGAAGGCTGAACATGGTTTGAGTATACTTAAAGCTGGTGAAGCCAGGGATAGAGAAAATAATTTTACAGTTGAAATTAATTAAGGTTATGGTGACACAGTTTTATGTAAATAAAATATTGTATAGTACAAGTAAATATTATTTACAAGCAGTTTTACAACACCGGAGAGTTTGATAGTTAAGGAAATTCTTGAAAATATCAAGGTTATAAAAGGCTATATACAACAAAATCTAATGTATTATAAGGGAAATGATATGGAGGAGTGTGAACAACGTGAAGAAGAGTCACATACATATGATGAAATTCTGAAGATCATTAAGACTGGGGAACTCTACACTTCAAGATATTTTTCAGGCGGACATGGCAAGGGGAAACTTGTCATGGGCTTTCTATGCTATAGGTGTAGAGTACGAGAAATGAGATTGAGGTTGGCAATTGTGTGAGCTCAGGACTGAGGTAAATATAAAACTACATACAATGTTAGAACCTTGGCGAACAGAGCGAGGGGAAACTCGCCCTGGGCCATTCTACCTTATTTATGTAGTTACTTGTGTAGCGAGTCCGAGGGGAAAAGTCCCGTGTGTAGGTGAGGAAGTCGAATGGACTTATATTCAATTTGCGGAAAGTATGCGCGCACAGTGCCAAAAATTGGGACGATGACTGCGTTGTCCGTTACAAGTGACAAGCTGCTCGGACACGAGGTGTTTGAACCTTCGTGGGAGCTTGTGCAAGGCGATGATTTCGCGGTGGGTTGTACGTAAGACCCATGTCTGCGCGAAATGATGACGGACCGGACAGAATCAGCGACGATGTTTAAAGTACCTCCGTGGGAAATATCGAAGGTAGGCTATATCGTGCTGGTTTGGACAATGGACAAACATAGATTTGAAGACAGGGTCCGTGTGGCGAACGTGTGGCGCGAGAAGAAGGGGCGAACTGTGTCGCTCGATGCAGATTGTTCAAGTGCGAACAAAAAGGAGTTGATAAATATCTAGCAGTTAGTCAATCTGCATCCTGTGACGAACACACCATTGGCTAGATGGTGTAGGTCGGTGGATATATGCTAGAGATGAACTACGAAATATATTATCATAAATGAAGGGCGTAGATTAGGATTTTGAAATGACAATATAGAAGTTCGATAATTGATTAATCAATAATTCTATAAAAGGTCCTGAGCTGGTATAAGGTTGGAAAAGTTGTAAGAATGAGTGGGACATTAAGGGAAAGATAGATAAGAGTCACTAAGGGTTGGTTGTAAGCAAGGTTCACGTGGTGGTTGGAATTCTTCGACGCCTGAATTACAGGGTGAATTTTGAGTCGTGAGCCGTGCTTACAAGTAGGAGAGGTCATATACAAATAGGTATACAAAAGTTTAGGTGCTGGAGGCATATTTTTATAGATAAATTGATTATGAAAAATATATTGTTAATAGTAAAAATCGTAAAGCATTAATAGGTAGAATTCCATTTTTTTTTTAAAGAGTTACGTTAAAATGGAAATTATATAATTAAAATGACGATTGTTAAATTCTACTGGTAAGGTAACTAATTAAATGAGTTACAAATATCTAGATGAATAGTATGGAGAATAAAATCATTGTTAATAGGCGTGGAGAGAATAAATGGAGCTAATTATGTAAATATTGGGACAATTTACAAGGAATGACTTATTTAAAAAATGAATGGTAGGAGTTAAAACAATTACACTCACGAGTTATGTTGGTTTAGGGCGCAGGTAAGTTCATTGAGCTTCGGGAGAGTTCTGTCTGTGACACTGTGCGTACCAGTGTTGTACATCATAGCAGCGGCAGGGATATGGCGGAGTCTTGTCCATGATGGTGGAAGGTGTCCTGCCCTGGCACGGTGGTCGTTCTTGGGCAGATCTAGTGCTGGAAGAAGTGTGTGGCAGTTCCATCTCCGTCGCAGGTGAATACTTCTTCGGAATCACGGTTCAAAGGTTGGCGAAGAAGGGGTTGAGGGCTCGAAGAGGAGTGGTTACAGTTGAGTTGGGTTTGGCCGATCATCGTGGCTTGGCTTCTTGTTTCTTCATACTCTGGTATATGAGGGATTTGTTTCCCGGCCAGGTCTTATCCTGTCGACTCTTTCTGTGATATGATCCTGTCGACTTTCAATGTGGCAATATAGTGATAATAATGTGGTGAGGAGAGAAATAATCACACGACGAGTTGGTAGAGGAAATAACCCAGGCAGCCAGCGAGAGAGACGGGCGCGAGGAGCTTCCCGCTGAACGACCGTTTTGTGTGTGCCCGCCACCCCCCGACTATCCAAAAATAGTCCTGCAGGGTTTCCAGAAAAGCCCCCTCAGGAATGTGGCCAAAATGGCCGTAACTTAGTTGCCTTCTATCGAGTCTCTCTCTCTCGTTGACTGTAGGTTTGCTTTATTATTCCTGGAAGAGCATATATTATGACATATATATATTATAAAAATAAATAGTTGTTTAGTTTTGTATTAAAATTATCTTTATTATTTTGATTATTTAAATTCAAATTATAAAATTTGTAAATTGTTATTAATTAGTAGAGATAGAGAGAGAAAAAAAAATCCTTTGCTTCTTATACATCATCCAATTAATTATATATTTATAATTAATAACAATAAAATTTAACAACGTAACGTCTTTTGCATCGGCTTTTACACGTCATTTAGACATACTCTAATTTGTATATAGAATAATAGAAGTGAGAATATATTTAATATTATAAATTTTAGTAGTTAGAGAAATGAGAGAAAGACAGAACCATACACTAATAATCAAACTGATAATAAGAAAAAATAAAATATTTGTAAAGAAGGTAGATAAGATTGTTAGTATATATATATATATGTAATTTTGTGTTGAGATCCTGTCGACTCTCTGTAATATTGTGTTGAGGTTCTGGTTGACTCTTGTAATAATAGGTTGGGGTTTGGTAAGCCTGTTGTAGAACCTCGTCGACTCTCGCTATAAGTTGTGGCAACCGAGGGTCAAACCTGTAGTAACCGAGAGGGACAGTCAGGGCGTGGAGAGTTTTCCAGTACCTCTCTGCACCTTGTAGGACCTTTAACAGTTCTCACAAAGTACAGGCAGTCGTGGTCGAGGCAGAGTGGAAAAGCTGGGGAATGTCCACACACACAAAACGAAGCGACACAGTTGAAAGAAGGAAAAGTTCCTTGAATAGATAAAAAGTCGAGCCAAAAGCAAAGATGGAGATAGGAGTAGCGTTTCTTACTGATTACATGGTGAAATGAGGTGGAACTTGGAGACAGCCGGCGACGCGCTGATGGGGAACTGAACTAACTGTCGCTAAGGCCGGTCTTATTTATACTACGCCTCCGACCAAGAGAATTGGGTCATACACGTGTCACACGTGTCTCTGTTACTCGAGAATGGCGCCTGGCTGTCGGCTCCCAATCTATCTTTAGAAGTTACTTTGTAAATCTCTCAATCTTGCTTTTAACTTAGTTTTTAATCTATTATATATTTTTATTTATTCATCCTCAGTACATTACATTTGGTGATGCAAGGAGACATGTCAATTATGCATATAATTAGTTATAGTTTATAATTAGTTCTATATACAACATGACAATCTTGTTATAAATTACATAATATAGGGTTATTGGTTTAAATTATCATATATATATATATTATTTTTATAATTTTATATTTTATCTATTTTTTTTTTTGAAGATTTTTTAGATTTTTTTTATTTTATATAATGAATATATCTAGTTGTATTTAGTGAAATATATATAATATGAATTAACTTTTGTTATAAATTTGGTTATTATGTTTTGAAACCCTAATGGTAGACCAGACATATACAAAATTTTTTTAAAAATGAAATAATTAATGGAAAGAGAGATATGCTGGACCGAGGATTATCAAATAGAAATACAGCTGATATTTCACCTCTGCTCTATTATATCATATATCTCTCTTAGACCGGATTATATGTGTTAATATTAAGTTGTTTTAGTGAAACATTTATATATAAAGATACAACATACATAAGTGTTAAGAACTTCTAAATGTTACCTACCTAGTCTGAGACGCGTTCCTCTGTAAACAGCTATTTCTGGATAACATCTGTTGCGGGGGGGGGGCCGTGTACCTCCCTTCAGAAATAGATTGTTTTCTTAGAAATAAACTGAAGAAGAAAGAAAATAGTTAAGGGAAGAAAGCCAATCTTTATAATCTTTACAGTTAGATATATTAATATAACTGATTCAATTATTATTTATCTTTTAATTTTTCTTTAAAAAGGTAAATTATTAGATGATTAATAAAGCTATTAATTTTGAAAATTCATTAATATTTAATTTGCATTTTCCTCCCCAGAAATTGGAGATTAAATAAAATGAATTCTATACAATATTACTTTAAAAATCTTGTGAAATTTTTTTAAAATCAGTTATATAATTTAAGTTTAATTAACTGTTGAAGATTATAAGTTTGTATTAGTTATTATTGAGAGAAATTATAAAAAGTTGATTTAATAAATGGATACTTCCATTTATTTTTTTAAAAGTATTTTATAATTGATATACTGTTGAAGTATTTTACTTGTTTAATACTAAATTTGTTTTTAATAAATTCCATTTATTTAATCGTAGAAACTTTCTCCTTGGGATATTAAAAATATAAAGTTAAGTGCCAGGAGAAAATGTTTTTTATTTAAATATATAATAATATAATAAAATAATATAATACTAATATAATAAAAAACATTTTCTCCTGGCACTTAACTTTATATTTTTAATAAATTCCATGTTTAAATTTTTAATATCTTCTATGAAATTTTCTAATATATTATTTATTCTATAAAATCTTAGAAACTGACCAAAATATATACCTTTGCAGCAGTTTAATGATATATTAGAATTTATATTGCAGTATTTTATAATATTGAAATTATAATTACTTTTTTTATTATAAATTTTAATAGCATTATTTGTAAGGTTTATATTTCGGTCTAAAAAGTTAACTTTTTTGTTTCTATTAATTTTTTCATTGTTCTTAAGTTTCAAGTATTTAGGATATATTTCAGGTATTATGTTTTTAAACTGTGGATTATTAAATATTATGATGTCATCTACATAACGGAACATTTGCCAATTAACATTATTTTGTAGAAAGTATTCTCTTTCGTACCAGAAAAGTATTAGGTTGGCTAATTGGTTGAATTTAAATAATCAAAATAATAAAGATAATTTTAATACAAAACTAAACAACTATTTATTTTTATAATTAATTTAGATTTAGCTTGCTAATCTAATCAAATCTACTTGATATAAATTATCATTATTATCAGTTTACTCATTAAATTTTAAATATAGAATCACTATTATATTTTTACTAGACGAATGGTCCGGGCAACGCCCGGGTTTTACCCGAGTGCGTATATATTTTAAAAACGTTTTAATTCAAATACTATTCGTTACAATTATAAATTGGCGCCATGGATGTCACTCTTGTGAAACGTCCGGCCCCAAACTGTGTGTGTCTTGAAAATATAAAAATAAAAATGTGAATTTTCATAAAGATTTCATCATGTCGATTTTTTTTTTTTTGCATTTCACCTACTAAATCGATAGAGATAATTACATTTGCAACATGAACTTAGGTATATTGACTAAATAGAAAACTGCATAGTAATAAAGATCATTTTTTAAAGGCACCATATCGTTTTTTTTTTCGATAAAATCGAAACAAAAATTAACGATAAATAACGATAATTGCCTTAAAAAGAAATTGCCTTAAAAAAAAGAAACATTCGCGGTGATTTTGTCTTGCATTCGTTTATACAATTATTATATACGAATGACCCGGGCAACGCCCGGGTTTTACCCGATTAAATGCTTTTATTCAAATACTATTCGTTACAATTATAAATTGGCGCCGTGGATGTCATTCTTGTATAATATATAAATGAGTTTTAAAAATTGTAAAAAAAAAAAATGCATCGGCCGGGAATCGAACCGGGGCCGCCCGCGTGGCAGGCGAGCATTCTACCACTGAACCACCGATGGTTATGAAAAATCCCATCCGTGAGCTTCAGACAGACAAACAGACAGAATAAGGCAAATATATAAGTAGATTATATAGTTTTTACAAATAGTTGTATAGTTTTATAGTTAAGTATTCTATTAAAATTATCTTAATTATTTTGATTATTTAAATTCAAATTATAAAATTAGTAAATTGTTATTATTTAGTATAGATAGAGAGAGAAAAAAATCCTTTACTTCTAAAACATCATCTAGTTAATTATATATTTATAATTAATAACAATAAAATTTAACAACGTAACGTCTTTTGCATCGGCTTTTACACGTCATTTAGACATACTCTATGTAATATAATAGAGTATGTCTAAATGACGTGTAAAAGCCGATGCAAAAGACGTTACGTTGTTAAATTTTATTGTTATTAATTATAAATATATAATTAACTAGATGATGTTTTAGAAGTAAAGGATTTTTTTTCTCTCTCTATCTATGCTAAATAATAACAATTTACTAATTTTATAATTTGAATTTAAATAATCAAAATAATTAAGATAATTTTAATAGAATACTTAACTATAAAACTATACAACTATTTATTTTTATAATTAATTTAGATTTAGCTTGCTAATCTAACCAAATCTACTTGATATGATTTATCATTCTTATCAGTTTGCTCCTTAAGTTTTAAATGTAGAATCACTGTTATATTTTTATTATATAGTTTTTACACTATATATATATATATATATATATATATATATACTAGCCGAATGACCCGGGCAACGCCCGGGTTTTACCCGATTAAATGCCTTTATTCAAATACTATTCATTACAATTATAAATTGGCGCCGTGGAGTCACTCTTGTGAAACGTCTCGCTCCAAATTTGTGTCTGAGAAGCGATATTTTTATAGAGAGATGATCTGGCTTTGTGTCTTCTGCTCGAGTGATTTTTTTTTTCTGTTAGAATTTTGTTCCTGAATACTAAAAATGAACTGGCTTCACCCGTGCTCTCTGCTCTTTGGAATTTTTCCCGATATAATATTGTATCTGATAATCAAATGATGATACAGCAATATTGTCATCATCATTTTCTGACAAAAAAAAATAACTATTTTTGCCCAAAACCTGTCAATTTCAATTTTTCTTGGCTAAAAATGCGACAAATATCCCTTCCATATTTTTCTCTATGTCCTGTTAAAACCCCTTTTTACATGTACATTAGGTCAGCTGATATTACCTTCCATCTTCACCGCTAGAGGCGCTGCTTGCGAGCGAAAGGGCAAATTTGCAAGGCAATTTGCAAATAACTCGAAGAATATTCGGAATAGAGACCTGAAATTTCCACTATAAGTTTTTTCAGATTCTACTCTATTAACTGTTAAAATTTCAGTCAGATTAGTAACGTATTGTGGACGTGTATAGCCGACATTGGAACAAACACACAACATACATACATACATACACTGACTTTTATATATATAGGGATTAAAAATAAAGAAAGCACATCCTGACCAGGAGCATATGTGCTTTACAGAAGGCAGAGCGCCATCTGGTGGAACAGAAATCAACTAAGCATTGATTTAGCCTGTTCCCTGATATTTGGCCAACCCAATTTCTTGATAAATCAAGAAAAGCCATCCACGAACGCGTTTCGCGCTGTTGGCGCTCGACAGCGTGGAGTAGGCTGTATCACTGCGACCAAAAAGAATTTTGGTCCCAGAGGCTTCTTGAGAAACCAAGAAATGGGTATTTAAGGCCGAATTTGCGTAAATACGCTTAACTAACGCTTGTTTTTTTCATATATATATATATATAAAAACGCATCTCCTGCTCACGAGCACATGTGCTTTTTAGATGGCAGAGCGCCATCTAGTGGAGCAAAAATAAACTAAACGTTTATTTAGCTTGCTCCGTGATATTTGGCCAACCCAATTTCTTGATAAATCAAGAAAAGCCATCCACGAACGCGTTTCGCGCTGTTGGCGCTCGTCAGCGTGAAGAAGGCTGTAACCACTGCGACCAAAAAGATTTTTGGTCCCAATGGCTTCCCAAAAAATCAAGAAATGGGTATTTAAGGCCAAATTTGCGTAAATTTTTTTTTTTCAATATCAACACCTGACCCACTTATCTTTTATTTTTTCTATTGCTTTTTCATATATATATATATATATATTGTCGACTTCTTTGCTTTTGTCCTGGAATCCCTGTTGATAATTTTACACTACAGCAGCGGCATCGCCATTTATTGGGCGTTCTAAAGAAAATATATGTCATAATTTGTATATAATTGTATGCCCCCCGACCCACTATGCATGTACAATGTATGATTTTCAAAGATTTAATAAAGAATAAGGTAACTGGAGGAAAGAAAGTAGCAACAAGACATAGGAAGCAGGCTAAAAGCGGGCACAAGTATAAATAACTTGTACAGTCAATACTTCCTGGCAAGCCCGGACGTATCTGGTATCCGCAGAAGTTATATTAGTAGAGAGACGCCCAATATTTCCGGACAGGACCGGACGTATTTGATAACCGCGGAAGTAAAATAGAGTCGAACTAACACCCGATACTTCCTGACCAGGCCGGGCGTAACTAACACCAAAGAAAGCCGCCGATCCAATTAGGAAGCAATAACTAAGTAGGTCAACCAATAGAAAAACGGGCACGTCCCATCCTTCGACCAATGGGAAGGAAGACAACTCGTGGTGTTAAATCGAAAAGCAAGAATTGTCAGTAGTGCTTTGGCTCCCAAGGAGGTGACATCGGCTCTGGACCTCTCTCCCTCTGCTCATCCCGCAGCTAAGTACAATCACCACCATGTGATCAGATAATTAACAATCAAAACCCGCTCCGCCTTCTCAAGCTTTCTTTCCTCCAACCCAGTTGCCTTTTATTTTCAAACCTCATCACGTGTCCTGATTATTCCTAACTGTATGCTTCACTTGCCACTCAACGACTGCGTTTCAACCAATCCTCACCATTCAAATCGAACAACAAGAAATTCCGCAACGATATTGTCACAGAACGGTTAAGTCGACAGGATTCTACAACAGTGTAATACATCAAATATTGCAGTGTAATAACTTTGGATATATTACATATACATACTCATCTTTTACCAGGATAATTAGAATATTTCGAGCTCTAATACCTATTGTTGATAGGTCAAGTATACTGCGGGAAGGTATGCGAAACAAACAAACTTTTCAGCTTTATTTTGCAGATGGGTGATCAAAATTTAAAAAAGCATATCCTGACCAGGAGCACATGAGTTTTTTAGATGGCGGAGCGCCATCTAGTGGAACAGAAATCAACTAAACGTTGATTTAGCCTATTCCCTGATAATTGGACAACCCATTTTCTTAATAAATCAAGAAAAGTCATCCACGAAAAATGATTTATATAGTTTGCGTATTTCTAAATAAATATAAGGAATCTGTGTGTAGAAAATTCCGCTTGAACTGATTCAGGTTTGCGATACTTACTGGAAGAATTGTAGTGGAATGTCATATTCTGTTCCATATGAGAGATGGCTGTTAGAAGACACTTTTACATTTATATTAGCGGAAAAGATAAATTTTCTCGCTTTTAAAATGACTTTCCTTTCGGAAAAAGGCTCAAAATTCAGTGTTTTTATTGGCATTATCAATTCTGACTACTCGACATGTTTTATTACGCCATAATGTAGGACTTTCGAAATTAGGCAATTAGATGTAATGGGAAATTAACTTAATAACGTGTATAGAAATAGTTAAACTTCTTTTTCTCATTAAATTGAATTGTTTAAAAATTGTTGAAATTCCAGAGGGTGTTCCATTTTTATAAGAACCTTTTTTTATTTATAAAAATACATTACTAATGTATGTGCATTTTATTGTTTTTATGTGTGTAAAGCCTTGAAGTTTTAGCAACAGTCCTGCAGCGATGTTTCAAGGAAATAAGGCTTCGTCTTTGAATATTTTAATCAAGGCCATCCAAATAGTACTTAACGACTTTCTAGAGACTATCTAGCGTCTTCAGTTTTCTAGAACTAAGAGCAGTTTTCAGCAAGCCAAAAACACAAAAATCCATAGGGCTACGTCTGGAGATTTGGTAACGATGTGCTTAAAAGAGATGTACGAAATGCCGGTGTCATCCCTCTTCCATATATTGACGTGTTGAACGTGAGTTATGCTTCGGGGCTTTATCCTGGTGCAGCTACACGGATCTTGAGTCACTTGGTTACAAAAACGGAAACTCATTGTCGAATAATGGATTAAGACAAAACTTTGGCGGATTTTTTTTTTGTGAATTCATCTTGACATTTGGTGTCATATTCTTTATAGGAAGCTTGCCTTTGTAGCAGAAACCTGCAACGATCATTAAGTCCTTTGAGAAACCTTTCTTACATTGCTTGACCCAGTTCTGAATTTTTTTCATTTGAGAGTTAACGTAGAATTGACCACAATTATTTTGAAATCAAATATCGCGGGGAGTCATTGAGAAAGGGAGTAGCGGTGGAATAGTCTTGTCATTGGATATCTCCTTGTGTTGTGTGGGCTATTGTTATTTAGGAAATAAAACGCTAAGTCGCACATTTTTATTTTCCCCCCAACATTTTTTTTCTACTGCCCTTATTGGTCAGATCAATATTGGGAAGGCTTTGTTCATCAGTGGTGAACCCTTCCAATAGTTTCGCCAATTTAATCAACCAGACGGCTTTTTAGAGAACTAGTACTGTATTGAACGATTCTGCTTATATATGTGAAACTGAGCTGTAACAAACGCTCCCAATATTTAATTAATTTAAAACAGAAAAATTCGTATTTAATAGTTTTATTTCCTATATATAGATGGCGCGTTGTTGTTATTACTGTTGTTAATAGAGTTGTAAATGTTGTAGGGGCCATTCTTGCTGTGAGCTTTATTGCCATTACAAAAAAGGCATAAAACGCCGCGTAGATCTTTTTATTTACTTGATTAAAGAAACTTCCGGGCAAGCCCCTATTTTGCTAACTAAAACGTATACACAAGGAAATGGAGAGAGTTCATATAGCCTTTTAAAAGAAAATCTATGTGAATATAGCACATAGGAATTTTAAAAATAACATATTTGCAAATTTTGAAGAATTAACTATGAAAAGGTTAATGAAATTGGTGAATATAAAAATATACTGATCATTGTTTTAAAAATGGGATATACACGGTAGGATCAAAAAGTTCCCTAACTTTAAAAAGATCTATTAAAATATACAAGTATCAGCGTCATCAACAATTCTGTCACCGTTTGCTTTTGGTTCAGTGATAGAATGCTCGCCTGCCACGCGGTCGCCCCGGGTTTAATTTTTAAAACTCATTTATATTATTAAAATATATGTGCTTTTCCTGTCTATGTACAGATTTATGGTCTATGTACACAAGTATACAAGTATGTATACAAGTTATTTGCAAATTGCGTTGCAAATTTGCCCTTTCGCTCGCAAGCAGCCCTTCTAGCGGTGAAGATGGGAGGTAATATCAGCTGACCTAATGGACATGTAAAACGTGTTTTAACAGGACATAGAGAAAAATATGGAAAATATATTTTTAGGATTTTTAGCCAAAAAAAAAAAAAAATTGACAGGTTCTGGGAAAAAATTAGTTGTTTTTTATTCGGAAAATGATAATGACAATATTGCTGTATCATATTTGATTATCAGATACAAAATTATTACCTGGAAAAATTCCAAAAAGCAGAGACCACGGGTGAAGCCAGTTAATTTTTAGTATGCAGGAACAAACTTCTAACAGAAAAACATTCATTCGAGCAGAAGACACAAAGCCAGATCATCTCTTTATAAAAATATCGTTTCTCAGACACAAAGTTTGGAGCGGGACGTTTCACAAGAATGACATCCACTGCGCCAATTTATAATTGTAACGAATAGTATTTGAATAAAGGCATTTAATCGGGTAAAACCCGGGCGTTGCTCGGGTATTTCGGCTAGTATATATATAAAATTGAATTTCTGTCTGTCTGTATGTTTGTACTCTATAGATTCAGAAACCATACATCCAATCGCCGTGAAATTTTTGGGATATTATTAGGTATATTAAAACGAAAATCACGAAATTTCTCTTTAATGGCTTATAAAATGCTAAAAATGAAGAGAAAAAGTTTTCTTTATTAAAATATATATGTTACAAGCTTTCGGGCACCAAGCCCTTCTACAGGTACAACGTACAATACGTTGTACCTGTAGAAGGGCTTGGTGCCCGAAAGCTTGTAACATATATATTTTAATAAAGAAAACTTTTTCTCTTCATTTTTAGCATTTTATTATTAGGTATATCCCCGGGAAAGTTTATGAAAAATAATTTTTCGAATATCTTGAATATTTTAAAGGTTATTTGCAGATTTGTAGATTTAACTCGCAAGCAGCGCCCCCATTGCGACGATGATAAGTTTTTTTTATCTATAAGTTTTATTATCACTAAGTTTATTATCTTGAAGATTATTTATCAAAAGTAAGATTTTCTACCTATTAATTACGCACACGTCAACGTTATTTTTATCATTTATCTACAACATATATATTGGGAGAATAGATAAAATGATAATTTTGTAATGTAGAAAATTAGGAAAGACAAAATTCAGGATGACACGGAAATTTATTTGAGACAAGAATAATGATACAATTCCAAGGCAAGATACTATTCCTTTAACTTCCAATTACCGAGGGAACCAATTAATATTGATTTTATTCAACTTATCGAGTATTTTTCAAGGGACCAGGAAAAAATGTTCACTTTATCGAGATATTCAAATTTACGAGTTTCAAATTATCAAAATATGAGGTGTGTTCAAAAAGTATCGCGACTTTTGAATTTTCGCGGGTTACGTATATTCGAATTTCGATCTTTTTGTGGCTTTATGTTGGTACTCATGTCTCTCACTTATACCGACAAGCTCGGCCATTTTGAATGTTCACTTAATTGTTGACAGCTGCTTTGCTTGCAGGTGTTTTGGATCGTCTTCGATTTTTACCTATTAAAAAAAATGGATCAAAGAACCTGTATCAAATTTTGTGTGAAAACGAAATTAAGTGCGCGGATGCATTCCGAATGTTGAATGTGGCATACGGAGAAGCTACCTTGGACCGAAGCAACGTTTATCGGTGGTACAAAATGTTCTCAGAAGGCCGAGAAGATGTGAACGACGAAGAGCGTGCCGGACGCCCGAGCACTTCAACAACAGACGAAAAAATTAATGAAGTGGAGAAAATGATATTGGCCAATCGTCGAATCACCGTTAGAGAAGTTGCTGAGGACCTAAACATATCGATTGGCTCGTGCCATTCGATTTTTATCAATGATTTAGGCATGAGACGGGTCGCCGCGAAATTCGTGCCAAAATTGCTCAATTGCGACCAAAAACAGCATCGCATGAACATTGCTAATGAGATGTTGGAATCTGTCCGCGACGACCCAAATTTGCTCCAGAGGGTCATAACTGGTGACGAAGCGTGGGTTTATGGTTATGGCGTGGAAACCAAAGCTCAATCATCTCAATAAAAGCTGCCGCACGAACCAAGACCGAAAAAAGCGCGCCAAGTTCGGTTGAATGTGAAAGTTTAGCTGACAGTTTTCTTCGATTGTAGGGGCGTGGTGCATCATGAGTTCTTGCCACAGGGTAGAACGGTCAATAAGGAATATTACCTGCAAGTTATGCGCAATTTGCGCGAAGCAATCCGCCAGAAACGCCCGGATTTGTGGAAGAACAAAAATTGGCTTTTGCACCACGATAACGCCCCTGCTCACGCATCGTTGCTTGTGCGCGACGTTTTGACCAAAAACAACACACTAATGATGCCGCAGCCACCGTATTCCCCAGATCTGGCTCCCTGTGACTTTTTCTTGTTCCCTAAATTGAAGAGGCCCATGAAAGGACGACGCTACGCTACACTTGACGAGATAAAGACGGCATCGAAGAAGGAGCTGAAAAAGATTTAAAAAATGATTTTTTGAACTGCTTCGAAGATTGAAAAAACCGTTGGCACAAGTGTATAATATCTCACGAGGATTACTTTGAAGGGGACAAAATAGGTATTCATGATTAAATAAATAATTTTTGAAAAACACAAAAGTCGCGATACCTTTTGAACACACCTCGTATATCTATTTTTTTTTATAAGTTTATTATCTTAAAGATTATTTATCAAAAGTAAGATTATCTACCTATTAATTGCGCACAAGTCAAAGTTAGTTTTATCATTTATCTACAACATATATATTGGGAGAATAGATAAAATAATGATTTTGTAAAGTAGAAAAATAAGGAAAGACAAAATTCAGGATGACACGGCAGTTTATTTGAGACAAGAATAATGATACAATTCCAAGGCAAGATACTATTTCTTTAACTTCCAATTACCGAGGGAACCAATTAATATTGATTTTATTCAACTTATCGAGTATTTTTCAAGGGACCGGGAAAAAATGTTCAATTTATCGAGAGATTCAAATTTACGAGTTTCAAATTATCAAAATATATCTATTATTTTTTATATAAGTTTATAGAGAATTGTTTTAACAAATGTTCGTTAGACAAACCTTTACTCGGGTAAAACCCGGGCGAAGCCGGGTACATCCGCTAGTAAAATATAAAACAAATTTTGAACAATGTAAAATCAATTTTACTGTAAAGAACAAAGCCTAAACTATAATTTAATTTAGCAACGCCAGTAAATGCGCATGCGTAGTTTTCATTTTAGGCATATTTTTGTGGTAAATATTTGGCTCGCGTAGGTTTCTGCAATGTCATCATTTGAGAAAAGGGAAAATATTAAATTTTGTGTAAAAGTCTTTCACAGAGACATTAGCATTAATGAATGAAGCTTATGAAGACGAAAAATTGTCACGAACGCAAGTTTATTTTGAAAAATATGATGTTTGAATTACTATACTATGAATAAATAATTAATGCAAAAAAAGTTCGGATACCTTTTGATCCTACCTTGTATATATGAATCCCATTTTTAGAACAATAATCAGTCTATTTCTATATTATATATTATAAGATAGGAAGGGAACGTATTGCGATGGTAGCTGTATATTTTAATCTATTGCTTTAGGGTTCTACATGGTTTCTATTGCTTTAAGGATGGGTCTTAGTTAAGGGACTTCTTTGGAGGATTCTGATGCTATTGAAGTCTGAAGTATGGCCCGTTTCATTGATGTGTTCAACTAATAGGGAGTTTGGGTTGTGCTTTGAAATATTTCTTTGGTTTTCTTTGATTCTATTTTATTATGATTGTTGTGGGGGGTTTTGTTGCTGCTGTGGAGGTAGCTGTTTGGTTGGTGTTTTATTGGGGATGATGTTACTGTGGTGGTTGTGATTTTGTTGTTGTTGGGATTGTTGTTTTTATGGAGCTATTGTTGATGTGAGGATTGTTGTTTGGCGGTTTTGTTGTTTCAGTAGTTATTGTTGCTGCGGGTGTTATTGTTCTTGTGGAGGCTATTCTTGTTGAGTTTTTTTGCTGTTGTGGGTGTTGGTGTTGTTGTAGTTGCTATTGTTGTTTTGGGTTTTATTGTTGTTTTTGGGATAAATGATATTGTGGGAGTTAATGTTTGTGTGTTGTTGTTGCTGTAGGAGTTTTTGTTGTAGTGGGGGCTGATGTTGTTGTGATCGTTGTTGTTTTAAAGATTATTGTTCTTGTGAAGGTTATTGTGTTTGTTTGGGGTTATAGTTATTGTGGGTGTTATTGCTCTTTTATTTGTTGTTGTAGGATTGTTTTTGATATAAGGGTTATTGTTGATGTTTTGGGCGTTTTATAAGCTCAATAAACGATATATTTGACTATTTTTCTCCTTGATCTTACAACTGGATTCTGCTGATGGTTATCACCATATATCTTAATAGCTATCAACTAAACCTTGATCTTAGATTGAAATACACTAATGAAAATTGAAAGTGTTACTTTCAGAAAGAGTTACGGCCCGTTTGCACCCATGTTAGGGCTTACGTTGTCGAGCAGTACGAGGCTATAAAAGGTCGCAAGAAGTTTAAATCTGTTCCTAGAAAGCTATCAACTTCATTTAGACTATGGCCATTAAAGAAACAAAAGGTCGACTTGCCCCCCCCTCATAAAAAGAACTTCCACTTATCCAATATATCAAGACACTCGGTGGCAACACCATTGAAAATGTTTACAATGGTGAATTATAATCGATTATAGACTTTGTTAAGGAAGGCTCAACTACGCAATAAGCTTTTATATATCGCAATATAAAAAATTAATACTTGTACAGTTACATCCCGAGAAGAATTAATACAGTATAAAATCCATCGCTGCCGTCCTTCAGATTCCACAATTCAAAGTAGTGAGATTTCTCTAAATGTTAACTTCCTACGATATCACGAATTAACAAATTGAATGTATATTATCGATCAAAAAACGTTTAAATTTATCGCAGAGAGAGATGGGGCATATATATTTTTAAAAAAAAAAACAATAATTCCGCCATAGGTCTCAGAAATAGACACAGGGAGAAAAGGAAAAAATGAATCGATAAAGTTATGTGGAAAGGGAAGATTAAGGCCTTCTGTATATTCAGCAATGATATTTTCTATATGGTTTACATCAATTCAAACTGTAGCCACTTCAGAAGTTCTTGCAGAAACTTGAGTAAATTTTGTTGTGAATCGAATAAATCATTTGAGGGGGGGGGGGATGGATTTATTTGTGAGATATTTTGGCACCATCATCCTGGTAGTCAGACGTAATGTAGCGATGACGTAAAATGGTGCCATAAATTTTAGCTTAATTAGAATTTTCCTGAAGAAATTATAGTATCCTTCGGATCGAAATTGCGTCCTAAGGGATTTCTAGTTCCGCCGCTTAGACACTGTAGTCTACAGGATGTCTGGGTCTGCCGCTTAGACACTGTTCTATAGGATGTCTGATTCAGGCACATAGATATTGTATCCTATAAGATGTCTGGTTCAGGTGCTTAGACACTGTATTCTATAGGATTTCTAGTTCCGCCGCTTAGACACTGTATTATACAGGATGTCTGGGTCCGCCGCTTAGACATTGTAATCTATAGGATGTCTGGGTCCGCCGCTTAGACGCTGTATTCAATAAAATGTCTGGTTCCGCCGCTTGAACACTGTATTAAACAGGATGTCTGGTGTTATTATATTACAGTTTAAAATATATATATATTTATATATATATATATATATATATATATATATATATATATATATATATACTAGACAAATGACCCGGCTTCGCCCGGGAATTCCCCCGAGTGCAATTTCCTTCATACTGAAAGAACATTACTAATAAATAGTATTAGAGCCATAGAATAGCAACACCGAAGTAATACATAGATCAAATAGTTGGCAGATTTTCCACCCAACCTCCGAGGTACCCGCCCCAGCGTGTTAACTCTTATATATAGTGGTGCATCCTCTGTAGGTCTATTACACTCTTTGGGTAAAAAGGGATAAGGATTGAAATTGCTTGAGAAGAGTGACCGTGATTGACCAAGCCTAGCCAGCAGCCTGTAATCTAATGTTTTCAGACCCCAGTCAAACATTCGTAGATGTTTTTCTGAAAAATAATTTAAAAAAAAAACTAATATTAATATAAATCATAATAATCTGCAACTGTCCTTGAATATTCTAATTCTAGAGATTTTACCTTTCAAATATATACAAATATATACTTTTATAGAAAAAATTATGAAAATAATATACCACTCAAACAACAAAAAAAAAAAAAAGACTAAAATAGCATTAAAAAAAATTATTCATGACAACACAGAAGAATACACAAAATTTGAAGTCTTATTTTCTGGAGCCAAAACATAAATATTTCTTCCTGAGCCAACTCTAGAGCAGTCAACATACAATTGCCCATGCGAGAAACAGGGTTGCTCCAAGTCAATGCCAGCAATTTTGAGGGACTGACCTTGAGCCTTGTTAATCGACATGGCAAAAGAAACTCGAATGGGGAACTGCAATCTTTTAAAATGCAAAGGAGAATGTTTATCATCATTAATCAGAGAATTCCGGGGAATAAAAACCTCTTCATTTTGAAAACAACCAGTCAAAATGGTTGCCTCTACCACATGAGGCCACAATCTTTTAACACAGAAACGGGTACCATTGCAAAGGCGGGGTGCATCAATATTTTGTCATCAAATATATACGTATATAGAAAGAATTATGAAAATAATATACCACTCGAACAACAACAACAACAAAAAGACTAAAATAGCATTAAAAAAAATTATTCATGACAACACAGAAGAATACACAAAATTTGAAGTCTTATTTTCTGGAGCCAAAACAAATATTTCTTCCTGAGCCAACTCTAGAGCAGGCAACATACAATTGCCCATGCGAGAAACAGGGTTGCTCCAAGTCAATGCCAGCAATTTTGAGGGACTGACCTTGGAGGCGGGCTTGAGACTGTTGGGGATTCTCCAATGTGCGGCTAATTTGGCCTCTAGCAGCTCGGGCAGCCATGCGTCGAGCTGCAGGAGTTCTTACTCCAATTGCAGATCTTTTGCGAGGCATAATAAATGGGATGATTCAATTTGAAAATATGTCCTAAAAAACAGAAATAGCACAATCAGTACCAAAAATATTTTTGTATATATATAAAAAAAAGCTTTTAAGGAAAACAGTGCAGACCCAAAACAAATCCAAAGTATCAGAATAAGTTACAGAACAAAACTGATTATCTAGTAGAAATTTTTAGGTTTGTAAATATCAAAACTACATTGTTCACTAACCATAACTTGGTAACTAATACAAATTTCTCTCTCAACATTTCAGCAGAAAAAAAATAAGGCTAAAAAAACTAATGGCAAAACATGTCAAACAGGTCAATCTTTAGAATGCTCAACTATTTTTTTTTCCCTAGCCTAATATCTGCGTAGACAAAAAGAAAGCAGCATAATAGAACTACCACAAACAAAATATACAGAAATGGCAAGCGAATAAAATAAATGACAACAACAGACTAAATTTTAAACTATCAATGAAACATATGATTTTTTTTAAAGAATAACAAACAAAGGCCATTACAACAATTAAAAAACATAAGCCCATTGTTTATATAGAGTAATAAAAGTTTGTAAATATTGTCAAATCTGCATTGTTTACTAACCATAACTTTGTAAAATGTAGTGCCCTATCAACATGTCTGAAAAAAATAAAGCCAAAATAGCCATGTTAATATTTTAGGCTGATAAAAACCAAAGGGTATATGGATTATAGACAAACACATGTTTTGGCTGTTAAATGAGACAGTAATTCATATTAAATTTTCACTACTGTATTTTTTGCATATTGACTATTGTTTGTTTAATTTTAATAATTATAATATTGACTGTAAAAAAAAAAAAAACAAAGGTCAGAACAAAAATTAATAAAAAATAAGAAAGCCATTGTTTACATACAGTAACGTTAATTTTGTAAAGTTTTTTTTTTTAATTGCATTGTGTGAACGTAGCTTAACTTAGCAATATAATTTTTGACAAACACATGTTTTGGCTGTTAAATGAGACAGTAATTCATATTAAATTTCCACTACTGTATTTTTTTGCATATTGACTATTGTTTGTTTAATTTTAATAATTATCATATTGACTGTAAAAAAAAAAAAAGGCTAGAACAAAAATTAATAAAAAATAAGAATGCTCAACTATTTTTTTTTCCCTAGCCTAATATCTGCGTAGACAAAAAGAAAGCAGCATAATAGAACTACCACAAACAAAATATACAGAAATGGCAAGCGAATAAAATAAATGACAACAACAGACTAAATTTTAAACTATCAATGAAACATATGATTTTTTTTAAAGAATAACAAACAAAGGCCATTACAACAATTAAAAAACATAAGCCCATTGTTTATATAGAGTAATAAAAGTTTGTAAATATTGTCAAATCTGCATTGTTTACTAACCATAACTTTGTAAAATGTAGTGCCCTATCAACATGTCTGAAAAAATAATGCCAAAATAGCCATGTTAATATTGATGAGGCTGAAGTGGGGATATAAAACTCAATTTATTGGTAGGTTGCAGTACATTGTCCTGGTGGGCTATGGTCACCATGGCCCGTTCCAGGGCTGGGCTTGTGGTCCGGTTCTGGAGGGTTGTTGAGGTCCGATTATCTGCGGTATAGCCGTTGGGAGGGTTAGATCTGGTACAAGACATCTTCGTTCGCCGGGCAAGGATAAAAAGAAAAAAAAAATAAAAATGCACGAAGGTCCAACGATAACTGGCACGTTGTATTTGTTAGCATTCCGCGAAAACGGTGGTCCGTGGTCAAATACAACTTGTGCCTGTTATCTCTGTGGTGCCGTTTCTCTGATAAATAAATAAAATAAACAAAATTTAAGATAATTTTGCAACGTCACGTGTATTTCCGGTCGGTTGCTTGTTGACACACAACACCACCCCCCCTCTTATCTTAGACTCGGTCCCTCGAGTCGCCGTTATCTTTCTAGAAATTCCTTAAGTCTCGACACGTGCGCTAACGTGCTCTGGCGCCTACTATTTTCGTTGCGTCCGTCCTGTGGTCGTAACCTATATGTCGTTTCCTTGATTCTATCCGTTATTACGTACGGTCCTACGTATTTCGGCAGAAATTTCTCCGTTTTCCCTGGTTTCCTGCGAGACGACTCCAGTAGTACCAGGTCGCCCACTTCAAACTTCCGGAAGCGGTCACGGTTCGCAAGGTCATACTGACACTTCGTCATCATTGTCCGGTCTCGGTAGTTTTCGTCGGCAATTTTCTTTAATCTCTCGTTTTCTAAAATGCGGTTGGTCACGTATTCGTCGTAAGTTTTTACTGGCTCGTCGACGGTTGGTAGTCCTACGTCTAGGGACGTCCTCGGTTCTACGCCAAATATCAACTTATGCGGTGTCACCTGTGTCGACGACTGAATGGACGAGTTATACGCAAAAGTCGCCGTTTTTACGAATCTCGGCCATTCGGCGTGATCGTCCTCGAGATAAACTCTGATGCCGTTTTTTATGATGCCGTTGAGTTTTTCGCATAAGCCGTTTGTTTGCGGGTGTGCCGCGGAAGCCATAATATGTTTAATCCCGTACAACCGTGTAAAGTCTCTAAAAGTACTCGAATCGAAAGATTTGCCTTGATCGGATATTATGCATTTCGGAGTACCAAAAACGTAGAGCAGATTGTCTGAGAGTGCGTTGCACGTGGTTTCCGCCTTTGTATCTTTTACCGGGATTGCGAGTGCGTATTTACTAAAATGGTCTACGATCGTTAGAATGTGTTCGTAGCCTTCTACCGATTTTTTGAAAGGACCTTGGTGGTCTATTCCCACTCGTTCCCAGATGTCTGTTGCTGGTGGTAACGGTTCTAGCGGGGCCGCGGGTTTGAACCTCTGTGGTTTGAAGGCCTGGCACACTTTGCACGACCGAACGTATTTCCGCACGTCTTCTTCCAGACCTTTCCAGTAGAACCGTTGCTTAATACGGTGGACCGTCTTCGCTACCCCCATGTGTCCTGCCTCGGGTATATCGTGCGCTGTTTTCATTATTTCGGATACGCTTTGCTTTGGTGCTACGACCAACCATTGGTTACCTTGTGTTGCATGGTTCTTTTTATAAAGGATCCCGTTTATTTTTTTATATTCGTCCCGTGTTTTAGCGTCTGGTAGTTTCCCGGTAATATCGCGGCAAAACGTGTCTCCCTTTTGTCCGTTTTCGTCGATCCGTACTGTGCATGCCGTTAAATCGTTGAAGTTGTCTTCGACGTTCGTATCGTTTTTGTGGAACGGGTTGCGTGAGAGTGCGTCCGGTGCAACGTTCTTCCTCCCTGCGCGGTGGACTATTTCAAAGTCGTGCTCCATGAGTTTTAACCCCCATCTAGTAAGTCTTGAGCACGGGTCACGTACGTTAGCTAGCCACGTTAACGCGCTATGGTCGGTTACGACTTTGAATTCTCTCCCGAAGATGTACGGCCGTAACTTTTGTAGAGCCCAGACTATTGCTAAACACTCTAGTTCTGAGATACCATATTTACTCTCGTGTTTCGATGTCGTTCTCGACAAGTAGTGGATCGGGTGCAAAAACCCGTCATTGTCCGGTTGCATTAGCACCGCGCCTAATCCCACGATTGATGCGTCCGTATGTATTTCTATTCTAGCGTCTGGGTTGAAGTGTGCTAGAATTGGCTCCTCAGTCAATTTTTTTTTTAAGGTTTCGAAAGCTTCTATTTCGGCCGGACCTATCACGAATTTCTTATCTTTTTCCGTTAAACACGTCAGCGGTTTGCTTATCTTTGAAAAGTTTTTTATGAAACGGCGATAATAGCCGCAAAGTCCCAGAAACGAACGAACTTGCTTGACATTTTTCGGAATCGGAAATTTCTTAACCGCCTCGATCTTATCAGTAGCCGGTTCTACGCCGTTTTCCGATACCACGTGTCCCAAAATTGGTAACTTTTGGTAGGCGAATCTACATTTTGATGGTTTTAGGGATAAGCCTGCCCCGCGGAAACATTCTAGAACATTTGTTAACCGCACGTTGTGTTCACGTATGTCTCTTCCGTACACGATGACGTCATCTAGATAAACCATACACTCGGACCATTTCAATTCAGCTAACAGTGTATCCATGATTCTTTCGAAATGACCCGGTGCCCCGGTTAAACCAAAGGGTAACACTTGAAACTCGTACAACCCGTTACCTGTCGTGAACGCTGTAATTGGCTTGCTTGTTTCGTCCAGTGGACACTGCCAATAACCGCTAACAAAATCCGTGTGAGAGAAATACTTCATTCCCGCTAAACGGTCCAGGCAGTCGGTGATATCCGGTAATGGGTATGAGAATTTTTCGGTTACGTTGTTAACTTTTCTATAGTCCACACAAAATCTATAGGATCCGTCTGATATTTTAACCAAAACGACCGGGCTCGCCCATGGAGATGTTGATTTCCTAATAACTCCTTTTTCACACATTTCTTTAACCTGTTCCTCTATAATGTCACGTTCCTTAGGACTGCGGCGATAGGCTTTTTGTCGAATTGGTTCCGTGTTCGCTTTAAGTTTAATGTGGTACGGTTCGATATCTGCCGCCTTATTCCACTCTTCTGAGAAAAGTTCCCGATACCTGTACAATACGTCCAGTACGTCGATTTTTTCGCTGTCCGATAGCTCCGGGTTTATATCGAACTTCTGTGGTTCGTATTTGCACGTGGCCGTCGTACTGTATCCCACCTGTTCACTTAGGAAAGAAACATTCGCTATTTCCCCGCCGGATCGTAACAAGCACGAGTTTGCTACCAACCGCACCGGCTCGTTCCTAGTATTTATGACATCAATGAATATCTCGGATACCGTTTCGGAAACGTGTACTGATGGTATTAGTAGCCCCGTTCTTCTTACGCAGTCGGGGTGGGGTTCTAAAATGCCCGCCATTACTGTTGGCCCTTTTAACTTAACCCTCGTTTTACAACGTGGTGCAATTTCAAGGTCGTTTAGTATGCAGTACTTTTGTTTGGGGTTTTTCCGATCGTTCGTAATTGTGCCTAACCTCTCGAGTTCCCGTTCTTCGTTTAGTTCTACCACGTGGTCGTCCGTGCCTATTTTTGGCCTATACAATTCTACCGATTCGTCTCTAAACATAATTTTGCAATGATAGTTTGTTAGAATATCGACGCTGAAAATAATCTTTTCCCCGTTTCCTGGAATTATGGTGAACCTGCCACATATGTCGAAACCATCAATGTTGACCTCCAAGTATGTGCACGTGTTCGAGACTACTGACCCACTTATTCCCCGTATAAGTAATTTTGAAGGCATTCTAGCACATCCTAGTGCGTTGGCTATTCCTTCGTCTATGCAGCTAACATTTGCCCCTGAATCGAAAATCAGTTTGCCTACATGTGTCTCATTGATATGCGTGATTAAACAGAAATTTGTCATACCTGTCCAACGGAATTTTTCCATTGCTGTACCCCCTATTTCTAAAGTGGATTTTTCTATTGGTACCTTATTTAATGTCTGTTTCTCGTTAACCCCCGGTTGTCCTTTTACCCTGAAGATTATGCGATTGGTGTTACCAGTAACCTCGGAAAATACACGTGGTACGCTCTCTACACTGTTTGAAACTTCCACCACAGGATTAGAGGCAAAATTGTACTTACCACGTGGCCTCCTTTTCGGGCAATCCCAGTGTTTGTGCCCCGTCTGGTAACAAGTGAAGCATCTTGGCGTCCCGTCCGGTAGCATAAATCTTCTTGCTTTTTCCATGGGCGTTTCGGTCCTTGGATTTCGTCCTTGTTTTTGTTCCCACTCTTCCGCCGTCCTCGTAGTTGTTTCCCAACTCGTCGTTGTACCTGCCTCCGTCCGTTCCTTGTTCCATTTATCCGCCTGGTCGAGGAATTTCGCCGCCTGTAGGAAGTCGGCCTCTTCTGGGTTCCGCGTGGTGCTCCACGAGGCTGCCAGTAGTAGGCAGTCTTTTGGAGCCAATGCCCACAATGCCTCCTTGCTTGAATCAAACGGCGAAAACTCGCCTGCCGTCGCGTGGGCCGTAATCAGGTTCATCAAATATCTCCCCGTATCTTCCGTGGACTGGGGCCGTCTCGTTTTCTTTAATTCGTTACCCCTACTACGTGCCCGGCCGTCGTTCCTTGGGTAGCAAAGTTTCAGTGCTTCCAAGACGTCTTCAAGTGCGGCTGAAGGGTCAAACCTGCACTTGATAAATTCGCGGCCGTCAAGTGGAAGCCGCCGTACTAGGGCCTTCGTCCAGTCTCCCTTCGGTACCTTGCTCGCCGTCAGCCACGTCTTGAATTCCTCCACGTGGTCCTCGATGTCTTCCTCCTCCGGGTTGAAACACGGCGGCGTCTCTCCGTAGCCGATATTTATGTTCGCTGCTTGAGGTGCTGGGCCGACACTGCTCTCCACCATGTGATGAGGCTGAAGTGGGGATATAAAACTCAATTTATTGGTAGGTTGCAGTACATTGTCCTGGTGGGCTATGGTCACCATGGCCCGTTCCAGGGCTGGGCTTGTGGTCCGGTTCTGGAGGGTTGTTGAGGTCCGATTATCTGCGGTATAGCCGTTGGGAGGGTTAGATCTGGTACAAGACATCTTCGTTCGCCGGGCAAGGATAAAAAGAAAAAAATAAATAAAAATGCACGAAGGTCCAACGATACCTGGCACGTTGTATTTGTTAGCATTCCGCGAAAACGGTGGTCCGTGGTCAAATACAACTTGTGCCTGTTATCTCTGTGGTGCCGTTTCTCTGATAAATAAATAAAATAAACAAAATTTAAGATAATTTTGCAACGTCACGTGTATTTCCGGTCGGTTGCTTGTTGACACACAACAATATTTTAGGCTGATAAAAACCAAAGGGTATATGGATTATAGACAAACACATGTTTTGGCTGTTAAATGAGACAGTAATTCATATTAAATTTTCACTACTGTATTTTTTGCATATTGACTATTGTTTGTTTAATTTTAATAATTATCATATTGACTGTAAAAAAAAAAAAAGGCCAGAACAAAAATTAATAAAAAATAAGAAAGCCATTGTTTACATACAGTAACGCTAATTTTGTAAAGTTTTTTTTTTAATTGCATTGTGTGAACGTACCTTAACTTAGCAATATAATTTTTGACAAACACATGTTTTGGCTGTTAAATGAGACAGTAATTCATATTAAATTTTCACTACTGTATTTTTTGCATATTGACTATTGTTTAATTTTAAGAATTATCATATTGACTGTAAAAAAAAACAAAGGCCAGAACAATAATTAATAAAAAATAAGAAGCCATTGTTTACATACAGTAACGCTAATTTTGTAAAGTTTTTTTTTTTTAAATTGTGTGAAATTGTTTGAACTTACCTAAACTTAGTAATATAAATTTCTCTCTCAATACTTTTGTAAAAAAAGTGACACTCGTATAAAAAGATATTTTTAAAAAAGTACGCAAGCAACTTGAAAAGAAATGCAGAACGCTCATTGGTCGCTTAATTGGCCTCGTGTTGTTGTTACTTTCCCTCGTATTTACTCCGCGTAAGACTCGTATTTACTCCGCGTAAAAAAAAAAGTTCTTCAAATGAAAAAAAAAAAAAAGCAAAAAATACTAAGCAAAATGTAGGCGAAAATTTTCCTCACGTTTATAAAAAGCGACATGCAAAATTTGGTACCAATTGGTTCAGTAGGTTTTGAGTTTATCGCGAAACAGACAGACAGACAGAAATTGACTTTTATATACAGTAGAACTCCTCAAATTCGGAATACCTTGCGCCCCAAGCTTTCCGAATTTGAGAGAGTTAGATTTGTGAATATTTATGTGGCATAAATAGGCCTTTAGATGACTGAAACAAAGATTTTGAAGCATATGAACAATTTTAGGTTGAATATTATATGTACATTACATAATTTTAATTACGATTTTTAATCAAATGTTCCTTGACTTTTATGAGTTTTGAGCATGAGACCGATGAAAAATAGTAAAATATTTTATTATGTATGTAATGCAATTGATGGCCAAGTAAGTTATGGCTTGGCAAAGAAGTTACTGATTGTTGTCTGTTTCTTTGGCTTGTTTAACAAGGCTTCTTCTTCTCTCATAAGCATAGTTCGAAGACTATTGATGGTGTTGTAGCTTGCAAGCATTTCTGGTTCAGTGCGCTTTTCCAAATATTTTAATGCAACATCCAAACTTTTCAACGCTTCGCATCTGGGAACATCCGGCTCCAAACTGTCTTCAGTCTTTTTTACTTGAGAAAACTTTTTGACATCTTTTTCGGTAGAATCAACAAACTTTGTAAGTTTAAGCTCAGACTTTTTTATATCATAAACAGTTGTCTTAGAAATTTTATACTTTTGCATTATCGTTGTATAGCTTAATCCTTTTTTAATGCCACTAAGAACATCTAACTTTTCACCAAGCTTGAGAATTCGGTACTTGCCTCGTTTTTGCCGCTCCTCTTTGGATGCCATTTTGTTGAAGAACTAACTTGTAAATGCAAAAAATTGAGAGTTGAATAAAAGAATTTGAAACTTACAATGTCTGAAAATGTTTGATAATTTGAACTTTAGGTGAATCAACTTTGCAATAAAAAATGCGTGAATGGCTTATGACGTAATAATGCTGCCTTCTTATTGGACAATATCCTAAACTAAGCACAAAGGTCAAATGAAACTGTTGATTTATTTAAGCTTTTAAAAAAGGGGATAAACCCCTAATTAGCAATTATAAATAATCGGTAAAAGTAAATTAATTAAACACTTAAATTAAAAATAAAATACTAATAAAAATTAAATTAAATAAAATAAAAGCAAAGCAAAAGTAAAAGTAAATAAAATAAAATAAAATAATGTTGAAATATCAACAAAATAAAAGTGTTCGTGGCTTGAATGTTCAGTAAAAGATACTAAGAAGCACTTTGCCACTTGTCTTGAATTGTTTTATTGTCTTTGGTTTTAGAGTTATGAGTAGCTACCACATGATTTTGAATACATGAATTTTTACTTAGATTTTGATACTAGTGGTAGAGAGAGAGAGAAAACAATAAAAGCTATTAATTAATTAATCAAACTGTAATTTTACATACATGTTGATTGCTTTAAAATTTACATATTAAAGATTTATATTGTACAATTGAATTTAGAAGATTTTGACTTAATTTTCATATATAAAATTGAATTTAAGGAAATTATTAACTATAGGATCCAACATACTCCCCCGGCTGGGAAGAGATGACCAGAAAAAAAAATAAATAAATAAAAATAAAAAAGAGTTCCAATAGTATAGATGCTGGACTAATTGATTCCGACTATGTAGCTAAGATTACAATTCTCATTGTTTGAAAGGTAATGGAATCAGCTTCCATCTTTGAGTATCCGATTGAGGTGAATCTTGGATGAGATTTTCAGATTCGTTGGCCAGTTCTCTTTCGGGAACTGCTGGATTATCAGACTCTGCGGCTGCTAAGTCGGATTCAATAGGATCTTCCCAAGGTTTTGATTCAGCCTTTATGCATGAGCCTTGTTCGGTCGATTCCTCTAAATGTTCTTTGGAGAGTTGTCGACTTTCTGCCGCCTTCTCAAAATCTTCCAGATTGACTGCCTTTTCTAAAGCTTCGGGTCTTAAGACTTCTTTCTTCAAGATTTCTGGCCATTCTATATATGCCGATGAACTGTAATTTTCATCGTCGTCTTCAGATTCCTTGACGTCTTCTAAGCATAGAGAATCGATGGGTTTCCAGCGAGATAATTTAGCCTTTTCACCGCTCTGTAGATAATCCTTTGTTGATGTATCCACAATTTCAACAGGTACAACTTTCTCTTTGCTTGACGATTCATTAGCTTCTGTATAAACATTGATTATGCCACTGGTAGCCTCTTTAGGTCGATTAAGATCAGCTTCAACTACATTGAGGTGAGCTGAGTCATCATGGCACAGTTCTTTCTTATCCAAAGCTTCTGCACTGACCACTGGTTCTTTCGAATATTTGCCTTCCGATTTATCAATAACCGAAACTTCGGAGATTTCAATCTTTGGAGTCCCGATATCTTTGTTAGACTCTTCGTCTTCAATGACAAAAGTGGTTTCTAAAATTGAAGAATCTTCTTGATTCTCATCAATAGCCTCAGGAATGTCGGCATTCTCAGTTAAGAGAATTTTGATAAGTGATTCCTGGCGTGGGGGTTTCGGTTGTAAGAGAGGGAAGTTTTGATTTTCATTTAAATAGGAATACTTGAGTCTACCTCCAACTCTTAGAAGTCCTTGAGTGTCTAAAAAAGGGATTTAGAGAAGTTAGCTTGTTGGACAGAGGTAGTTGTTTGTTTGACTTCAGTAATTTTATTTCCGTGCAGAATTCAACTTGCTGGATTGATTTGACTAAGACTTGAATTGCCTTTGTTAATTCTCTTGTTGTCAAAGGTCCTTTCTGACGAATTGGATCAAAGAGGAGGCAATTGTAGTAGAATCTCCAACACCAAGCTGTTATTCGGATCAATTTGGTCATTGTGGAATACCTTTCAATGAATTCTAGATTTAACATAGTTTCTGAATTTTGAATTAAGGTTGTTTGATCCAACACTTGACCCTCACCGACTTCTTCTTGAATGATATTGAGATTTACTTGGGTTGGTGAAGAAGGAATATATCGAACATTATTTTCTTGAAGCCAAATAGGACCCCGCCACCAAATTCTATGATTGACCAAGTCTTGAGGCATGATTCCTCTTGATGCGCAATCAGCTGGATTATCTTGACTGGATACATGGAACCAATCAGTGATTTGAGTCAAATTTTGAATTGACGACACTCTGTTCGAAACAAAGGCCTTCCATCTGCTGGCATCTGATCTTATCCAATCTATGCAGATTTGTGAATCAGTCAACAAAAAGGTTTTGTCAGGTTGAAAAGGAAATGATTCAAGAATGACTTGATTCAGTTGAGCCAAAAGCAATGCTGCACTTAGTTCAAGTCTTGGAATTGTAATGGTCTTTAATGGTGCAACCTTAGTTTTTGAGGTTATCAGATTGATTTTGATCTTTTGAATTTTGAATCTAGTTTTCAAGTAAAAAACTGCTGAATAAGCAATAAGGGATGCATCACAAAATCCATGTAGTTGTAATTCTTCTATTTCAGAAGATGAGCTGTTCAGGTATCTTGGTATTTTGATTTCCTTTAGGCACGATAGTTGAGTTTGGAATTTATTCCAATTTGACTTTATATCTGATTCAATTGGTTCATCCCATGAAGTTTTCTCAGCAGGAAGTTGACGTTTTCGCCTATAATAGGGTGGTGGCTTTATCTTAGGAATAATCGAAGTTTCTTTCTTAGATGAGAGTGGTTCACTTGACTGAGAAGCGAGAGGTTGTTCTGGAGTGGATGGTTGACTTGATTCAGAAGGAAGTAATTGGTTTTGTTTAGTAGTAATTTGTGGAGTTAACTTAGAGATACGTGACTTTTTAGATTTACTTGGAATTTCTTCAGATTTACTTGAATTATCTTCGGATCTACTTAGATTTTCTTCAGATTTACTTGAATTATCTTCAGATTCTTCTATAGAGGAGCATGAAAAATTGGAGTTCTGAGACATATGGGGCTCTGTATAATCCCCCAGAACATCGGCAACTCTCTGAACCTCTGGTGGGAGATGTAGGGGACTTGGGCCCACTTTGGGTCTTGAAATCTTCAACAGAAGCCGATGAGAGAGTGTAACTCTGCTCTGGGCTCATCGGGTAGGATGGCAGATTATCAACTCGGTTCTGGCTCTCTATAGAGTCTTCTTCTATAGGAATTGGAATCTGCTTGGAGCACCCAGGGCTTGATGGCATTTCGACCAAAGGGGACATGGCCTCTTTCAGGCTGTGAACTGATACTTGTAAGGGGGTTGGAGAGTTGTGTTTGGAGCTCTGTAGGCTCAAAGTTAGAGACGGTGACCCTTGAACAGAGTCTGGTAGACTTGGAGAGGTCTGAATGGACCCCGGCAGACTTGGAAAGTTCTGAGTGAACTCCTTTAGACTTGGAGAGTTCTGAATGGACTCTTGTAGACTTGGAGAGTTCTGAGTGAACTCCTTTAGACTTGGAGAGTTCTGAATGGACTCTTGTAGACTTGGAGATGGGGCATTCTTTATACCCAACTGGGCCTTAGAAATTGGGACATCTTCAAGTTCCCAGAATTTTCTTATGCTGGAATCAAGTTCAGTGGTACAGTGATTGATTACCGAAGTATTCGACTTAATAGTTGAATGGATTCTCCCAGAAACAAGCCAACCTAACTTGGTATTAAGTGCTATAGGATGGTGCTTTAAATCTGTTTTATGACCTAGAATTATTTCTACAAAGGTATCTGCACCCAAAATTAGGTCTATGGGCTTGGTGACATAGAATTCTGGGTCTGCCAAGAGCAAATTTTCTAAATGAGGAAAGTCTGCTGACTGAATTTGGAAGTTTGGAAGGTCTGCAGTTACCCTCCCAACCACAAATGCTCTGGCAGAAAATAATTGATCATTATGATGTGGAGTGAACTCTATTTCAACCTGCGATGTTGTCCTGTTGACAACAATGTCACCTACACCTTTTAGTGTATAAGAATTTTTCCTTTTTTCAAGTCCCAACTTGTGGCAACATTGTTCTGAAATTAGGCTTATTTGGGACCCATTGTCCACTAATGCTCTACATAGCACAGATGAGCCATCCTTCGCCTTGACTTTAATAAGGGCTGTTGACAGTAGAATATTTGTTTCCGTTTCCAAAGGCATCACATTACAGATGGTATTTGTTGAAATCAACATCTCTTGAGAGGTTGTTGGTTGTGAAATGGATGGTTCAGAGTTGTATTGATGCAGAAGAGTATGATGGTTCTGCTTGCAGTTTTTACATCTTGATGTGATGAGACATTTGGATATCTCATGATTTGCTCTAAGGCAATTTTGACAAAGTTTATGTTTTTTAACTAATTCCCATTTTTTAGGCAAGGGAAGATTTATGAATCTATGGCAGTCATTTAGTTTATGAATTTGATGACATAAAATACAATTTTGACCTTTATTGACATAAAGGCCGTGAGCCATCATATTTTTGCTAGAGGTTTTTTGTTCCTGGAACAAAGGAATTCTCATACCTTGCAGGCTTCTAGCATGTTTTTCTAAAAAATTCACAAAGTTTTCAAATGTTGGATATTCTTCATTTTGAAGGGTTAATTCCCATTCTTTCCTGAGGGCTTCACCGATTCTTTTTTCAAAAAAATTGATCAGGATTAGATCTGTTAATGTGTTTTTCTCAAGTCCTAGCACTGAGAGATTTCTAATGCCTTCATTGCAAACATCAAGGATTTCATAGAGAGAACCAGCCGAAATAGATTTTAATGGCCTTATGGAGAATATTTTGTTGATTTGTGAAAAAGCCAATTCTCTTCTGTTATTAAATCTATTGCATAAGGTATCCCATGCTTGCTGGTAGTTTTTGTCAGAAATGGGAAAACCCCGAATCAACTTTTCCGCAGGACCCTTAACAGATGCATTTAGATATTGAAATTTTTGTATTTCCGTTAGTGTTTGATTTGAATTAATGGTGGAGTTAAATATTTCTCTAAAACTAAGCCAATTGGCTGAATCACCATTGAAAATGGGTAAATTTATCTTAGGTAAATTAACATTGGATTCGGGCAGTTGTTTATCACTATGAATATTTTCTTTGGTTTCAATCAAAGATAAAGCTTCCTCAATAGACACCAACATATTAAAAATATCCTCTTTGGCTTTTGAATAATCGTCATATTGTTTATCATCTAACTCTGATTCTAATAATGTGTTGATAACTTGATTTAGGCTAATTTCACTTTCATTAACTTTTTGTTGGAATAGCTTTAATCTATGTATGTTTTTGGATTCTACAATAGCTTTATTCTTTGATTCCAGATCCTTTATTTCCTGAATAATAAAGTTGAATTTGTGCCGAATTTTAACTTCAGATTTGGGCATGACTTTATTTTAAGAATTTTAAGTTTTCAAATGGCTTACCTTAATTTTTTAAAGTATCCGGCTCGATGAGGGACCATAATGTTCGTGGCTTGAATGTTCAGTAAAAGATACTAAGAAGCACTTTGCCACTTGTCTTGAATTGTTTTATTGTCTTTGGTTTTAGAGTTATGAGTAGCTACCACATGATTTTGAATACATGAATTTTTACTTAGATTTTGATACTAGTGGTAGAGAGAGAGAGAAAACAATAAAAGCTATTAATTAATTAATCAAACTGTAATTTTACATACATGTTGATTGCTTTAAAATTTACATATTAAAGATTTATATTGTACAATTGAATTTAGAAGATTTTGACTTAATTTTCATATATAAAATTGAATTTAAGGAAATTATTAACTATAGGATCCAACATAAAAGCATGTGAAAATTGATTTTTTGTATGTAAAAAAACATTACAATACTTTCCGAATTTGGGAGTTTCCGAATTTGAGAATTTCCGAATTTGAGGAGTTCTACTGTATATAGAGATATATGTAGTAATGTAGTTGTTGTATCTTGTTGTATGAATGTAGTGTGGCATGTTGGTTGCAGTCGTGGTGGCCACAATGATTAGAGTGGGTTCAGGCGTGATTGGGATTACACAAAAGAATGAGGCATGTTAGATGTCACCACAGAGATGGTGAGAGAGCAAGTGTAGCCGACGCCGGTCAGGGGAGATCTGTTGAGAGGGGTCTGTCAATCGTGTCTAAAAGCGGACTAATCTGTTTTAGTAAGAAAGGGGCACACCTGGGAACCCGACTTGTTTTTCGGACCTTTTTCCTCCACTGGCGTCGACTGTCACTCACTCGGAATTTTATTTGTCACTTTTGCAATTACACTATAACTATACAACACATGGAGACATAGATATATATTGGAATATATTACAACAGTTTATGCCCCTGTTGAAGAAAATTAGCTAATGGTGATTATAGATGAAAGCATAAGAAAATTATAATGGGGGAAAATAATTTGTGTACAAATTGATTGGTTTGATATATTATGGGGTTGTAGAATCATAACAATGGGTATGCTTTCCTTAATAATAATGAATAATAATAAAAATAAATGTTGACAAATAATATTGTTAAGCCCAATGTATAAAAATATATGAAAAAGGATTAAAAAATGTAAAGATATAAATATAAATTTGGGTGATTATATACAGCATTGAATGTTGGAATTAATATTTGAAAGTACACGAATTATAGGGTGAGCTAATTTAAAAAGTCTAGATAGGTGGACATGGAATAGACTGCTTCTGGTACTGCGATGCAATGCGACATTATGGGATTGTAGGCATTGGTCCATCTACAGTATGCTGAAGGTATTCGACATGGGCTGTCCTATCAGACGGATTTGGGAATGGGTGGTGGGAACTTTGGTCGAGAAAAATAGCGAAAAATAGTTATAGAAAGAGAGAGTGTGGCAGAGAGAAAGAGTCGTTCTGTCGCAAAAAAAAAAAACGATTTGGCCGCGGTAAGGCAGTGGTGAAAGTGAGGTGATTGAAAATTGAAAAAAAAAAATGAATTGCCCGAATGTGAAAATAAAAAAAGAAAAAGGGGCGTTGATGCTCGAACCGGGCCGTGAATTAAAAAAAAAACTCATCTAACTAGCTGCTCAAGTTCGACTGTTAGGAAGGTTAAAGCGAAGATGTGTTTGTAGTTGAGATAGAATCAATGTGAGAAATCAAAGTTTTAGCGGATAGTAACGACCTCTCTGAGAAGGTATGGGCTGTGATGCCATGATAATTTGGAGGGTAATGGTGTCGAGGCATTTTCTAAAATTTGAATTTAAAAATCTGAAAAACGGATTTTAAAAATTGAAGTTGAGAAAAAAAGTTCAAATTGTGTGTTATAATGTTGGTAGAATAGTATATAAAAAGTAAAAAATGAATATAAACATTTAAGATTGAAAAATAAAAGTTACCATCTCGATTGCTCATATAAAAATGAAAGGACAAAAGTTCAAACATTTAAAAACTCGAGATATATTTGAAATAAGTCATTAATATAAATATGCGAAATATTTAAAAAAAGTAAGTATTTGAAATGATTGAAAATAGAAAAGTAATATGATATGAAAAGAGAGTAACAATTTTAAAAATACTTTAAAGTAGGAAATATACGAGGGGTGTTCAAAAGGTATCGCGACTTTTGTGTTTTTCAAAAATTATTTATTTAATCATGAATACCTATTTTGTCCCCTTCGAAGTAATCCCCATGAGATATTATACACTTGTACCAACGGTTTTTCCAATCTTCGAAGCACTTCAAAAAATCATTTTTTAATATCTTTTTCAGCTCCTCCTTCGATGCCGTCTTTATCTCGTCAAGCGTAGCGTAACGTCGTCCTTTCATGGGCCTCTTCAGTTTAGGGAACAAGAAAAAGTCACAGGGGGCCAGATCTGGGGAATACGGTGCTGCGGCATCATTAGTGTGTTGTTTTTGGCCAAAAGGTCGCGCACAAGCAACGATGTGTGAGCAGGGGCGTTATCGTGGTGCAAAAGCCAATTTTTGTTCTTCCACAAATCCAGGCCTTTTTGGCGAATTGCTTCGCGCAAATTGCGCATAACTTACAGGTAATATTCCTTATTGACCGTTCTACCCTGTGGCAAGAACTCATGATGCACCACGCCCCTGCAATCGGAGAAAACTGTCAGCAAAACTTCACATTCGACCGAACTTGGCGCGCTTTTTTCGGTCTTGGTTCGTGCGGCAGCTTCCATTGAGATGATTGAGCTTTGGTTTCCACGTCATAACCATAAACCCACGCTTCGTCACCATTTATGACCCCCTGGAGCAAATTTGGGTCGTCGCGGACAGAGTCCAACATCTTATTAGCAATGTTCATGCGATGCTGTTTTTGGTCGCAATTGAGCAATTTTGGTACGAATTTCGCGGCGACCCGTCTCATGCCCAAATCATTGATAAAATTCGAATGGCACGAGCCAATCGATATGTTTAGGTCCTCAGCAACTTCTCTAACGGTGATTCGACGATTGGCCAATATCATTTTCTCCACTTCATTAATTTTTTCGTCTGTTGTTGAAGTGCTCGGGCGTCCGGCACGCTCTTCGTCGTTCACATCTTCTCGGCCTTCTGAGAACATTTTGTACCACCGATAAACGTTGCTTCGATCCAAGGTAGCTTCTCCGTATGCCACAGTCAACATTCGGAATGCATCCGCGCACTTAATTTCGTTTTTCACACAAAATTTGATACAGGTTCTTTGATCCATTTTTTAATAGGTAAAAATCGAAGACGATCCAAAACACCTGCAAGCAAAGCAGCTGTCAACAATTAAGTGAACATTCAAAATGGCCGAGCTTGTCGGCATAAGTGAGAGACATGCGTACCAACATAAAGCCACAAAAAGATCGAAATTCGAATATACGTAACCCGCGAAAATTCAAAATTCGCGATACTTTTTGAACACACCTCGTATAGAACAATTGGTGTTCAAGCCAAGACAATCTTTAAGTATACATGGATTGACATTGATGTAGACGTTTCGGCGTGGTTGCTTGTCATGTGTGTGTGTTCTTATGCAATAGTGCTGTGGAATGGTTGAACAGTGGTACTATAGCTGCGGTTTTATTTTTCGCTCGTCGATGTGAGGCATGTAAATGCCATGATAATGATGTGCCAGGTAAAGGTGGATGTGCCCGTGTGATGGTTGGCCAAAAAAAAAAAGGAAGGCGGTAAAGTAATACGACGGCATAACAGCTATAGACAGTGGAATAGATAAGTTTGCTATTGTAGAGGTGATGTGTGTGGTGTACTATATGTTTATGGCATGGGAAATGTTGTTATCTCGGTGTTCCTAGGTCGATGTATTTCTACATAAGTTCGACTTATTAAAAGTATTGTTCACGATGTGTTAGGCTAGATATGATCTAATATATGAGACTTGCGACGTGGACACACTTTCGAGTGAGAGAGGAAAAAAAGATAAATGTGTCACAGGAAAAATGAAGGCATAATGTAGCCTGGTAAAAGTAAAAAAGGTTTTGTCGAGTCGCTGTGACACGTGAGAAAAAAAATTGTAAATGGCAAGGTGTCACGTGAAGTCGTTGTGTTGGGGCAAAATCTAACCTAATTCATCATGAACAACAAGTTTACTGAAGTCATAGGAGGTGGCTGTACGAACATACATCGAGATTTTGTGAATGTTGGTGATGTGGTGCGTTTAGTGGTGAAATGTCTTAAACTGGTTTGTGTTGAGATGGCTATGGTTTATTGGAATAAATGTGTTGGCGTTTAATTGTGATCGAGAGAAAAAAATATCGCTAAGTGTGAAGCGAGTGTGAATTTTACGCCGAAATAAATTGTTAGAGGGGACGTAGACGATGGCAGGCAGTGATCAAGCTTTTGGGTGAATTGACGGTCCCGCGTTATATTGAACTTTTGTTGAAGAAGGATAGATGGTTGACTAGTAATGATTTTGAAATTTTGTTCATTTATATTTCAAAATTGACTTGAAAAAAAGATTGTTGATAGGTAGCGAAAATCATCACTGGAATAAGAAAATGGAAAGATAGCAAAACGTTTTTTTTTTGAGACGTTTACATGTAATAGTGTAAATGGAATAAAAATGATTTTGCGAAATTTGATTATAAAATGGGTGTAGTTAAAGGTGAAGGAGATAAAGGAAAATGTGAGGGTGGGATATTTGCAATTTATGTTTGAAATTCAAGAATTTTCTTTTTAAAGTAGCATTGTTATCATTAAGTTGGTTTGTAGAATTGAATGTTTTTATAGAAGGAACAACGGTGAAAATGGCATTACACTGGGTGAGGTGAGTTGGTATTTATAAATGTAGTTGTGATGAAGACATGGGTAAATTTCTAAGTGTTGGCTATATATATTGTTTTTAGTTGGTAGCAGGCGTACATTTAAAAATAACACAATTTTTTTTTTCTTTAAATGAGAATTTTGAGTTATAAAAGGTTTTATTTTGAAAATGACATTATTCAAAAATGAATATGTAAAAAGGGGTTTAAAGTCAAAAGGTTGATTGAGAACACAATAGTTGAAAGTATTAGGATAAATTTATTATGAAAAGTGTGTAAAATGAAGTGTTTTTTTTTTTTGTCATTAAAATGAAATTATAGTTCTTTAATTAAACCATGAAATGGTTAAATTACTCTAGGTTAACTGGCATATAATGAAGCAATATAGGTGATTGATAGACTTAGAATTTTAAGAGGTGCATAAATTAATTTTTTGAAATTTAGATAAAATATGACCCAAGGAATAAAATAAAATTTGCATAAATGAAATGGAGCATGGATGTCAATTGGTAGGGGCTAAACGCGATAAATGAAATAATTGTAATAAAAATATATTTGAAATTCGAATACTCGTAAAAACAGGTTTAAAATAAGTTGTACTCACTGTACAAAAATGTTATTTGGAGTGTAGTCCGAAAAGTTCGCACTGGTTGATGTGGCCATAGTCACGTCCTTGGTGAAGGTTGGAGAAGACGTGAGGGAAGAGAAGTTCTCGTCGTCAGGTGGATTGTGGATGTTTGCGTCGAGCACATTGGATTTGTAATGGTGAGTGGATTGAGGCTTTGTGGTTTTTGAAGGTAGGCTATCTACCTAAGGCTGGAAGCGGTGATGTCTTGGATGTGTTCCGCGAGTTGTGCCACGATGTCCGTGGCTGTGGGTGGCATGGTGGTGATCTCCGGCGTTGCTCTGTTCTCCAGGTTCCATCCTCCTTGCGTTGTCCTCAGTAAATCCTGTCGACTCTCTGTAGTAATGTAGTTGTTGTATCTTGTTGGATGAATTTAGTTTGGCATGTTGGTTGCAGTCGTGGTGGCCACAATGATTAGAGTGGGTTCAGGCGTGATTGGGATTACACAAAAGGACGAGGCATGTTAGATGTCACCACAGAGATGGTGAGAGAGCAAGTGTAGACGACGCCGGTCAGGGGAGATCTGTTGAGAGGGGTCTGTCAATCGTGTCTCAAAGCGGAATAATTTGTTTTAGTAAGAAAGGGGCGCACCTGGGAACCCGACTTGTTTTTCGGACCTTTTTCCTCCACTGGCGTCGACTGTCACTCACTCGAAATTTTATTTGTGACTTTTGCAATTACACTACAACTATACAACACATGGAGACATAGATATATATTGAAATATATTACAAAGAATATTAAAGAATTTATTACTAAATACGTCGATATCATCTACTTATATAATTGCCTTATTCTGTCTGTGTGAAGTTCACGGATAGATTTTGGTCATCAACGCGCGCATCATCATTATGATCATTATCATTATCTAATGATAATTATTTATTTATATATCTACTTATATAATTGCCTTATTCTGTCTGTGTGAAGTTCACTGTGTGAAGTTCACGGATAGATTTTGGTCATCAACGCGCGCATCATCATTATGATCATATATATTATCATTATCTAATGATAATAATAATAATTATTATTATCTACTTATATAATTGCCTTATTCTGTCTGTGTGAAGTTCACTGTGTGAAGTTCACGGATAGATTTTGGTCATCAACGCGCGCATCATCATTATGATCATTATCATTGTCTAATGATAATTATTTATTTATCTACTTATATAATTGCCTTATTCTGTCTGTGTGAAGTTCACTGTGTGAAGTTCACGGATAGATTTTGGTCATCACGCGCGCGTCATCATTATGATCATTATCATTATCTAATGATAATTATTTATTTATCTACTTATATAATTGCCTTATTCTGTCTGTGTGAAGTTCACTGTGTGAAGTTCACGGATAGATTTTGGTCAGAATGGATAAAATAAAAAAAGTATCAAGGGATGGGAATCGAACCCACAACCTTCCGCTTACCGGGCAGATGCCATGACCACTAGGCTACATTACTAAAGCAATTTTTAATTGATATTTTCATTGCTTATTTATGATATGGGTTCATTCAAAAAACTTTTACCGCAGTTTAGAATATATATCTATATATTTATCTATTTACTTATATATTCACTGGCCGTGTGACCATTTAGAACCTTGCGAAAAGTTATAGGGTCATTTTTTTGTGAATTTTTTTTTGTTTCGATTTTATTGAAAAAAAAAAACGATATGGTGCCTTTAAAAAATGATCTTTATTACTATGCAGTTTTCTATTTAGTCAATATACCTAAGTTCATGTTGCAAATGTAATTATCTCTATCGATTTAGTAGGTGAAATGCAAAAAAAAAAATCGACATGATGAAATCTTTATGAAAATTCACATTTTTATTTTTATATTTTCAAGACACACACAGTTTGGGGCGGGACGTTTCACAAGAGAGACATCCACGGCGCCAATTTATAATTGTAACGAATAGTATTTGAATTAAAACGTTTTGAAAATATATACGCACTCGGGTAAAACCCGGGCGTTGCCCAGGCCATTCGTCTAGTTTTAAATAAGAGAATTACGAAAAGATTTGAGGCTATAAAAACGGGTTTTCTATTACATATATGAACGATTGTATTTTATTTGAATATTTCAGACCAATTGAATTGCCAGCTGTTTTTAAATACAACAGTGATTACAGTTGGGAAATTTTGGAATCTGTAACCCAATATGAAGGTCATTATACAAGACTGTCTAAGGTAATCCAGAACCTGTGGCAAATTTTCAGAGAAGAGGATCAAGCCTTCATGCAGGCTTTCTTGATGTTTTGCACAGGCAGCGAGTGCGTGCTCCTGTGGAGGACACCCTTGACCATCCAGAGGAAAGGCCCTGATTCAGATCAACTACCTTTCGCTTTCACTTGCTCCAAAAGCCTCGTACTGCCAGAATACTCCACCAAAGCCAAGCTCAAAGAGAAACTTGCAAAAGTTTGCGAGTAGAGCGTAGGCTTTGGATTTTATTAATACTCTCAATATTGGATATATAAACAACATATAGCGCCCGTGCGTATTCTACTTTCAAAATATAATAATATATGCTGTCCACTTACAGCCATGATAAAAATACAGAAGGCCCTGTCAATTATGTTTATTATTGCAGTAAGGATAGTGTATAAATTGTTTTAATTTAAAAGAAACCTATGCACTATAGTTTATATTCCCAATAACAGAGGTCGCGCTAGACCATCATGTTCATATATCAATATATATTTTTATCAATAAACTATTTTTATGCGCTAAATATCAACAATGGTTATACGACTTAATTTGTCTCTATATCTATCTATATATATATAAAATTGAATGTCTGTCTGTCTGTATGTTTGTACTCTATAGATTCAAAAACCATACATCCAATCGCCGTGAAATTTTGAGATATTATTAGGTATTTTCCCGGGAAGGATTTTGAAAAATAATTTCTTGAATATCCTTAGAGTTTTTTTGTAGATTTGTAGATTTAACTCGCAAGCAGCGCCACCATTGCGACGATGATAAGTTTTTTTATCTATAAGTTTTATTATCACTAAGTTTATAATCTTAAAGATTATTTATCAAAAGTAAGATTTCTACCTATTAATTGCGCACAAGTCAAAGTTAGTTTTATCATTTATCTACATTGGGAGAATAGATAAAAATGATGATTTTGTAATGTAGAAAATTAGGAAAGACAAAATTCAGGATGATACGGCAATTTATTTGAGATAAGAATAATGATACAATTCCAAGGCAAGATACAATTCATTTAACTTCCAATTACCGAGGGAACCAATTAATATTGATTTTATTCAACTTATCGAGTATTTTTCAAGGGACCGGGAAAAAATGTTCACTTTATCGAGAGATTCAAATTTACGAGTTTCAAATTAACAAAATATATCTTTTTTTATATAAGTTTATAGAGAATTGTTTTAACAAATGTTCGTTAGACGAACCTTTACTCGGGTAAAACCCGGGCGAAGCCGGGTACATCCGCTAGTATTTATTTATATACTATAATATATTTATTATTTTTTAAATGACAGAAACTGAATAAATATGACTTATTTCCGGTTGATATGTGTCATTATGTTTAAAAATGTATATAAATCGCTTGGACTAAATCTTAAACAAACAAAAAAAAAACACGCATACCTTAAAATGTTAAATAAAGTAGAACCTCCCTGTAAAGGACACCTAATTGCAGAGCCAAACTGTCCTTTAGGGAGAGGTGTCCGCTAAAGGGAGGTTTTACTGTATTCAATGCTTATCATATTTTAAAAAATATATTTCAATATATAGAGAGATCGATTAACTTTCTGTGGATCAGGAATAACAATGGAGATGTTTCACTACTTATTTGATTGTGCTGCTCTGTATGTAGAAAGACGAAAACTAAATGATAAAACGGGGCAACTTTGTCCTTCATTTCCGGCACTAATTAATTGAATATCAAAGAATAGGTATATAGCGGTGGCGATATTTGGATTCCACAGGATTATATTCCGGAAAAAAGACCACACAGTGTTCTCCCCATCCCTTGTGAACTGGCGAATCCTGTATAGGGCGAGAGGCCCTAAATAAAGGCTTTGTTGTTGTTGTTGTTGAGAGAGTGATTAAAAAATTAAAATATATACAATAGAACCTCCCTGTAAAGGACACCTAATTGCAGAGCCAAACTGTCCTTTGGGTAGAGGTGTCCACTAATGGGAGGTTCTACTGTATTCAATGTTTATCATATTTAAAAAATATATATTATCAATATATAGAGAGAGTGATTAAAAAATTAAAATTTATACAAGGTTTGATCATAAAATATGGGGAATTGGGTCTTAAAAGATTTATTAGATTATTATATTTTAAAAAAAGGTTAATATTCCTCAAAATACTATCCTAGCGAATCTATGTAGCGTTTAATTATTTTTTTCCAGTTCCGGAAGCACACAGAAAAATCGTCAGAAGTAATGCCCCTCAAAACGCTCAGCGATTTTTACTTTATGGCATTAACGGTATTAAATCTATGTCTTTTTAGAACTGACTTCATTCTAGGAAAGAGAACGAAGTCATTTGGTGCTAAATCAAGCGAGTACGGGGGATGAGGCATTGTCAAAATTATATTTTTAGTCAAAAAAGCACCCACGGAAAGAGGTCTGTGTGCTGGGGCGTTATCGTGATGAGGCATCCATTCGCCCGAGATCTACTTTTCCGGTAGTTTCTTCCGTATTGATTCCCGTAAACGACGTAAAATCGCTAGATACACATGTTGATTATTTTTTGCCCTTGTGGGAGGAATTCATAATGCAAAATGCCTTGATGGTCGAAAAAAAGTTACTAAGAGAACCTTTGTTTTTGACTTAGACATTCTTGTTTTTTTATTTTTTGGTTTGGAGGCATTTTTCGAGAGCCACTGGCTCGATTCAAGTACCTATAGACTCATGTTTCGTCACTGGTAATCACCTTTGTGAGGAAGTTTGGATCTTCATGGATGTTCGTTCAGTAGCCATTCTTCGCAGGCATTAACCCTTTCCTCCTTTTGGGCCTCAGACAGAATTTTTGGAACAAATTTCGAAAACTTTCTTTCAAGTCCAAGATCCTCGGTCGATATTTTTTCACGTTCCATATGAAACTCCTGTTTCTTCTACTAGTTCTCTGATCGTTGTCTTAGTGTTGACCTTATTAAAGCACCAAAATATTTTGGGTCAGTTATTCAAGATTTCCAAAGGAGGTCTTCCCTGGGGTGCGTAATCTTGGGTTGACTCTCTACCAGATATCAAACGGGCAAACCACTTATACGTTTATGATTGTGATAAGGCTGCCTCCCCGAACGCCAATTTCAACATTTTAAACTTTTCTGACGCCGTTTTTCCTCATTTTTGACAAAACTTTATGCATACCCTTTATTCACTTTTGAGATCCATTGTAAAAACGCCGCGCCTTTGTTTCTTTTCTTTAAAAAATGCTTATAAAATTCTTATTATTTGCGATATCGAAAAGATATAAATATATTATAGTAGAACGAGGTCTCGTGATTATTATGATTATTTTTATTTTTCGAAACTCTTTCAGATTTTTTTTCTTTTTACTAATTCCCCGAACTTTTTTTTATCATACCTTGCACAATATCCCTTGTAATTGCAGAGCCAAACTGTCCTTTAGCGAGAGATGTCCGCTAAAGAGAGGTTCTACTGTATTCAATGTTTATCATATTTTTAAAAATATATTTCAATATACAGTATATATATATATATAACTAGCGGATGTGCCCGGCTTCGCCCGGGTTTTTACCCGAGTAAAGGTTTGTCTAACGAACATTTGTTAAAACAATTCTCTATAAACTTATTTAAAAAAGAAGATATATTTTGATAATTTGAAACTTGTAAATTTGAATCTCTCGATAAAGTGAACATTTTTTCCCGGTCCCTGTGTGCCGTGTCATCCTGAATTTTGTCTTTCCTAATTTTCTACATTACAAAATCATCGTTTTATCTAGTGAACATTTTTTTCCGGTCCCTTGAAAAATACTCGATAAGTTGAATAAAATCAATATTAATTGGTTCCCTCGGTAATTGGAAGTTAAAGGAATAGTATCTTCGCCTTGGAATTGTATCATTATTCTTGTCTCAAATAAATTGCCGTGTCATCCTGAGATAATCTTACTTTTGATAAATAATATTTAAGATTTTATTATATATATTATATTATATATATATTACACGTTATTTGTTTTCTTGGCCGACTGTTTTACATATGGTGTTGGAGCTTGGATCCTCACAGTAATAGTTTGGAAATCCGTGTTGCTCTCTAACCTTTTGTTTTAGATGTTGGCTATCCTTCGGCAGAGCTCAATTTGGACTGTATACTTTCACCTCGACCTGCGGATTGACTACCGAGAGATTGTACCTATCCTAATGCGCGGTAACAACAAGAGAATGGCCACACAGCCTCACGGCGTTTAGCTGACACACTAACTTTATTCAATCATCCACTCATTTTATATACACACATATTTACATAATCAAAAGAAAGAAAGAAGAATTTGCATGACTATGAATCAATGCAGCCTAGCTAGCGATTTGCATAGCTAGGCGCAAACATACTCCCCCCCACCGCTGAACTTCAGTTCAGATCTTGAGGCGCAATGGGAAGAGGGGCCAGCTAGGCGATTGGTCTCCCGAAAACTCCTCCGGCTGTCCAAGTTAGATCTGCGCAAGACACCCTCACCAGACCTTTCTCCCAGTGGAATTATTGGAGATTTAGAGGTAGGAATGGAGCTGTCCCGATGAGCTTTCCTGAACAGCAGTTTCACACTGCATCTTCCCTGGCAGCCTCTGGAATAGGTTTTCTGGTAATAAGTTTCATAAACTTCTTCCCTTGGATTCTGGTCCTGCAATGACGGCACTGACTCCGTTTGCCTGAAATCTCCCACCAGACCATCCAATTCTGATGTTGTTTGAACCGCAAGGCTGCAAGGTCCACCTTTATAGCTCGACGAGAGAGAGCCTTCCACCTTGCCCATCAGAATCCAACCGAGCCTTGATTTCACCGCTATAGGCTGGTTCCTTCCCAGAATTTTTTTCTCTCCTTGCATCAGATATGCACACATTTCTGCACCTAGAATGATGTCGATTGGTGCCGAAATATGAAACAGAGGGTCTGCCAACTCAAGCCCTCTCTGCATGATCCAGGTTGGTTCTGCCAATTTGAAGTTTGGAATCTCAGTTGTTAAGACTTCCATTACTAGGGCATTCGTTTCATATTTTTCGGATCCATAAATCGATTTGAATGTCAAGTCAACAGATGTAGTTGACACCTGGACTGGATTATTTCCAATACCCCTAAGTGAGCGTCGTGATGTTTCTCCTTTAAGTCCAAGTTTCTCACAAATTTCTTTTGTGATCAAACTAACTTGTGATCCACTATCTAAAAGTGCTCGGCAGATCTGCTGTGCACCGTTTTCACCCTCCACAATTATTTGAGCAGTCGCAAGGAGCACTTGATTGATGGTCTCACTTCCTTGTTCAACACTGGTATTGTTGATTTCACTTACAGGTGTAAAATTCTGGAGCTTCGCATCCTTCTGGATTTTGGTTACCTCTGTGCCAAGCCCATGGAGCAAGGTATGGTGCCTTTTGTTGCACTTCTTGCAAGGTCCTTGGTAACAATTTTTTCCCGTATGACCTCTCTTTAGACAATTGTAGCACATCTTGTGTTGTTTGACAAATTCCCATTTTTGCTCGATAGGCATTGCACTAAACGTAGCACAGTTGTAGATTCTGTGACCTGCCCTGCATGCTATGCACATTTGAGCATTGGAATTAATCGCAATGTGTACATTTGCATAGTCCTTTTGGATTTCATTTTCCTTTCTTTGATATTCCTTTGATCCCTGTGGCAGACTTCTAGCTTGTCTCTCAGAAACAGAATGAAGTCTTCATAGCAAGGAAATGATCTCTCATCCTGGGTCAACTCCCACTGCCGTTTCATATCCTCATCGATTCTGTTCCTCAAGAACTGTACCAAGATTATGTCCACCATCTCATTTCTTTGCAATCCGAGGGATCCTAGATTGCGCACAGATTCGTTACATGTATCCAGGGGTTCCCTTAGGGCCTTTGCTGATGGACTCTTCATTTGCTTAATCTTGAAGATTTTGTTCAGTTGTGCATAAGCCAACTCTCTTTGGTTGTCGTATCAGGACACTAGAGTATCCCATGCTTGCCTGTAGCTCTCCGATGATATTGGGAACCCACGTATCAGTCTGGCTGCTTCTCCCTTCACTGCGGAGCCCAAATACTGCAGCTTTTGTAGATCACTCAGCCCTGGATTTTGATCTATGGCCATTCCGAATACTTCCTTGAAATTGAACCAAGAGTTCGCATCTCCATAGAAGTGAGGCAACTCGAACTTGGGCAATATTACTGTTTCGAGGCCTTTCGCTTGTTTTGTATCAGCAGTACTTTGTTTTCCTTCTAATGCACGCCTAAGCTTTAATTCCAGTTTTTCCATTTTGTCTTGAATTGTTTCATAACCTTCGAATTCCTTCTCTTCATCCACTTCCTCCTGTTCGAATAACTCGTCAAATAAGATCCCAGTCTTCGTTTTTATTTCCGATACACCTTCATATATCAGCTTTAATTTTTGGAGATCTCCTTCTTCTATTTCTTCATCTACTGATGCCAGGTATTTATCCATTCGTCTTATCTGGAAACGGATCTTGACTTTTAGGCCTTTGATTGCCTTCGACATATTTCAGATTTGAAGGTTTGTTTCTCGGCAGAATCTCGCTATTTTCCTTAAAATCCGGGTCGATAAGGACCATATGTTGGAGCTTGGATCCTCACAGTAATAGTTTGGAAATCCGTGTTGCTCTCTAACCTTTTGTTTTAGATGTTGGCTATCCTTCGGCAGAGCTTAATTTGGACTGTATACTTTCACCTCGACCTGCGGATTGACTACCGAGAGATTGTACCTATCCTAATGCGATGTAACAACAAGAGAATGGCCACACAGCCTCACGGCGTTTAGCTGACACACTAACTTTATTCAATCATCCACTCAATTTATATACACACATATTTACATAATCAAAAGAAAGAAAGAAGAATTTGCATGACTATGAATCAATGCAGCCTAGCTAGCGATTTGCATAGCTAGGCGCAAACATATGGTGTTATCTTAAAATTGCTTGTTTTGAATATTTTTTTAGATTGAGATTATTAGCTAGTATGTAAAAAAATTAACTCTGTTGAAATTTAATTTTGTATTTATATATAAATAAAATTAACTCTGTTGATTCTTTTTGTATTTAATCGATAACAGCGAAGTTACGCATGTTAATGTTAGGGAAAAATATTTTGATGTTAAGCAAAACCTGCTCCATCTCGTTTTACATAAATGTTGAAAATTTGGTTGAAATTGATGCATTGTAACGAAAGTTTTTAGTGATGTACACTTATGAAATTTGCATTTTATTAATATAGATATATTTAAAATAAAATTAATAAGATTTCTGTTGTTTTGGATCATGTTGAGGATTATGGTAATGGTGGTGCAGTCGTGGCAAAAATCTTGAAAGAATATAATAATCAAAATATGAATATTAAAAATAGCTTTAATTGAGCTTATGAGATATATAAAAACATAATTTGAGAAAGGTACTGCCTGGCTTAAGGCGTAAGAATTAAAAAAAAAAAAAAGAATATTTACATAATTACAAACATGTTTGAGCCGACCAGCGGGGAAGAGAGAAAATATCTTTATTTTACGGGGCTGCTAACCAAAATGAATGATTTTTGAGCCCCGATGGACGCATAAAGCGGAATATATACAAAGCATAGTTGGAGGGCCTGGGAATGGGTGGCCAGGGATCATCGCCAGGTGAGGCCAGGAGAGCCAGGATGTAGAGGAGGACCGGGGGGAGGGGGCAACGGGGAAGAGTTTCTTGAGAATCCGGACTAATTGGCCTACAAATAAGGTCTTCTAGCCCTACTATGGCTGCAGAACGCGAACTGGTGGCAAGGGATCCTAGGATCTGGCAGTGGAGGTGTCATCGCAGGGGGGAGGAAGCTAGAGAGGTCAGGGAAACAGCGCCTTGATGGGTGAGAAGCCTGGATGGAGGCCAGTTGAGGAGGCAGGAGGTCCTGGAAGCCTAGAACTTGAGGGCTCTAAGCTACAAGATGGGGCAGCTTGAGGCTCTCGCCTCGTGCTTGTCTGGGAGGCCCTTGGCACAGCAGTTGGCGCACTTGGAAGTGTGCCGGTCGGCAACTGAGGGGCAGGCACGGCCTTCATGGCCGCCTTCACCGCAGTGGAAGCACGTGAGAGACCAGCGGGGAAGAGAAAATATGGTTTCACGGGCTACTAACCAAAAGTTATGATTTTTGAGCCCAAGCGCGATGTCAGGTGGCAAGGGACCCTAGGATCTGGCTGCAGGAGATGTGTCGCAGGGGTAGTGGAAACGTTGGGCAAGCAGGGGAACAGCGCCAAGGTGAAGTGAGGCAGGAGCATTGAATTGGCCAGGAATCCAGTAGAAGTGGCAGATGGAATTGGAGGCAGAAGGTCCTTGAAGCCTAGAACTTGAGGGCCCTAGACTTCAGGATGGGGCAGCTTGAGGCTCTCGCCTCGTGCTTGTCAGGAAGGCCCTTGGAGCAGCAGTTGGCACATTTGGAGGTGCGCTGGTCAGCAATGGATGGGCAGGCGCGGCCTTCATGGCCGTCTTGACCGCAGTGGAAGCACTTAGGAGCTCTGGAGCATTGGGCAGAGTTGTGGCCGAAGCCACAACAGCGGAAGCAGACGCGGGCGCGGATGGACTCCTCGAAGTTGAGGATTACTCCATCAACCACGATTCTCCCGCGAACGCCCAGGGCTCTAAAGGTCTTGAGATCCACCTCGATGAAGGCGGTGCAGGTCCCGCTTCTGGGTGCAGAACGGTGCGCCACGCGCACCACCTTGTCCCCAGGAAGCTTTCTAACAGCAGCGGTTTCCAGGAAGGTCTCCTCAATTGTGGAGTTGGATGTCTCCTCATCCACTTTGAAGAGGCAGATCCGTGGCAGGATCTCCTTCTGCTGGCGGACCTTCATTCCATTCAACTTACTGGCCAGGGAGGTAGTCACCTCAGGGATGGTTTCAGGATTACTGGAGTGGAGGACCAGCTTCCCCTTGGTGTGTAGGGAGGCCCAAACGCCTTGGGGGAGAGTGTGGGCAGCTCGGACAGCTTTTAGCATCTCCCTTGGGTCAGCCTGTGGGTCATCAGAGATGACCACTGTGTGGGCCACCGATTTTTCTCCGTGGAGGATCACTTGGGCGGCCGCAGGCTTGGATACGCGGGAAGGCGCAGGTTTTGAAGGACCATTCAGGTTTGTCCTCTTTGCAGGCGGGTTGGGAGCCTCAGACTGCTTCCTTTTGGTTGCAGCAGGAGCAGGCAAGGTGGAGGCAGACTTTTTGGCAGGGAGAGAAGCAGGAGTGGCGGGCTTGATTGGGTCAGTCTGGGAGCTGGTTTCCTTGCAGGAAGGAGCAGGGCAGGTTTGAGTGCCGCGGCAAGCAGTCTTGGGCTTGTTGGCCTCCTCAATTTCGTCCAACTCTGCGAAGGACTCGAGGGTGTCAGTGAGGTTCTCTACATTGGTAGCGAGGGCTTTGATCATTTCAGTCCGCGAGGCGATGTAGCGGATCAGGTCCTCATGCAGGGATTTCAGGGCAGGATGGCCGATGGAGCTCAGGATGCTGCAGTTGCGTGAGATCACCATCTCATCTTCCCTCTCCAGGTCGGCGACGTTCACGATGGGCTTGTAGGCCTTCTTTTTCTTCTTGGCAGGATTCATGACCAGCGGGGAAGAACAACAATGTGATTTTATATGGGAAGCGTGACCTCTGGCGGTCGATTTATACAGAGTATTTATATCTATGAAATTATATATATTTTTTTAAATAAAATATTTCAATATGACATTTTAAATAATATCTTAATATAACATTTTTTAATAAAATATTTCAATATAACATATATATATATATATATATATATATATAGAGAGAGAGAGAGAGAGAGAGTGATAAAAAAAATAAAATATTTGCAGTAGAACCTCCCTGTAAAGGACACCTAATTGCAGAGCCAAACTGTCCTTTAGGGAGAGGTGTCCACTAAAGGGAGGTTCTACTGTATTCAATGTTTATCATATTTTAAAAAAATATACTTCAATATAAAGAAGGAGAGAGTGATAAAAAAAAATAAAATATTTGCAGTAGAACCTCCATGTAAAGGACACCTAATTGCAGAGCCAAACTGTCCTTTAGGGAGAGGTGTCCTCTAGCGGGGTGTCCGCTAAAGAGAGCTTCTACTGTATTCAATGTTTATCATATTTTAAAATATATATTTCAATATAGAGGGAGAGATTGATAAAAAAAATTGAAATATTTACAGTAGAACCTCCCTGTAAAGCAGCCCTGGCCAACCTAAATGACGCCACGGGCCGCACGGAATCGTGAACAAGGTCTAAAAACTTTAACTATATCAAAATTTTAACTTTAAAATGTATTAAAAATACTTAATACTTCCATGATGCTTAATGTTTTTATTTATTACTAGCCGAATGACCCGGGCAACGCCCGGGTTTTACCCGATTAAATGTTTTTATTCAAATACTATTCGTTACAATTATAAATTGGCGCCGTGGATGTCACTCTTTTGAAACGTCCCGCTCCAAACTTTGTGTCTGAGAATCGATATTTTTATAGAGAGATGATCTGGCTTTGTGTCTTCTGCTCGAATGAATGTTTTTCTGTTAGAATATTGTTCCTGCATACTAAAAATGAACTGGCTTCACCCGTGGTCTCTGCTTTTCGGAATTTTTCCCGATATAATTTTACATCTGATAATCACACATGATACAGCAATATTGTCGTCATCATTTTCTGACTAAAAAACAACTATTTTTGCCCAGAACCTGTCAATTTCAAATTTTCTTGGCCAAAAATCCGTTAAATATCCCTTCCATATTTTTCTCTATGTCCCGTTAAAACCTCTTTTTACCTGTACATTAGGCCAGCTGATATTACCTACCATCTTCACCGCTAGAGGCGCTGCTTCCCAGCGAAAGGGCAAATTTGCAACGCAATTTGCAAATAACTCAAAGAATATTCGGGATAGAGACCTGAAATTTTCACTATAAGTTTTTCCAGATTCTACTTTATATACTGTTAAAATTTCAGTCAGATTAGTTACGTATTGTGGACGTGTATAGCCGACATAGGAACAAACACACATACATACATACATACACTGACTTTTATATATATTGGGATTTTTCGGCTGCTTTTTTAAAATAAAAATAATAATAACAATTTTAAATACAAACATATTTCTCTATTAATTACCATTATTCCTAACTTTTTTCTTCCTTTTTATGGAATCAAATATGTATTTTAAAAATTGTGGGACATATTTTGAACAAAAAATTATTATTATTATTTCAATATATTTTCTGTTTCTGAATATACAGACGAGAAATGAAAGTTACAAAAAAATATAAAGTTAAATGGCGAGCCGCAATTTTTTTTACGACGGGCCGCGGGTTGGCCAGGCCTGCTGTAAAGGACACCAAAATGTTGGGACATCAAAACATTGTCGAATTATCTTGTGTTTAATTAATGAGGTTTTATTGTATATATAAAACTAGATATGTAGTTTTTAATGTCCTCTAAATGAATTTATTTCTTTTATACGTCACTAGACGAATGGCCCGGGCAACGCCCGGGTTTTACCCGAGTGCGTATATATTTTAAAAACGTTTTAATTCAAATACTATTCGTTACAATTATAAATTGGCGCCATGGATGTCACTCTTGTGAAACGTCCCGTTCCAAACTGTGTGTTTTTAAAATGTTTTAATTAAAATACTATTCGTTACAATTATAAATTGGCGCCGTGGATGTCTCTCTTGTGAAACGTCCCGCCCCAAACTGTGTGTGTCTTGAAAATATAAAAATAAAAATGTGAATTTTCATAAAGATTTCATCATGTCGATTTTTTTTTTTTTGCATTTCACCTACTAAATCGATAGAGATAATTACATTTGCAACATGAACTTAGGTATATTGACTAAATAGAAAACTGCATAGTAATAAAGATCATTTTTTAAAGGCACCATATCGTTTTTTTTTTCAATAAAATCGAAACAAAAAATAACGATAAATAACGATAATTGCCTTAAAAAGAAATTGCCTTAAAAAAAAGAAACATTCGCGGTGATTTTGTCTTGCATTCGTTTATACAATTATTATATACGAATGACCCGGGCAACGCCCGGGTTTTACCCGATTAAATGCTTTTATTCAAATACTATTCGTTACAATTATAAATTGGCGCCGTGGATGTCATTCTTTTATAATATATATATGAGTTTTAAAAATTGTAAAAAAAAAAAAAATGCATCGGCCGGGAATCGAAACCGGGCCGCCCGCGTGGCAGGCGAGCATTCTACCACTGAACCACCGATGGTTATGAAAAATCCCATCCGTGAGCTTCAGACAAACAAACAGACAAACAGACAGAATAAGGCAAATATATAAGTAGATATTATCTGCAATATAGATGTGTTGTTTGCAATTTTATTTAATGATTTATTTATTTTTTACTTTACATATATTTATTTAAACTTTTCACCAATGCCTATAGTTTCTTGCCTGAAATTGCTTGCTAAAAAGGTGTCAATGTTTTCTCAATGTTGAGAGTGTGGAGATTGAGAATGTGGAGGAGCAAAATAACTACCTACTGAATTTCTCAATAACCTTACTCCCAGAGGAATGCATCGAATCTGGTTGAACCTTAAGGTTTGTTCCATTGTTATGCTTCTGAGAAATTTAAATCCTAAGCAGGATTTTTGCAATGGACCACGTATGGTGATCCAGCGCATGTGCCCTCATGTCCTTGAAGCACATATACTGACAGTGCCCAAAGTTGAACACACTGTATAGTGTCTAAAATATCTTTGGCCCCTTCGGATACCAATCTTCGCTTCATTCTAAAGAGGCGTTAGTTTTTACTAAGGTTCATTTTTGCTAGGACTATAAATAAGGCTCAAGGCCAAACCTTTGCTACAAGAGCCTGTGTTTACGCATGGACAACTTTATGTGGCTTTTTAAAGTGTGCGAACTTTGGATAGCATACATGTAAAGTTCAACCCACGTATATATAAAATGTAGTTTTTAATGAGGTCCTTTAAATGAATTCATTCCATTATATGTTGTCTTATCTGCAATATAGTTGTGTTGTTTGCAATTTTATTTTCTGATTTTTTTTTTTTGTTAAATATTTCTTTTTTTTTTCACTTTAAATATATTTATTTAAACTGTTCATAAATTTCTATAGTTTCTCACCTTAAAATTATTTTGACTTTTGTTTTTTTTTTTACTTATTTCATCACTACTGGGAATTTGATCTGTTGTGATACTAACTGTCGGGGTTTTGGCCTTGTCCTTCCTGTACAGTAGGGAAGGCTCTTCAACGACGAAGAGTCCTCCTCTCCAGATAAAAAAAAAAAAAGGGGGGGGGGGGGGGGGGGCGGGGATTGGTTAACTCCTCTCGCCCTTCCAGCCTTTGCCCGACAAGCCATCCCTGCAGGTCAGATAGCCGCATTATGAACCATTGAAGGCCACCTGGATGAAAGGCCTAACGCAGCCGCATGACCAGTACCGCTAAAACAGCGACTAGGCAGGATTCTCGCGCGAGGCCAGATACCAAAATTCATGTCTATGAACTTAGGAGAATTCTGCTGTCCTCAAAGCTTATGTCCATAGTTAATCAAAAATACCCGTTCCAAGAGTCTAGCATCAGTATCATTATAAAAGAAAGATCTAAAAATGCAATATACCAGCGGTATGGTAGATTAAACTGACGAAACCGCTGAGAGGGTTTATCACTGATGAGCCAGGCCCCCCTAATTTTTTTCATTGCAGTAAGGGCAGTAGAATTTTTTTTATTTTTAAAAGAATCATACGCGTCTATAATAGTCAATAATTTTCAAAACTTAGAAGAGGTTGAAATTTGCCCTTATTATAGTCTGTCTTACATTTGATTACTTCAACTATTTGGTAATAATGGACCTTCGCAAACTAGGATAGAGGACATATCGGAGCAATACGTTGTTTACTCCTTTGTCAGTGTCATCCTGATAGGAATACGTCTATATCACTAGAAAGATAGTGCCTTCCTCGTTCATTTTGAAACTCCCTAATGACAGAAAATTATTTTAAATGATCAATTAGCACGAAATACTTAAAATAGATTGCGATTAATTTCTTCATCAATTATGGTTTGTTTTTCCTTAAAGATTTGAACAGCATTTAAATGCAAAGTAGCATATCATCGATTTTCTAGAGTTGCAGAATGGTAAAATTAATTCGTTATCTTCGCTGATTGATTCTGCTGTAGTGATGAGCCTTTGATTGCCTCTTTATCATCACCATAACCAATGCCAGGGCATTGTGTAAATTATTAACCAATCAAATTCATTTATCGTCGCGACCAGTGCTGCGCCAAGGGTAAAAAGGCTGGAACTAACGCTTTTTGGTTTTACATTTAAAAAAGCACATTAACCTTTTTAGTTTTTTGAATAGCCTATATGTGAGACGAAATCTTCAGCTGCCTACATACGAAATTTCATAATGATTGCTTCTGTAGATTTTGCGCAACGCGATAACAAACATCGATTTTGGATTTAATTTTATAGATATAAAAGGAAAGGATAAAGGATATAATGTAACGAATATTATTATCATTATTATCATAATATTCTGTGTGTGTGTTCCGGAATAATATTATCAATAATATTCGTTAGGCAAATTTTCACTCTGATAAAACCCCTGGCGAAGCCAGGTACACATCCGCTAGTAAATAATATTTCCAATTAATTTAAAATGAAAATATTAATAAATAACTGAATAAAATCTTACCAAAAAAGGAAAAAAAAGTTATTCGAAATGCAATTTGTGCACTTTTAGTCTAAATGCTAAACCAAAACCTCAGCTACCTACGTGCGAAATTTCACAATAGTTTTAATTAACCCAGGTTCCGGGGGCGTATAAATTTGATAACGATCAATTAATATTATTTCCAAAGAATTTAAATATATATATTTTCACGTTTGTGAATTTTAAAATTAATTATTTCTTTTTTTTCAATGATTTTTGTATATTAATTTAAAAAGTCATTTTGTTATTATCTTCACATACAATGTAATTTTTTATAAACAAACGATAATAAACAAAAACAACAACAATGTAATTTGCATCCTCATTATTATAAAACAACAACAAATGAAATTAACAACGGAAAAATATATTTTTAACATTACAACATTATAACATTTAACGCAAAAACGTTACAATATATATATAATCTTACCTTTTAAAAACATTCATCGTGTAAACAAACTACGTGTAGAATTATTAACCAATCAAATTCGGTAAAAGGCTGGAACTAACGCTTTTTGGTTTTACATTTTTTGAAAAGCACATTAATCTTTTTAGTTTTTTGAATAGCCTATATGTTAAATGAAATCTTCAGCTACCTACATGCAAAATTTCATAATGATTGATTCTGTAGATTTTGCTCAACTCGATAACAAACATCGATTTGGATTTCATTTTTATAGATATATAAGGAAAGGACAAGGATTATAAAAAAGGCATCTTCTTATTGTGCAACTGAAAGTTGCTGATGGCTTGCGCCATCTATCGGAATAAATATCAACTATTCTCGTTGATTTTTAATTATTCCAGAATTGGCCAAATACCCATTCGTGGTTAATCAAGAAAATCTAACCACGACACGCTTCGAGCTGTTGGCTCTCATCAGCGTGGTGCAAGCTGTACCTCAACGTCCAAGAAACTGGTCATTCAGGCATCCTGAAAAATCATAAAACGGGTAGTTAAGGCTAGAAGTGCGTGAGACCGCGACACAATGTGAAAAAATAGTACAAATATGATATTGTACTGGGATAAAGTGCATAAATTATATAAAAAACAACAGTTTTTTGGTCGTTGAGGTACAGCTTGCACCACGCTGATGAGGGCCAACAGCCCAAAACGCGTCCGTGGTTAGCTTTTCTTGTTTAACCAAGAATGGGTATTTGGCCAATTCTGGAATAATTAAAAATCAACGAGAATAGTTGATATTTATTCCGATAGATGGCGCAAGCCATCAGCAATTTTCAGTTGCACGATAAGGAGATGCATTTTTAAAAATAATTTATGCACCTTATCCCAGTACAATATCATATTTCCAAAGAGACAAAGGTCGCCTCTCCCGTCAAAATAGACGTCAAAACTAGACGCCATCTATTGACCGTCGCCGCAGACTAGAGGCCTCAGGTCGATGACAAAGCCACAACACCAGCTTTGGCAAATTGAAAAGCGTCCACCTAGAGACCATGGTTTCGGGCTAATGGCCCTCGTTAGTCTAGGGCGGACTTTATTCCATGAGATCCACACGGGATCTAATGGAATCTTGACAATCTGCCAAAGAGGTGTTTAGCTGGCAAAGTGGCTAGGCCAAATCTATGGCTAAAATATAGATGGAAATTTTGCAGGGAGAAAATTGATGGCGTCTAGTTTTGACGTCTATTTTGACGAGAGAGGCGACCCTTGTTTCTTTAGAAAAATTTCCGCAAAATCTCCATCTATATTTTAGCCATAGATATTGGCCAGCCACTTTGCCAGCTAAACACCTCTCTGGCAGTGTTGCAGATAAACGATAAAAATAACTTTGACTTGTGCTTAATTAATAGATAAACAATCTTAGTTTTGATAAACAATCTTTAAGATTATAAAACTATTTTAGAGGCGTAATATTCTTTTTAAAATAAAACAATTTCTACTGTCCTTACTGCGATGGAAAAATTAAAGGGAGGGCCTGGCTCATCAGTGGTAAACCCTCCCAGCGGTTTCGCCAGTTTAATCTACCATACCGCTGTTATATTGAATTTTTGGAATATACTATTATTGTGCCTTCTACATGCTTAAGGATAAGAATTTTAAGGCATAACTCATAGTTGCATTTTTGGAACTTCCTTTTATAGGTGATGTTAGGAACCAATTCTTTCCTAGTCTACAATCGAGCAGAGTAATCACTAACACCTCTAAGAAAATCAACACTTTTAATTTCCTTTCATGACTAACTAATTTACATCATTAAAAACCAAATATATACATGTAAAGTCGTCCGGTCATCTGGTCAAAATATAAATATATTAATCTATGAATAAAACAACTTATAAAAAACCTAACAATGCCCCCCATTTTAAAGTTGTTTTCATACCCTCATCGGAGGCCTAGAGTGGTCAAGATCCTGGTCAGTTTAATTCTTCTAATTCCCCCAGTTAGAATATCTGCAATATTCCCTCCGCCAAGCCGCAATTCTTGAAGATCTTCTTGGGATTATAGTTTCATTCTGGCCTTCCTCTTCGTCTTCTCTCCTCAGTTCTTCGTCTTCATAGGCCTGCTCTTCATCTTCTTTCCGTTCCAAGTTATTCAGATTTTTCTCTACCGATATTGTTTCCTCATCAGTCCCTGAATATCCTCTTGGGTTCGCAGCTTCATTTTGGTATTCCCCTTCATCTTCCTTCTTTAGTTCTTCGTCTTTCTGGTTTCTTTCTACAAATTTCGTCTCTTCCTCATTTACAGATTCATAGTCTTCTTCAAAATTATCATTTAAAACCTGGAAAAATCAGTTTCATGTGAAATTTGTTTGTCAATTTTCTTAGTTGGGAAAACGTCTTCTCTAAATCTGACATTTCTGGTTACGAAGACCTTATTGTTTCTGAAGTCCCAAACCTTGTATCCCTTGACTCCTTCCGAATAACCAATTAGAACACATTCTCTGCTCCTTGAGTCAAATTTGGATCGACGCTGGTCGTTGTATGCCCAGGTCTGACAACCGAAAACTCGGATATGCTCAATCTTCACTGGCCGTTCGGTCCACATTTCTTCTGGTATTTTGTTGCTTATTGCCTTGCTAGAACATTTGTTTCTTATGTAACATGCTGTAGGCATAACCTTCTTCAAACATCTATAGCTATCTCCAACCAGCTATAGGAATAACCTTCTTCAACCATCTATAGCCATCTCCAACCAGCTATAGGAATAACCTTCTTCAACCATCTATAGCTATCTCCAACCAGCTATAGGAATAACCTTCTTCAACCATCTATAGCCATCTCCAAACCAGCTATAGGAATAACCTTCTTCAACCATCTATAGCCATCTCCAACCAGCTATAGGCATAACCTTCTTCAAACATCTATAGCCATCTCCAACCAGCTATAGGCATAACCTTCTTCAAACATCTATAGCCATCTCCAACCAGCTATAGGAATAACCTTCTTCAACCATCTATAGCCATCTCCAACCAGCTATAGGAATAACCTTCTTCAACCATCTATAGCCATCTCCAACCAGCTATAGGAATAACCTTCTTCAACCATCTATAGCTATCTCCAACCAGCTATAGGAATAACCTTCTTCAAACATCTATAGGAATAACCTTCTTCAACCATCTATAGCCATCTCCAACCAGCTATAGGAATAACCTTCTTCAACCATCTATAGCCATCTCCAACCAGCTATAGGCATAACCTTCTTCAAACATCTATAGCCATCTCCAACCAGCTATAGGCATAACCTTCTTCAAACATCTATAGCCATCTCCAACCAGCTATAGGAATAACCTTCTTCAACCATCTATAGCCATCTCCAACCAGCTATAGGAATAACCTTCTTCAACCATCTATAGCCATCTCCAACCAGCTATAGGAATAACCTTCTTCAACCATCTATAGCTATCTCCAACCAGCTATAGGAATAACCTTCTTCAAACATCTATAGCCATCTCCAACCAGCTATAGGAATAACCTTCTTCAACCATCTATAGCCATCTCCAATCAGCTATAGGCATAACCTTCTTCAAACATCTATAGCCATCTCCAACCAGCTATAGGCATAACCTTCTTCAACCATCTATAGCCATCTCCAACCAGCTATAGGAATAACCTTCTTCAACCATCTATAGCCATCTCCAACCAGCTATAGGAATAACCTTCTTCAACCATCTATAGCTATCTCTAACCAGCTATAGGAATAACCTTCTTCAACCATCTATAGCCATCTCCAACCAGCTATAGGAATAACCTTCTTCAAACATCTATAGCCATCTCCAACCAGCTATAGGAATAACCTTCTTCAAACATCTATAGCCATCTCCAACCAGCTATAGGAATAACCTTCTTCAACCATCTATAGCCATCTCCAACCAGCTATAGGAATAACCTTCTTCAACCATCTATAGCCATCTCCAACCAGCTATAGGAATAACCTTCTTCAACCATCTATAGCCATCTCCAACCAGCTATAGGAATAACCTTCTTCAATCATCTATAGCTATCTCCAACCAGCTATAGGAATAACCTTCTTCAAACATCTATAGCCATTGATTTTTTTAGTTATGCAAATCTGACAAAAAATTATAACTTAAATATTTTCTTCTTCTTTAAACTTTCTACTTATTCTTATTCAAACTTCAACCATCAGCTTCTTGAACTTATCTATAGCCATTGATTTTTTTAGTTATGCAAATCTGACAAAAAATTATAACTTAAATATTTTCTTCTTCTTTAAACTTTCTACTTATTCTTATTCAAACTTCAACCTTCAGCTTCTTGAACTTTAGCCTTTTGACTTCCTTAGACTTTAGCCTCAGCTACACTTCTTTAGACTTCAGCTTCACTTCACTTGAGCTTTAACTTCAGCTACACTTCTTTAGCTCTAAATTCGTTCTACGGCGCAGTGGAAGCGTTCTGCTGGGCCCATAACCTGTTAGGAATCAATTTTTTCCTATCCTACAATCGAGCAGAGTAATCACTAACACCTCTAAGAAAATCAACACTTTTAATTTCCTTTCATGACTAACTAATTTACATCATTAAAAACCAAATATATACATGTAAAGTCGTCCGGTCATCTGGTCAAAATATAAATATATTAATCTATGAATAAAACAACTTATAAAAAACCTAACAGGTGACTGTTGTAAAACTCTTGGAATGGGTATTTTAGAAGAATTATGGACATAAGCTTTTAGGACAGCAGAATTAAATATAATTATAAATATATAATATGCTTCGAGCAATCGCTCTTCCGCAAATATCAAATTGTGTCTTTTATTAGAACAATAATGTTACGATGTACTAGAGCGCCATCTGTTATCAAATTATAAAACTATTTTAGAGGCGTAATATTCTTTTTAAAATAAAACAATTTCTACTGTCCTTACTGCGATGGAAAAATTAAAGGGAGGGCCTGGCTCATCAGTGGTGAACCCTCCCAGCGGTTTCGCCAGTTTAATCTACCATACCGCTGTTATATTGCATTTTTGGAACTTCCTTTTATAGGCGACTGTTGTTAAACTCTTGGAATGGGTATTTTAGAAGAACTATGGATATAAGCTTTTAGGACAGCAGAATTAAATATAATTATAAATATATAATATGCTTCGAGCAATCGCTCTTCCGCAAATATCAAATCTTTAAGATAATAAACTTGGCGATAATAAAAATTATAGATAAAAAAAAACTTATAGGTAATGAAACTTATTGTTAATAAAACTTATAGGTAAATAAACAAACACTACTTATAAACTTTTTGGTAGAAAAACTTGTTTAAATATATGTTTAAAATAGTGTACTTAACTTGGATAATTGAAGACTGACATTGAATTAAATTTAGGTACTTTAAGTAAAACATAAAGGATTAAATATGAAAAAGTTTAAATGGCGTCGCTTTTCTTCTTGATAAAAGTTATTTTTGCTTCTTTTTTCCGCCGCGGATGCGCACCACCTCTGATTCTTCGTCACCAACTACGCAGGCGCACCACTTCTCACCGGCGGTGGCGCCGCCAGGCGAGCTTAGCTAGATTTGGTCAATCTAACCTCTCCAGGCAGATTGTCAAGATTCCATTAGATCCCGTGTGGATCTCGTGAAATAAAGTCCGCCCTAGACTGACGAGGGCCATTAGCCCGAAACCATGGTCTCTAGGTGGACGCTTTATAGTTTTGCCAAAGCTGTGGTTGTGGCTTTGTGACCGACCCGAGGCCGCTAGTTGCGGCGACGGTCAATAGATAGCGTCTGGCTTTAGACGTATATTTTGACAGGAGAGGCGACCCTTGTCTCTTTTGATCAATTTCCTCCCGGAAAAATCTCCATCTATATATATATATATACCATATTTTGAAAATAGAGCAGTCCATAAATAAATCTTTAATTAAAAAGGCATATATTGGATCAAAATATAATTTATTTTACCAATATTTTATTAAAAGTTATAACCCCTTCATGAAGATTGGCGTTCAGCCAGCTGAAATATTGGTAAAATAAATGATATTTTTATCCAATATATGCTTTTTTAATAAATAAATAAATAAATATATACATATATTTTTTAAAAAAGATGCATATATTGGATTTATAATGAATTTATTGTTCCAATATTTCGAGGGGCAACTCGCCTCTCTTTATCGAGGATGTTTGTGTTTTTCACTAAAGCATGCGCGCACGTGTACACCACTCTCGTTCTACAAGGCCAATGGAAGAATTGTATCTTTGATTTAAACATTACATTCAGTATATATATACAGCTAATAATTATATATAACATTACAGATAAATACCATTATTATTATTTTGTCTACACATTGTGCTTGAAATAGAGATATATATATAACAGTGTAACCGTAAATAATTGTGTGCATACATATTAATTCTAAATTAGTGATAAAATTTAAGGGAAATAAATGAGTAAATTAAAAGTATATACATAGTTATTTACAATCAATTAGGATATGAATTCTTTATAAATTTCTGGAAAATCAATTTTTCTGTTTATACTGTGTTTATCTTCGGCAGAAGCCCAACTTTCTAAAAACAGTCTACAATGATTTTCTGTAATATTTTTGTATATAATTGATGCTTGTTTGAAATCAGGTATATGGCTATTGTTTCAAATGTGCCGACGAATGGATGAACTGGCAGTCGTGTACGTGAGGCGAGTGTTGATGCTCTTCCCACACGCGGACAACAAGAAGCAGAGGCAGGGCTAGATGTTAGCACCGAGAGAGATCGGGGACAGCCCACGGGACAGAGGTAGAGGCCATGACACCAACTTGGATGCTACTCACCGAGACATGGAGGGAGAGACTGTGTGAGACAGAAGCCGTATGTCGATGGCCGCACCCTCTAGAACAAACTGCTGACCCCCTGCCAAAACCTTGTCCTGTTTACAGGGGTCGTCTATAAAGAGTCCCTGCGGGCCCCACATGGGCTGGGCGTTGCCTTTTTTCCTGCCCTCTGCCCCTGCTACCAGCTGACCGCTCTCTCTTTGGATCTTTATTTTGACGTCAACATTTTTAGTTTTACATACAAATAGGGCGTTTGAATACAAATAGTTTATATACAAAATATGGGGTGGTAGTAAATAGAAATAGTGTACATTTTAATAATAAGGTATAAACTCTAACTAATTGGAAGATATGTGACATATACTAAAAGTGTCATTATTATACAGTTCAAAATATACTATACTAGCCGAATGACCCGGGCAACGCCCGTGTTTTACCCGATTGAAAGTTTTTATTCAAATACTATTTGTTACAATTATAAATTGGCGCCTTAAATAAATGCATATATTAGTTAATAACTATAGCCTATGTGCTTTATCTGTCTATGTACTGTTGGCTTCCGTAGGCGTCTCTTACTGGGAAAAAGAAAGAGAGGATTCCATTTAGTTATTAACTAATATATGAATTTATTTAAGGAGCGACCCGCTCCAACAGAATAGTTACAAAAACGAAAAAGCGAGTGGGGGGGGGGGGGGGGCAAAGGTGGCGTGATCGTAGCCAACCAATAGGAGAGCGCCATTCCAAAAAAAAAAAAAAGTAAACTGTGACAGAGATGAAAACTGAAGAATTAAGAGATGAAGAACGCATGACGCTCGTAACTGTATATTGGATATATGTATGGGCAAATACTATATATAGGTTGTCATGATGTAGTCGGTTCCGGCAGGCCATCTGTACGGTCCAACAATACTGTTGCTGACAATTTCGGGCAACTCTTGGTTGAGAGATTTCAGGAAAATGTAAACATAGCAATCAATATTTACAGAAATGTATTTTTACCTTTAAACACCACTTTCTAACTTCGATGTAAACAGGAAGCAGTGAAGATTTTTCCTATATTCTAATATTTCCCTCCGTGATATTTATATATCGTGAATATATTTTGAGAAATTGCTTTGGAATATTATTATTTTAAAATCTTATTTCCGATCAATATCCGATAAAATCTTCGTAGGCAGGCTCGTGGTGACACCGTGTGTTCAAACGAAACATTTCATCATCAAAAAAAGAAATAGCCAAAAATACTAATCAAAATGCAGCCGAAAATTTTCCTCAGGTTTATAAAAAGCGACATGCAAAATTTGGTACCAATTGGTTCAGTAGTTTTTGAGTTTACCGCGAAACAGACAGACAGACAGAAATTGACTTTTATATATATAGAGATATGTTAACGTGATACTCCTTTTGAAGGACTGACAAGTCCGAAAACTTGAAAATAAAAGGTTGGCGCAAGAAACTTAGCCTTGGAAGCTTTATTTATTTTATAATATTATAAATTAGGGAAGACTAGAGAATTCTTTATTTCACAATGCTCATCCCACATAAACCCTTACACAACGTTATTTGTAAAATATATGGAACATTTTTATGAAAGCATAGGGTCACAGTATTTTTTTTTAAATACTAATATCATTTGCATAAATACAAATATATAACTTTTTTTCCTTCAATATGCACTTATACAATGTTAAACATCAACAAAAAAAAATAAGTGGAACACATAATAACTCATTATAACAGGTAATTTTATTCGCGATCGAACGTTGTACTGTACGTATTACATCCCAAACACGACGCCAGCCAACTCTGTCTTGAGCTCGATGTACCATTTCGGCGACCGTTAAGCCAGCGAGTTCCTTTAATTGGTCCACGAAGCGTCTCATTAAGAAATAGTAAATTGAAAAGAGAGCGCATGAATAATCCCTATTTGTCCATATAGATAATATACTAACAGAGTTTTTAGTTGTAAATTTTAAGCAATCTCCTCCAAAGAAACTGAATTATACAAAGCTATCTATATACCAAAATATTCGTTTTTTTTTCTTCGTGTGTCTTATTTTTATTCTCCAAATATATAAGTAGTTATATTTATTTTTAATTTATTCAATTTTCCAATCGTATTTTATCAACAAATTGCTTTGTTTTATAAAATATGCGTTTGTATTATATTAATTTTTAATAGCATATAATTTCACTACAGCTAGAGTTGTTAAGAGGTTTTGTGTCAGTATAATTGATATTAATCATGTTTTTATCTCCATTGTTGTGTCTGGTATTTTTTCCTTTGCAGTGTCTTTGCTCATGTCTTTGTCATATGCTTTCTTTTTTTTTTTTGACATGATTGGAATTTTATTTTATGCCTGTTTTGACATTCATTTTGTCCTACCACAGCTTTGCTTGTCCTTTTTTTCAGCAGGTTCTGTGTCATGGACTGGTCTCGGAGAGACCATGGAAGACTCACTCTCCGTACCACTAAGCCTGCTTATGTGATTCGCTGCCGGAACAACGCTCCAAATCTTATTTCTCTTGTTCCCACTGTGTATTATTGAGGACCTAGATATAGTCTGCACTTACTGCTCAGCCCTGCATTTCTCCTGGGGAGACTGTTGATAGCTCTTACTGCTACCAAAGGAAGGTTTCTCTTCCTACTTTGTCTACCTTTTCATATGAAATCCAGGAATTAATGACCTCAAACAGTGTGATGGCTAAGTACTTCCAGATCAACATTCGGAGTTACAGTAGTTCTTTGGCTTTTGTCTCCATGGATGCGCAGGTTTCTGGACACGGGCCTTTTGGTTACCGAATCCATGGACAGATTTATGATTTGACTGAGCCCCTTCATCCTCATGACAACAGAGCCTCGTCTTATGCTCAACTTCATATTTTGTATTCTAAGGCAGCGAGCAAATCAAATGCGTATTAGAGCGTCAGTGCCTTTGGCATGCCATCCTCATATATTGATTCCATTGGATTCTGTGCTTAGGCGTGTAAATCCGTATACTTCTGTTGACAGGCAGATGCACCAAGTTGAACTAGATGAGGAACACCGGACTCGCATCGAGAACCGGCAAATGTGTCAGGTTCATATGTTCATCTGGTAAAATCATTGTAGGGATTTTCGCCGGTATAATGCACCAAGTGTAAGCAAAGTTATGGTCATTTTTGTTGATCAAGTTGGCCATGTTCCTTCTAACAGAGATATTGCTGTTTTTCCAAATGATCACGGTTTTGTGCGCATTTCTACACTTAATCCTAACTGCGACCTGATGACATATCCTCTTTTATTTCCTTCCGGTGATCCTGGTTGAACAATAGGGCTCTCACATGAAGAAAACATGCGCGCAAGAACTAGAAGCCATGTTATCATGCTTCAGTTCTATAGTTACAGGTTGGCCATCAGACCTGGGTTTTTTGCCCATTCACTATGGCAGGAGAATATTTCAGCAATATGTTGTTGATGCCTATGTTAAAGCAGAGGGCAATCGGCTGAACTATTTTCGCCAAAATCAGTCCCTGCTTAGAGTGTAGTTATATCAAGGTCTGATGGATTATATCCATGGACAGGAACATTTCCTGAGATTAGGCCGTATTTTTATTATTCCCTCTTCCTTTCCTGGGAGTTCCCGGGCCATGCAACAGAACTATCAAGATGCGATGACCATTTTTAGAAAGTTTGGAAGACCTGACCGTTTCTTAACATATACCTTTAACCCACGTTGAACTGTCATTGTTAAAATATTCTTCCTAACTAGAGTCTATCTGAGTGACCGGATCTGGTGGCTAGAGTTTTGAATCTTAATCTGCAGCAGTTACTGCACGAGATTGTTAGTCAGCCTGTATTGAAGGTGATCATTGCTCGGTTCATGTTATCAAGTTCCAAAAAAAACGGTTTAACACATGCCGATTTGCTGTTTATGCTTAGAGAAGAAGACAAGTCTAGAGACAGAGATGTCATTAACAGATTGATTTGCGCTGAAATTCCTAGTACCACTATGCAGGTTCTGCTCTATGACATGGTTCGTAAACATATAATCCATAGTCCTTGTGGGAACTAAAAATTCACTCACCATGCACATCTGATGGCAAGTGTACTAAAGGCTTCCCAAAATCATTCCTGCAGATGACAAAGACCAACAGTAATGGATATTCTCGCTACAGACGTCGAGATGACCGGCAGATATTAGTTGTGGGCACTCACCAGGTGGAAAACCGCTGGGTTGTTCCCCATCTTCCTGTTAGGTTCAAGGCTTATATTAATGTGGAGGTCAGGGCCTCTGTGAAAGGTGTCAAATATATTTTCGATATGTATATAAGGGACACGACAGGGCTGACAGGTGGAAGTGACTGTTGGAGATTCAGATTGTGAAAGTAGGACGCATGATGAAATCAAAAGCTTTCTTGAGACTCGGTATGAAAGAACTCCCGAGGCAGTGTGGCGAATGTTTTAATATCGATTACATGTCCATACACATACCATATGTCGATTAGTTGTTCATCTACCTAATTTTCAATCCGTCTAATTTTTTGAAGGTAGCGAAGAACAGGCTCTTGGAAATGCTTCGCGCAGATGCACCACTATGACTGTTGTTTCAGCTCAATTGTGTTTATGAATCTGCACGAACACTTTTAATTGAAGACATACCTTCCACCTATGTTTGCAGGCAGAATCAATGGCGTGTTAAGGTTCGGGGTGGGGCTTTGTGAATTGGACGTATGTGTGTAGTAAATCCCAAAGATTCTGAGCGTTGCCACCTTCGGCTTCTATTTCATGTCGCAGGTGCTCAGAGTTTTCAAGATTAGAGAACTCTTGATGATATTGTTTGCTCTAATTTTAAAGAACCTGCCCAGTGCTGTGGATTATTGGCTGATGATTCTGAGTGGGATGCGTGCTTGGCTGAGGCGGCCTTGTTCCAAATGCCATGTCAACTGCGCCAGCTCTTTGCGACATTTCTCATCCTCAATAATACAAACGGCCTTTGGTCATTATGGACCAAATACAAGGAATATATTTTTGAAGACTTTTCTCGTAAAACCTCTGGAGAAAATCCGTTTAGCTTCCACCATTATGGACCTTCTGCGCCCCTGAACCCACTTTTAGATTAAGTTGAATGTACCCTTAATGTTCACGAGGAGATGAAAATTGAAAAACAAATTGTATAAATCCCTTACACCAGATCAAAAATCAATTGTGGAGACAATTGCTGATTCTATCAACGCAAATCCACGTTGTTTTTTAATTGACGGGAAAGATTTATGTGTACAACACTCTGATATATTGCGTTAGAGCTATCGGCATAATTGCCTTTCCGCTGGCCTCCACAGGAATAGCGGCTATCCTTCTGTCAGGCGGCCAGCCTGTCCATTCCAGGTTGAAGCTGCCGATTCCCTTGCATGAAGATTTCGTGGCTGCAATCTCAGTCAATAGTTCTTGATATATTTTAGGTGATATCGTTTTATATTATATATTTATTTACCTTGGCGAAGGATGGTTGAGACTCGGTCTGGAAAGGTAGACAATAAGAGTGAAGAAACAATTGAGGTTGATGAACCTGCAAGACTGCAGTTTTGCGTGAGAGAGAGAGGATGTTATTCATATACAAAAATAGGCTCCTCTCTCTTAAAACAAATCGTTAAAACAATGCATTTGGTTTAACACCCCAGTACAAAACCTAAAGGTGGTGAAAAAGAATGAGCCTCAACACCAGTTTTATCGGCTATAGATCTAAACCCAACCTGTGTACCATGGTTTCGAGCTTTGGCTCTCATTAGTACAGGGATGGCTTAGATTTCCTAACATCCTACGAGAGGAATTATGAAATAAGCCTAATTTTCTAAATAGGTGTTTAAACTGGTGAAGTAGAAGAAGAAGATTTTCAGGCTAGAATACAGCACAAAGTTGTGGAAGAATGGTATTCATGTACCACAAAAGTGGAACCTCTCTTCCTTTAAAAATGTATTAAAATAATGCATTTGTTTTAAAGAGGAAGGTGCCACAGATTTATTGATGATATGATAAAATTTGGATTATAGATTATAAACACAAGGTGATAAGACTAAATTCAAATAAATAAATAGTGTGTGACGTTTCGGTAACAGCGTTGTTACCATCTTCAGACAAAAGTGTTGAATGAATTAAATAAATATTAATTAATGAATAAAATTCAGCACTTTGTCTGAAGTTGGTAATAACGCTGTTACAGAAACGTCACTCACTATTTATTTATTTGGATTTGGTCTTATTACCTTGTGTTTATATTTATCGATAAAATAGTTTTATATAAAATTTATATTGAAACTCCTCCTATTTAGAGATATCAGCCTAAGAGGTTCTTTCACCAACGAAAGAGAGAACATACATAATTCCAAAGAAAGTAAAATTATTAGAAACGAAAGGCCTTTTGAAAATAAATGGCACAATTTATGCAGAACACAAAAACAAGGGGAAAATCTTAATAAAAATTCCGAATAAAAAAATTGCATCAAGAAAAACAACCAACAAGAGTGATTCAGTCCAGAGTGAAATTCCATACAAAGCTTTACGTATCAGAATGGAGGACATTAGGAAGAACCAGCTGAACACAAACCATCGGCTAAAGACATCAGTTTATACAGACAACTCCTTTTCATCTGAGTACGGAGATAGTCATGTTGGTGGATGTCCCAACTCGTCCTTTTAACGAAAGAAAACATTTGCTAACGTAAAATTGTATAAATATCTATTCAAGGTTTTCAAAATGTCAAACCGCTTAGAGAAAAATAAACATTTATTTTCAAAAGGTTTTCGCAAATTCCAATCATAATAATACCATGAAAAATAGGGGTTCCAATCGAAACCTCAATAGATTGAGTTGTTTTTAAACAGATCGAGTCATTTTTTTAAATTCTGGTCAGGAAAGAGCATTTTTTTTCTAAAAATGAGAACGTGTCTTTATTTATAATCTTCCATCAATTGGAGCTTCTTAAAATTTTCCTTCGTTCAGAACCTTCAATGCAGGCTTATCTAATCTCGGCTGTAAAAAAAAAAAAAAAAATCAGAATCCTATTTCAGGTAAAGTCATTATTTTAAAATGGTAGCCACATTCTCTCTCCACAGTACTATTCCATCTTAAAATATCGCCTTAAGACGTCTTGCATCACCTTCCCCCCTCGCCCTTTTTTTTCTGTAAGAGAGAAAAGAGAGATCGTCGCGAGAGAAAAGATTCCAAATAGCTTCTTCATTAATATATCTAGAGGGTTGGCAGCTGATAATAGATTTTTTTTTTAGAAATCTATTTGGATCATTATATTTTTCAAATTTATGGTTATTTAGAGTAAGTTTTATCCTTAAATCTCACTACATTTTAACCTTGGTAGGTGAGTGTGTTATTTTCTGCTTTCTTATGTTAAAAAAGTTTTGAAATTGGTCATTACACCTTCCCAAGTTTGCTTTTCTATTCTCAGGAGAAATTTGTTATACTCTCTCTGCATATTACCTTATATGTAAATGGTAGAACATTTTATTTATATGAGTAGACAGCACATCATACCATTAGCCCGAAGCCTACTCTCCAGGTGGACACTTTGGCTTTGTCACCAACCTGTCTGCTACCTGGCAAACTGAGAAGCGTCCACCTGGAGACCATTGTTTCGGTTTAATGTCCCTCTTCAGTCCAGGGTGTATAGTTTTGACGTCTATTTTGACGGGAGAGGTGACCTTCATTTTTATAGAACAAAATCCTCCCGGAAAAATTTCCATCTATATTTTGGTCAAAGATTTGGTCTAGCGACTTTTCCAGCTAAACACTTCTTTGGTTGATTGTGAAGATTAGATCCCTTATGGATGTCATGGAATAAAGTCCGTCCTGGGCTGAAGAGGGCCTTTGCCCGAAACCATGGTCTCCAGATGGGCGCTTCTGTATAATCCTACAATATAATGCGGCGAAAGGATGGCATTCATGTTCCAAAAGAGGCACCTCTCTCTTTAAAAACTCCTCCCATAGGATTTTTTGAAACTGTGCCGAAGAAGATCATAGCTCTAAACCATAGTACACAGGTTGACTTTGTCTGGTTTTTCCTAAAACCCTGTGGTGGCACATCACCAACAGTATGTTCTATAGTGAGGTGATAAACTAAATTAATTGTTTTATTGAATTTTTTTTTTTTGAAGGGAAGGGTGCCTCTTTTAGTACATAAACACACACACAGCTTCATTAAGACCACCGGTCTTATAGAGATTCACCATCGGAAGGAAGCATAGATGGAGCTCCTATACTCCAAGCAGCGCAGAGCCCTACAACAGCCTACAGGTCCGACGCATGTCCAGTAGCCACAGAATCCACCGTACATAGGGTAGCGTATCACTGAAAAGGCGAGTATGGAATCAGCCGCGTTTTAGTCTTCGCTTTCCTCATTCAATTCTATTGGATCCACATCTATTAATCTCCTCCGAACGGTGACTGCGGGCTTGTAGAATTTATATAAACCAAAGATAAGAATTTTAGTACACAAACAATATCATAACTATAACACATATTAATACACGTTGAAAGCATATTTTTATGATTAATATTTGTTGACTTTACTCAACTAAATTTGTGTTTCTCGCCAAGGCCAAATGCGCCATTTTTAATTGGAACCTATTTCATTTATGTGTATAATAATGAACGATGACCCGGGTAAAGAACGAGCGTTGTGTGGATCATAAATTTAATGAAATGGGTACTAATATTTTAAATGGTATTTTTAAAACCGCTTTCCTCTGGAATTCGAAATTGTAACGCTGCGAAATCAGCGGTTTAACAGCCTCACTCACGATGTCAATATTTCCATAATATTTTGACTTGACGGAGACTGAAAATACTCCAAATTTGATTTTTTGTGTCTTGTAACTCCCCACAGAGGTTTGAGATTAAATAATTGATTAATAAAATAGTTTTTTTAAAAGCTTAAATTAATATACACTAAAAAGTATAAAACATATTTCAGCTAACGCCATTGAGCAATTAGAGATGAGTCAAAATAAATGGATAATGATGAATTGCGAAATTAATGTGACATTAATATATATATGTCACAATTCAAATGTAAAAATAATAAAATAACTGATTAGCAAGTTTTTATATTTCATTAAATATTTGGGGTGAGAAGTCCGACCACACCAGTCTCCCCTGGACCTTTGGAATATTTGACCAAATTCTGGTCTAAGTTGACTAACGTGGCGACGGCACCCATTTTCCAATGAAGAGGCGACACAACAGCAACTAAATATTTTACCACTTCCCTCAATATACGAGGATTGTGGAAGGTAAAGGGTACTGTTGCCATAGATGATTAAACAACCCAACATTGTTGAATGTAATGTTGTCGGGTGATGAATAAAAAAAAAAGAATCTTTGGATTTCCTGAACTCGTTATCGGGAATTGTATACCGAGGAAGGATGGTCCAATAGATGAATTAATAAAAAAATGGTTGGCAACAGGAACCCTATGGGAGACTGTATGAGGTCGAGAGGAAATGGGTTAAGGAGGGGTGAGCAAGTGATATAGGAGGATAGGTTTGGGAGATAGAGATAGAGAGAGGCGTCAAAAAAGGAATAATTCAATTAATGTAATAGAAATAAGGATATCAGAAAATATAGACGATCTTGAGGTAATAAAAAAATTTTATACTGTTGAAATAAACTCAAATGATGTTAAAAGTTCGAAGTTGTAAAGTTTTAAAATCTATATATGATGACAGAGATGAAAAAATACTCTAAATTTGATAATATAAATGATTGATAAGGGTTGATTATTCTAAGATATAATGACTATTGGTAATATTAACATAAAATGTTTATAATAATAGTGGGTTTGGATGGTTTGTTTATAATGGCTGAGTGGTTGAGGTATAGAAAAATAAAACAAAGACATATAGCATACAAATATAAAAAGGGTGATAGCTTGATTTAAAAAATGGATGGCATTGACGAAGATGATTGTAATAAAGATAAGGGTAACATTAGAAGATGGCATTCTAATTTAGAAATATATTTCACACTGGGGGTTAAAATAATGTAAAAGTAGTAAAACACACAATGATAATTAAAGATATAAAATAAAGCAAATAAAATGATATGAAAAAATAAAAGAAAATATAATAATATTAAAGAAATAAAATGTTTGTTCTGGTAATAGGATCGGGAGGCCGAGTTGAGCTCATTGAAGAGCGACAGGGGCTCACCTTTGAGAAGCTCGTGGAGCCTCGCAGACCCGTACCCGATGTCGTTCCGCACGGCTTCCAGTTGCTGGAAGAAGTGTTCCGCCGAATAGAGGTCCCGTCGTAAGGTGTCATAGGGGGGCATAGGCACATGGCGCTGTCACTTCTTGGAGGGCCTCGGTGAGTCGGTCTATCAAGGTGTCCACGCTGGGCCGGATGAAAGTGGCGGGCAACTCAGAAGCGTCCACGTAGCGTTCCCCGTCTTCGTCCATAGTCCTTTGTCCACTGTCCGCCATCATAATCCTGTCGACTCATACGGGTCTACTGTCGTAAACCCGGGTAAGACAACAAGTGAGTTGGAAGCAGTCGGGGTTGAGTGGCAAGGTGTGCAGAGTGGGAAGTCCGCACGGGACAGTAAGGACAAAGTTTGGGATCAAAAGACGCTCTCCTAGTACGTCTCACGTGGCACCAGGACCAGGGGAAATTTGAGGATTAACTGAGGAAAGCTCGGCGTCCTGCATGAAGCCGCGGAGGCAGGGAGGAACCAAAACGGCGGCCGCGAGGGCCGCCGTGAGACCTAACACTGAGCGGGCCTCTCCGAAAATATCCACTGTAACCTAACTAACTGTCAACATCCGGACCAACGCCCCTTTTTTTGTCCCTCCCTGGATCCCCCGGGTGTCCGGTAGCAAGCTGGTGTCACTTTGAGAAGACTAGAAAAGACGTCATACTTTATTACTTACATATCACATTGTTTAAATTACGATATATATGTTATATAAAAATATTATTTTATTGTTTAAATTTTATTATTTCATAGATCCAAATACTCTGTTAAATCGACCGCCAGAGGTCATGCTTCCCCTATAAAAACTCGTTGTTGTTCTTCCCCGATGGCCCAAGGCCACAACTAAATCGCATTAAATCGTAGTGCGACATGAATCCTGCCAAGAAGAAAAAGAAGGCCTACAAGCCAATCGTGAACGTCGCCGACCTGGAGAAGGAAGATGAAATGGTGATCTCACGCAACCACGACATCCTGCGCTCCATTGGCCATCCTGCCCTGAAGACCCTGCATGAGGACCTTATCCGCTTCATCGCAATGCGGACTGAGCTGGTCAAGGCCCTCCTTGCCGAAGTGGAGAACCTCACTGACACCCTCGAGGCCTTCGAGGAACTGGACCAAGTTATGGAGGCCAACAAGCCCCAGACTGCTTGCCGCAGCACTCAAACCTGCCCTGCTCCTTCCTGCAAGGAAACCAGCTCCCAGACAGACCCAATCAAGCCCGCCACTCCTGCTCCTGCTGCTCTCCCTGCCAAGAAGCCTGCCTCCACCTTGCCTGCTCCTGCTCCAACCAAAAGGAAGCAGTCTGAAGCTCCCAACCCGCCTGCAAAGAGGACAAACCTGAATGGTCCTCCAAAACCTGTGCCTTCCCGCGTCTCCAAGCCTGCGGCCGCCCAAGTGATCCTCCATGGAGAAAAATCGGCGGCACACACAGTGGTCATCTCAGATGACCTACAGGCTGACCCAAGGGAGATGCTGAAAACAGTCCGCGCTGCTCACACTCTCCCCCAAAGCGTTTGGGCCTCCCTGCGCACCAAGGGGAAGCTGGTCCTCCATTCCAGAAATCCTGACACCATCCCTGAGGTTACAACCTCCCTGGCCAACAAGCTGGATGGAATGAAGGTCCGCCAGCAGAAGGATATCCTGCCCCGAATCTGCCTCTTCAAAGTGAATGAGGAGACATCCAACTCCACCATTGAGGAGACCTTCCTGGAAACCGCTGCTGTTAGAAAGCTTCCTGGGGACAAGGTGGTGCGCGTGGCGCACCGTTCTGCACCCAGAAACGGGACCTGCACCGCCTTCATCGAGGTGGACCTCAAGACCTTTAGAGCCCTGGGCGTTCGCGGGAGGATCGTGGAGGATGGAGTAATCCTCAACTACGAGGAGTCCATCCGCGCCCGCGTCTGCTTCCGCTGCTGTGGCTTCGGCCACAACTCTGCCCAATGCACCAGAGCTCCTAAGTGCTTCCACTGCGGTGAAGACGGCCATGAAGGCCGCACCTGCCTATCCATTGCTAACCAGCGCACCTCCAAATGTGCCAACTGCTGCTCCAAGGGCCTTCCTGACAAGCACGAGGCGAGAGCCTCAAGCTGCCCCATCCTGAAGTCTAGGGCCCTCAAGTTCTAAGCTTCAAGGACCTTCTGCCTCCAATTCCATCTGCCACTTCTCCTGGATTCCTGGCCTATTCAAGGCACCCGCCTCACTGCACCCTGGCGCTGTTCCCCTACTTGCCCAACGTTTCCACCACCCCTGCGAGACATCTCCTGCCGCCAGATCCTAGGGTCCCTTGCCACCTGACATCGAGTGTGGGCTCAAAAATCATAACTTTTGGTTAGTAGCCCGTAAAACCATATTTTCTCTACTCCGATGGCCGGCTCAAAACTTTTGTACATTATGTAAATAATCTTTTGTTTTCCTTATTCTAATCGCCTTAAGCCAGGCAGTACTTTTATCAAATTATGTATTTTTTATATATATCCTTTAGTTCAATTAAATTACTGATCAAAACTATTTTCATTATCATACTTTAAAGATTTCAACCACGACTGCATTTCCATTACCATAATCCTCAACATGATCAGAATACAAACAGAAAATCTCTTTTTTATATTATATATATATAAAAACGCTTTCTTCAACTAAATATTTATTTATCAATAAAATTGGGAATGCTTATAAAATATATGATTTGCTTCTTTCTATACATAAATGTTATAAGCGGAAGGACATTAATAGCAATAAAAATATTAAACTATATTCACTAAGCTACGCAAATACAAAATGTTTAGAAAAATCTTCGCAAATTCTATAAGAATAGAGGATGAAACATTCTTCTCTAATGTGAAATGGGGAATTGTCAATTTTATTTTCTATGAATGTCACTCAGAAATTCCTTATCAGCCTTTTTGAAGTTTCCGGTCGTAAACTAGCCATAGAAACTTTGACATGAACATCAGAGAACCAAACACTAATCTCAGTGGCTCACCGCGGGGATACATATTTATTGATTCTATTGGCGATAAAATCATTCACAGATGGGCCATGTAAAAGAGTCGTGGTGAGGTGCAAGAGCAAACCTATAGGGTTGTGTTTATTAGATTCTAAGATACGGTGCTCTGTCAAAGAAAAAAATAAAACATGTGAATATTTCATTCTACAAAATCAAAAATAAGAAAGCAAAAGAGTACATCTGTACAAGGGTCCTATTTACTTTGTTTAACCTTGCATAACCTCTATTTGCATAATGCCTTCCCTCGGCCGGTCTCAGCCCAGTTCGGCCATTGTCCAAGAAATCGGATGGACGATTTTGTTCTTATCAGAGTGGGGCTGCTTGTTTGATCGGCTAGCTTCCTTTTCGGCTCACACTCTCGACTTCACTCTCATCTGAATATTTTGATGGATCTTCTTTCAGCAGAGAACACTGTGCCAGTAATTCTTGCTCTTTATCAAGACAATTATATTGTGATAAGTTGTGTCTAATATATTTGCATAAATGACCAAAAAAACGCAAAAAAAAAATTAGAATACTATAAAGATGGTGATTAGGATGTTTTTTTAAATAAGGCTTATTGAAAACAATCTTCTGTAATGTGTGGATACAAAAATTGAATAGCGGATTTGTAACGATATCGTAAAGAAAATCGGCATGTTTACTTTTAAAACTTTAGAATGTTTGAAATTAGCCTTCGGCGATGAAAATTTGAACTAACCACAGCATTCAAATGGTTTGACGATTTAAAATGGCATCGATTCTAGAAGATGAAAAATGTTAATAATTAAACAAAAATTAAAAATTTGATACCGGAAAATACTTGAATATGGTTTACGCGATATAAACAAAGATTTGAAAAGTTGAAGGGGACTTGGAGCTAAGAAAAATTCTGTCAATATTTCTCCCTAAAATGTTCACAGTACTACAACAACAACAATCAAAAATGATCCTACTCTAGCATCCAAAAACATGCTCGATCGAACAAGATCCTAATTGAAAGGGAAAAAAGCATAACTGGAGACAAGATGTGGGTTCACGGGTATGATCCGGAAACGAAGCGTCAATAAATGGAGCAGAAAGAAAAAGATGAATTAAGAACGAAGAAATTTTGAATTTGTTAGTCAAAGAAAAGAGTCTTATTGGTGTCATTCTTGGATATTAAGTTCGAACCTCTTAGTTCGCCCCTAACCTCATAGGTGCTTTCAACATCAAATAGTTACATATCACAACGTCCTGTGGGAGTTGAAGGAATCTATAATGTCCAAGATGACAAATTGACAATAATTTATATATAAAACCGTCTGGAGACAAAAATCCTTGTAAACGTTTGGAAGCAACAAAAATACGATGTTTGCTGTTCCCCGGAATTCGACTTCCGTCCGTAAACATTTGTCATATCATAATCATCGACTTATCACGTTAGACAGATTGGCGCTGAGCTGACCAAATTGCCACATCCTAATTCTGCAGACGTGGACAATTGTACTCACGTCTGCCATCCGCCCACTACATCTTGTGTTTTAGATCGGCTGTCGATAATTCGCCTAAACGCTATAAGGTCTTTGAAAACCTCTTAATCACACAGCGAAACGTAAAATTCGTTTTCGCAAACCACCCGTTTTGATTTGATTTTTGGGTAACACAATATTTGATGCTGCCTTGTGTAAGGAGGCTAATATAGTTTTTGTAAAACTATTTCATATTTGAAAATTAAGATTAAATTTTCACAATTACAAAAGTTAATTTTAAAAGTAGCAAGTTATTTTGAGTTATCTAATCTCACTCTCTCGCTATCAAAGACTTTTTAATAGAACAGCCAAATCTTCTGACGACCTTCTAACCTTTGAACTGAATCCCGTCTTTTGAATAAGTTTGTTTGGTTAACAAAAATGGAAATAGTAATGTTTTACGAGATTCGACCTAAACTCGCTTCCCACACACATAACCACAATGTCTGTCTATGATATTACATATATTAGAAACAAAATAGCAGCGTTGTGACCAATTTATATTTAGCTTAGTGCGAATTTAACCTTTAATAAATCTTATGTAAAAATAGTACAAAAGTGAAATTGTACTGGGATCAGGTGGATAAATTAAGAAAAAGGCCTCTCCTGATCGTGCAACTGACATTAGCAAATTTTAGTTGCACGGTCAGGAGATGCCTTTTTCTTAATATAATGATTCTGATTGCGATATTTTTTTAGAAACGTCATCTGATTTATATTTGATAGTATTAATGATAAACAGAACAATCATAAGGTCATTACTTACATTTGGTTCAGAAATCTGGTTTAAAATTTAAACAATCGTTGTGAACTAAAAATGAATTCTATGCAGTATCAGATCATTTTATGAGCAGTTAGAGCATACACTCCATCAAACTGTGTACATAGTCTAGCAAATATCCCACTCCTAACAGATTATATAGAATCCAGAAAAATCAATTATGATCTAGCTCAACTATCAACAGAAGATTTAATCACTTATGAACCCCGTGCTCAAAATATAGTCAAGTCGTTTATAGAGTAAAAATGAGTGAAGTTTTTGTCAATACAAATTAAATATTTAGATGCTTTTTTTTTTGTTGTTTGGAGTTCCAATTTTTTCCGTCCAAATTTTTATAATGTCCAATATATCACTGATCATGGAAATTTTGAGAAACTTTTGGCAACTCTCGGCGCGGTGAAGGAACCGGAATGCTTCTGCGGATGAGAAATTCAATACTCGAAACATCTACTTCTGGCATGCCCAATTTTTAGGGCAAGATTATAAGGAAAGAAAATTTGATGGCATCGGGCAGCTACATAAATTCCTAGATGAGAAAAGAACATATAAGTATTTTTATCAATTTTGTAGATATATATTGTTGCATCATGGCTAATGAACCTATTTTATTTTAATTTGTAATATTATTTTTCATATATTTTAAATTCAAAATTATATTTTATATTTATTTATTTTATTAAACAGAATATATGTATTATAGAATCATCATTTGTATTTAGGTACACGTGTGACTTCACTGCTCTCTTTGATGTGAGAAATGAATAAATTATTCTGGAGGCTACTTAAAGTAGAGTTATCTCATTATTCCCTTATATAAATTTGTAGGATGGTTGAAACACGCTCTGGTAAGATGCAAGACCCAGCACAGGAGAGAATCAAGGCTGAAGAGTCTGCCAAGCCGAAACCTGGTGCAACAATTGGTAGAGATGCAAGTTCCGACACAGTTGTCCTGAACCCCAACATCGACATCCCCAAGTATGATGGAACGGAAGACCCTCGCCCATGGATTGAATCTCTTGAAGAAATTGGCTTCCTGTACCATTGGGCAGACTACATTATCTCCCGTTATGCTGCCATGAATATGATTGGTAGCGCCAAAACCTGGCTGAACCTACACAAGATAAGTTTCATCAGCTTTGGAAAATTTCAAGAGCCGCCTAATTGAGTATTTTGCCTCAGACGCCAACAAAGAAGAAATGAAGATGAGACTGAACAGGATGCAACAGTGGAATGAACCTGCACTCAGGTTCGCAGAGGATATCCTTGTACTGTGCAACAAGGTCGATCCCCAAATGGAAGAAGAGACTAAAATAGACTGGGTTATTGGAGGATTAAAGAAGGAATACTCTTTTGCCCTCCACCTCAACCTTTCAAGAAATACAAACGAACTTCTATAAATTTGTAAAAAGCTGAATTTGTTAGAAAAGAATTACCAAGAACGTGCAGAAAAATCAAAAGCTCTATATAATGGACCACGCTCTCCTTGTCCCCATCATCAAGAGCAATGGAAGAATGCTACGTCGTTCAGAAGACCATATCAGAACACCTCCAAGCCCCAGGCCCCCGCTCCGAGGTACTACCAGAACACCTCTAAGCCCCAGGCCCCCACTCCGAGGTACTACCAGAACAAGCCTCTGCCCCAGGTATCTGCCCCTAGTCGATATTACACTCCCAATCCTGAGCCAAAACCGGTCTACCCAAGGAAAACATACAATAAGAGTCGAGATTCAAACAGGAATAGGACAGAAGACGGGAGACCAATATGTTTCAAGTGTAACAAGCCAGGACACGTAGCGCGGTATTGCAGAGTCAGGTTTGTAAGAATTGTGGAAGTGGACCCCATAGTTACACAAGACAAGGTCGAAAAAGAAATCCGAATGGATAATGGAACTGAGAAGTCGAGACCTCTGCTCTACGCTGACGTAAGTAATAGCACGTACTCTGGTATCCCTACAAGGAATAGATATGCCGCATTAGAAGATTTAAACTAAGCATCGCGCCTGAGTCTGTCAATCAATGCAAGTCGACCATAAATGGAATTAAAAAGTTGGACCCCAAATATAAAATAAACATTAACGTGGATAGAATCGGTATCTGCGAAGCTTTGATTGATACAGGCGCCGATCTTTCAGTGGTCGACCTTAGTACAGCTCTTAACACAGGTCTTGAAATAATAAATCCTGATAAAATGTGCTCCGGACCCGATGGCAAAGAATTAGATATCGTAGGAAATATTATTTTAAATATAAAATTTGATGACAAAACAATTACACATCAATTTGTGATAATGAGAACACATTTGCGAATATTTATACTTGGACGAGATTTTCTTAAGAAAATGAATGCAAAAATTGATTGTCAGCGTGAAATAATCAAATATGACTTGACAGAAAATCGTGACGTAATCAAATATCAACAGAAGAAAATAAAAAGTGCAAAGGATGCCATTATACCAGAACTTTATATTAAATTGATTAATGCATTTGTAGAAGCAGAGGATGGCGAATACATCATCGAGGAGAACCATAAAATGTTTCAAACAAATGGACTTCGACTAGCGAGAAGCTTAATAAATGTTGTGAATAAGGAAACATATATCTGGATAACAAACCCTTACTCTCGACCATTAAAAATATTTAAAAACCAAACATTGTGCTTTGGAAGCCAGCCAGCCGAAGTGAATCTTATAGAAGAAAGTGAACAAAAAGAGCATGAAGAACCCCAATTTCAGATAAACGAAAATTTATCATATAAGGAAAAGGAGCAATTGAAACAAGTTTTGGAAAAGTACGCGGATTTGTTTTCGCCGGGATTAGGAAGATCCAACTTAGCGAAACATCGGATTGATACAGAAGGCGCGAAACCGATCAAACACAAGCCGTATAGGGTGAGTGCGAAAGAGCGAGTAATCATAAAAGAGCAAATTGATGAAATGTTCAGAGACGGCATAATTAGACCATCCACGAGTCCATGGTCCTTCCTTGTAATCTTGGTCAAGAAGCGAGATGGTAAGTACAGATTTTGCGTTGACTACAGAAAATTGAATGATGTAACAGTGAAGGATGTTTACCCAATTCCCAGAATTGATGAAGTATTGGATACACTTCAAGGATCCAAATACTTTTCAGCAATTGACCTTAAATCAGGATATTGGCAAGTAGAGGTTGAGGAGAAAAATAAAGAAAAGACAGCCTTCACTACAGCACATGGCCTATATGAGTTCAACGTAATGCCCTTTGGTCTATGCAATGCCCCTGCTACATTTGAGAGGAACATGGAAAATATGCTTGGTAATCTTAGATGGCAAATTTGCTTATGTTATCTAGATGACGTAATCATTTATAGCTCGGATTTTTCAACACATCTCAAGAGAATAGAAGCTGTTTTAAGATGTTTGCGCGTGGCTAATTTAAAATTGAACAACAAAAAATGCCAATTTGCTTTCGAAGAACTGGAGATTCTTGGCCATATAACTACTCAAAATGGTATAAAACCAGCGGAGCATAATATCAAGGCTATTAGAGATTTTCCTCGGCCCAAAAAGATAATAGAAGTTCAATCATTTTTAGGAATGTGCTCATATTATAGAAAATTTATCAAAGGTTTTTCAAAAATTGCCGATCCATTAACCAGTCTTATAAAAAAGAATGTACCTTTTACCTGGACAGAAAATCAAGAAAAAGCATTTCAAACCCTTAAAGTAGCATTGATAAATCCCCCAATCTTAGGGCAATTTGATCCGAATGCAATTACTTACATTCATACTGACGCATTTAACATCGGCCTGGGTGCAACATTAGTCCAAAAGTTCGGCGATAAAGAAAAAGTTATCTCATATTTAAGTCGAACACTGAGCAAACCTGAGCAAAATTATTCGACTACCGAAAAAGAATGTCTAGCTGTTGTGTGGTCAATGTCCAAGTTACGACCCTACCTATATGGAAGGCACTTCAAAATCGTAACTGATCATCACGCACTATGCTGGCTTAAGAATCTTAAAGATCCGACCGGCCGATTAGCACGATGGGCACTGAAGATTCAGGAATATAATTTCGAAATTATACACAAATCGGGTAAAAAACATCTGGACGCTGATGGTCTATCTAGAGGACCCTTACCGGAAAACGAATGGGACGAAGATTATGAAAGACTATTTCTGAATCAAATAATAGACGAAAAGGATGATTTTATTGAGAATATTAAGGAGAACCTTAGTGCAAACAAGCGTTCAATTACACAGAACTTCAAAGAAGAAAATGGGTGTCTCTACAAGAAAAATCCAAATCCTGAAGGTAGGGCATGGTTGCTGGTAGTGCCAAAAAAGAGAAGGAAGGAAATCATGAGTGAATACCACAACCATATGCTGAATGGCCATCTGGGCGTCGCCAGAACCACTTACCGATTGAAGAATAAATACTATTGGCCTTCCATGTTGAAAGATGTTTCAGAATTTGTAAAGACGTGCCACCTTTGCCAAAGTCGGAAAGGTTCAAATCACTTGCCTTCTGGACTTTTACAACCTATCCCCCCAGCTAACTACCCTTTTGAAAGAATCGGAATTGACTTTGTTGGCCCCTTGCCATCAACGAAAATATGAAGGAAGTGAATAATTGTGTTGACTGATTATTATACCAAGTATGCTGAAACAAAGGCAGTATCAGAAGCAACCGTTAAAGAAGTCTCTACATTTTTAATCGAACATATTATTTTACGTCACGGGGCCCCAATATTTCTTATTAGCGATAGAGGTTCACAATTCACTAGCAATTTGATGAAGGAGGTAATGAAAATATGCAAAGTTAAACACTGCTTCACAACGAGCTACCACCCCCAGACTAACGGACTAACAGAACGGCTAAATAGAACTTTAATCAATATGATCAGCATGTATGTGAATACAGACCAGAAGAACTGGGACGAAATCCTCCCTTTTATCACCCACGCGTATAATACCACGATTCAAGAAACCACAGGCTACTCTCCATTTTTCCTGTTGTTTGGAAGGGAACCCATGTCCCTCTTAGACGACGAGAATATCCCAACGGACAGTAACATGGACGATTACGACGAATATATAGAAAACTACTTAGATAAAATAGCAAGGACGAGACAGGTAGTCATTAACAACACAAAGAAGACTCAGGAAAGAATGAAAAGAAACTATGACAAAAAACACAATGAGAAAATCTATGAACCAGGACATCTAGTGGCAGGGTGGACACCAGTCAGGAAAATCGGAAAATGTGAAAAACTATTGAGAAAATATTTTGGCCCATATCGAATATTAAAGAAGCTGTCTAACGTAAATTACTTAATCGAGCCGAAAGATAATCCTGGCCAAGACCCATTGATTGTCCATGTCTCAAGACTCAAACCCTATTTTGAGAGAATTGATGAGGTAACTCACGAGGACGTGACGACCTCTGGAGAGGGGGAAGTGTTGCATCATGGCTAATGAACCTATTTTATTTTAATTTGTAATATTATTTTTCATATATTTTAAATTCAAAATTATATTTTATATTTATATTTATTTTATTAAACAGAATATATGTATTATAGAATCATCATTTGTATTTAGGTACACGTGTGACTTCACTGCTCTCTTTGATGTGAGAAATAAATAAATTATTCTGGAGGCTACTTTAAGTAGAGTTATCTCATTATTCTCTTATATAAATTTGTAGGATGGTTGAAACACGCTCTGGTATGATACAAGACCCAGCACAGGAGAGAATCAAGGCTGAAGAGTCTGCCAAGCCGCAACCTGGTGCAACAATATACAACTATCTTTTGAACCGGGAAAGAGAGAGAAGGAAATTTTAAAGGAATATTGCTTTTATATGCTTGTCTTTAAAAATAAAGCTTTTATTTAACTTGCTTCCCTGTCTGTCCGTCTGTCTGTGTACTTTGAGATAGCGTAGGAATTTGAAATTTGGTACACTTTTCAGAACCCGATGACAATGCATGCTGAAAATTTTCAGACTTCTGGGTTGTCAGGTTGACCGGAAATGGACAAATTTCCAAATTGCCTTTCAAATTTTGTGAGTTAATTTTGATATACTTCGAGATCACATAGTAGTATGAAACTTTTAACACTAACTCATTTCAATGAACAATGTAACTGTAAAATTTTTCGGAGTTTTGGGTGGTCGGAGTAGCCAGGAAAGAACAAATTTCTATATTTCTTTTTTTGTCTTATGTTACCCCCTTACAAGAAATTAACCAATCCGCCGCGAGCAGGCTTCCGTTTAAGGCCTAATTCTCAGTGAACTTTTGATTCTAAGTTTTGTAAATTCAATACTAAAAACTAACTAAATAATTAATAAATAAAAATACATTTAGAAAATATTTTATTTAAATGCACTAAAAATGAAAAAAATAAAATACTGTATCTTCTGTCATTGAGCAATTAGATGTATCTGAGTGAAAATAAAAGTGGCGGAGAACGATCATATTTAGAGAAGAGATAAAAATATAGCAAACACTTATAAAAATCGCTAATCAGCTGCTATATATTAAATCACATTAGGTTCGAAATTCATGAAGATCGCCCCCGCCGCTTTTATTTTCACTTAGATACATCTAATTACTCAATGACAGAAGATACAATATTTTATTTTTTTCTTTTTAGCGCATTTGAATAAAAGCTTTTTTTTTTCAAATGCATTTTTATTTATTAATTATTCTCCTTGACCTTTCTCCTGTATAGAGCCAATTTGATATGATGTTCGAAAAGTATTGACCCAAATATCCCTGAGTTTGGAGTATCGTGTTTTATAGGATGTTAATAAAGTTAATTTAGTATTAATGATAAAGCAAAATTTGGATTATAGATTAGAACTACAAAAAAATTAGATCTAATCAAAATAAATTAATAGTGTGTGACGTTTCGGTAACAGCGCTGTTACCGAAACGTCACACACTATTAATGTAATTGGATTAGGTCTTATATTCTTGTAGATTTAATAGTAATCAGTTTTTGAAAACAGCTTTTTATTTTAAACATATACACTCAGGGGAAATGATGCACTCAAGTAAAACTTGGGATATTCGGCAAATAT
>CP092872.1:49551795-49661308 GCA_030710605.1 Cordylochernes scorpioides | reverse complement strand
GATTTTAAAAATTGAAGTTGAGAAAAAAAGTTCAAATTGTGTGTGATAATGTTGGTAACAAGAGTATGTAAAAAGTAAAAATGATATAAACATTTAAGATTGAAAAATAAAAGTTACCATCTCGATTGCTCATATAAAAATGAAAGGACAAAAGTTCAAACATAAAAAAACTCGAGATATATTTGAAATAAGTCATTAATATAAATATGCGAAATATTAAAAAAAAGTAAGTATTTGAAATGATTGAAAATAGAAAAGTAAAATGATATGAAAGAGAGTAACAATTTTAAAAATACTTTAAAGTAGTAAATATACGAGGGGTGTTCAAAAGGTATCGCGACTTTTGTGTTTTTCAAAAATTATTTATTTATTCATGAATACCTATTTTGTCCCCTTCGAAGTAATCCCCATGAGATATTATACACTTGTGCCAACAGTTTTTCCAATCTTCGAAGCACTTCAAAAAATCATTTTTTAAAAATCTTTTTCAGCTCCTCCTTCGATGCCGTCATTATCTCGTCAAGCGTAGCGTAACGTCGTCCTTTCATGGGCCTCTTCAGTTTAGGGAACAAGAAAAAGTCACAGGGGCCAGATCTGGGGAATACGGTGCTGCAGCATCATTAGTGTGTTGTTTTTGGCCAAAAGGTCGCGCACAAGCAACGATGTGTGAGCAGGGGCGTTATCGTGGTGCAAAAGCCAATTTTTGTTCTTCCACAAATCCAGGCGTTTTTGGCGAATTGCTTCGCGCAAATTGCGCATAACTGCAGGTAATATTCCTTATTGACCGTTCTACCCCGTGGCAAGAACTCATGATGCACCACGCCCCTGCAATCGAAGAAAACTGTCAGCAAAACTTTCACATTCGACCGAACTTGGCGCGCTTTTTTCGGTCTTGGTTCGTGCGGCAGCTTCCATTGAGATGATTGAGCTTTGGTTTCCACGTCATAACCGTAAACCCACGCTTCGTCACCATTTATGACCCCCTGGAGCAAATTTGGGTCGCGGACAGAGTCCAACACCTCATTATCAATGTTCATGCGATGCTGTTTTTGGTCGCAATTGAGCAATTTTGGTACGAATTTCGCGGCGACCCGTCTCATGCCCAAATCATTGATAAAATTCGAATGGCACGAGCCAATCGATATGTTTAGGTCCTCAGCAACTTCTCTAGCGGATTCGACGATTGGCAAATATCATTTTCTCCACTTCATTAATTTTTTCGTCTGTTGTTGAAGTGCTCGGGCGTCCGGCACGCAATTCGTCGTTCACATCTTCTCGGCCTTCTGAGAACATTTTGTACCACCATAAACGTTGCTTCGTCCAAGGTAGCTTCTCCGTATGCCACAGTCAACATTCGGAATGCATCCGCGCACTTAATTTCGTTTTTCACACAAAATTTGATACAGGTTCTTTGATCCATTTTTTAATAGGTAAAAATCGAAGACGATCCAAAACACCTGCAAGCAAACAGCTGTCAACAATTAAGTGAACATTCAAAATGGCCGAGCTTGTCGGCATAATTGAGAGACATGAGTACCAACATAAAGCCACAAAAAGACGAAATTCGAATATACGTAACCCCGCGAAAATTCAAAATTCGCGATACTTTTTTGAACACACCTCGTATAGAACAATTGGTGTTCAAGTCAAGACAATCTTTAAAGTATATATGGATTGACATTGATGTAGAGGTTTCGGCGTGGTTGCTTGTCATGTGTGTGTGTTCTTATGCAACAGTGCTGTGGAATGGTTGAACAGTGGTACTATATGCTGCGGTTTTATTTTTCGCTCGTCGATGTGAGGCATGTAAATGCCATGATAATGATGGGCCAGGTAAAGGTGGATGTGCCCGTGTGATGGTTGACCAAAAAAAAAAGGAAAGCGGTAAAGTAATACGACGGCATAACAGGTATAGACAGTGGAATAGATAAGTTTGCCATTGTAGAGGTGATGTGTGTGGTGTACTATATGTTTATGGCATGGGAAATGTTGTTATCTCGGTGTTCCTAGGTCGATGCATTTCTACATAAGTTTGACTTATTAAAAAGTATTGTTCACGATGTGTTAGGGTAGATATGATATAATATATGAGACTTGCGACGTGGACACGCTTTCGAGTGAGAGAGGAAAAAAAAAAAGATAAATGTGTCACAGGAAAAATGAAGGCATAATGTAGCCTGGTAAAAGTAAAAAAAAGTTTTGTCGAGTCGCTGTGAAACGTGAGAAAAAAAAATTGTAAATGGCAAGGTGTCACGTGAAGTTGTTGTGTTGGGGCAAAATCTAACCTAATTCATCATGAACAACAAGTTTACTGAAGTCATAGGAGGTGGCTGTACGAAAATACATCGAGATTTTGTGAATGTTGGTGATGTGGTGCGTTTAGTGGTGAAATGTCTTAAAACTGGTTTGTGTTGAGATGGCTATGGTTTATTGGAATAAATGTGTAGGCGTTTAATTGTGATCGAGAGAAAAAAATATCGCTAAGTGTGAAGCGAGTGTGAATTTTACGCCGAAATAAATTGTTAGAGGGGACGTAGACGATGGCAGGCAGTGATCAAGCTTTTGGGGGAATTGACGGTCCCGCGTTATATTAAACTTTTGTTCAAGAAGGATAGATGGTTGACTAGTAATGATTTTGAAATTTTGTTAATTTATATTTCAAAATTGACTTGAAAAAAATATTGTTGATAGGTAGCGAAAATCATCACTGGAATAAGAAAATGGAAAAGATAGCAAAACGTTTTTTTTATGAGACGTTTAACATGTGTTAGAAATGTGAAATTTATAGAGTCGCTGTTTCATCCCAAGTCGACCTATGGCACATGTACACTGCGGCGGCGCCACCTGATACCCATGTGTGACGTCACTACCTACCCCTCCTCCTTTCCTGCCTGCTGCTGGCTGATTACAACTCTCATTCTATCCCTCTTTTTGATTTTTCTCTAAACTTGTATAACCAATAAAATCAATTGGCACTCTGCTTTAACGAGTCATTCGTTAATATTTCCAATAGGTTATGGGTCCTGACTACGCCCCAAATTCGAAGAAGCAAAACCTAAAGTGAAACTGCTAAGCCGTAACTCGTGCTAAATATGACGCACCTTGAGAATAAAGTCCGCCAGTTCAAAGGCGAAAACTTCTCCCTTTGGAAATTTCAATTCCGGACTACTATTAGAGCAAAAATCAACTTTTGGATATCGTGGACGGCAAAGAAATCAAACCAGAGGTAAGTGGACGCTACCTCTGCTATACAGGATGCATGGCACGCCAAAGATATCAAAGCCCGAATGCTTATATCACAGGCACTTGAATTAAGATTTCTAGAACCTTTGATGTCCTGTAAAACTGCCGCTCAAATGTGGACAAGGCTCATGTCCATCCACGAACAGAGATCAGAGGATCGCAATTGGCATGTGTGGCAAACAATTTTTTGACGGCCCGAATGTCGTCATCAGAGGATGTCAGCAGCTATATCGCCAAGATTGAAAATCTTAGTGCAAGAATTCAGGATGCGGAGGAACGATTACAGATGACCAGAAAGTGGCAAAGATAATAACTCTCTTCCTTCGAGCATGCGGTATTTCATCACCAGCATGGGAGTCTCAAGGGCCGATTACGCAGACTCTAGAGAACTTATCAGCACGTCTTCTGATTGAAGAATGTAGAAACCAGCAGGCCGATTCCTCGCAAGGTACAGCATTCTACCAGCAGACTAAACCAAGAATCAAAGAAGATAACATAAAGAAGACTGATTCAGGAAAGATATCAGAACTATAAGAAAAAGACTGAATGCCATTATTGTCACAAGATTGGTCATTGGTCACGGGAATGTCGGAAACGGATTGCCGACCAGCAGAAGAAAAACGAGAAGCGGAAGAACCAAGCAGGAGATTGTGATCATAAAGGTTTCAACGCTGATACCATCCTAAAGTGGAATTATTGCGACATATGGTGGGCAGATAGCGGAGCTAGCTGCAGCATGACCTTCCGACGTGAATGGTTCAAGTCCTTCACTCCGATCCACAACGATCATAGAATATACCTTGGAGACAACACTTCCGTCCTTGCAGAAGGTACAGGTGACATTGAAATCCTTGCCATGGTGAATGGAGAATGGATTACAACATCAATCAGGAATGTGCTCTACTCTTCGAAGCTCAAGAAAAATTTGTTCAGCCTGGGCGTGTGCACTGAAAAAGGATACCGAGTAGACATCGACAAGGATGAGCTGCGCATCTACTCAAGAAAAGATCTGAAAGCAGTTGGACAACGCCAAGATGGGCTCTACAAGATGATGTTCCGAGTTACTTCATCTTCACAAGGATTTTCTGCAAAGATCAACAACCTCCAACTGTGACACGAAAGACTAGCACACATCTCACTCACCACTATTCGAGAAATGGCCAAGAAAGGATTGATCAACGGTTTGCAACCCGAGGACATAAAAGAAGACGATTTCTTCTGTCAAGGCTGCCAAGAAGGAAAAGCTCACAGAAAGCCTAGTCATTTGTCTGAAACAAAAGAGTACAATCCTGGTGAGTTCATTCTAAGTGATATCTGCGGCCCTATGCCAACACAATCAATAGGAGGATCACTTTATTTCATTTTATTCAAAGATTATTCCAGTGGCTCTCGCCATATAGATTTCATTAGACGCAAATCCGATATTTTACCCAAATTTGAAAACTTTGCTAGATTCAGTTATAATCAAACAGGCAATAAAATTAAAGTGATTAGAACCGACAATGCACTATAATATACCAGTAAAGATTTCACAAATACTTGCAGAAAGTTCGGAATAGTGCATGAATTGTCAGCTCCATATGTTCACGAACAGATAGGGCGCGTAGAACGAGACAATAGAACTATTGTCGAAGCAGCTCGATCGATGCTGTGCGCACGAAAATCTTCCCGAAGAACTTTGGGCAGAAGCTTGCAATACTGCAACCTTCATTCTAAACCAAACATTCACTAAACAAGCTCCCAATACCACACCCTATGACCTCTTTTTCGGAAGAAAAGTTAGTTTATATAATCTAAAGATTTTCGGCTGTGAAGCATGGTTTGCATACACCTAAAAGAACGTAGAAGGAAATGGGATAAGAAATCACAAAAGATGATTTTCTTAGGGTACGATAAAACATGCACTAACTTTCGACTCCGGAACCCTTCTACTAGAAAGATTTCTATCTCTAAAGATGTTACTTTTAACGAGACAAAACTCCAACATTACGAACTAGAGGGAGAAAACCTCATCCCAATAAACATTGACTTTAACCCGCCGGCACCACCGACCGAGGATGAATCACCTACACAACGCTACAATTTCCCACGCCGCCGGCATTCCACCCGATGATAACTCGATCTAAAAAGAAAACAGATTCTTGTAACTACCATTTTGTCGATGAGCCTTCAACCTATAAAGATGCTATGGAAAGTCCAAATGCCGAAAAATGGTTGGATGCAATGAAAGAAGAAATAAAAGCGTTAGAATCTAATAACACATGGTCACTCGAAACCCTACCAGACGGATATAAGCCAATAGGAAGTAAATGGGTTTATAAGCTAAAATCCCATCCCAACTCTACGGCACCTAAATTTAAGGCTAGACTTGTAGCTAAGGGTCACCCACAAAGGAAGAAACGTAGACTATTTCGACACCTTCAGTCCTGTTGTCAGATATGATTCACTTCGAGTGTTACTAGCAAAACGCGGCATCAGAAAGAAGTTCTTAAAACAATTTGACGTAAAGACTGCATTTTTATATGGTGACCTAGACGAAGTCATATACTTAGAACAACCAGAAGGTTTATCTCAAGGACACAATTTTGTTTGTAAACTACAAAAGAGTCTATATGGACTGAAACAATCGTCCAGAAATTGGAATAGGAAGTTTAAATCCTTCTTAGAGAAACACAATTTTTTTCAATCTAATGCAGATCAATGTGTTTTCACCGGAACTATTAACGACACTCAAATGATCCTTGCTCTTTACGTCGATGATGGACTTCTCATGTCTCCGGAATAAGGACGATATCGATTCTATCGTCCAGGAACTATCTCACGAGTTCAATATAACGTCTAGAGATGCAGATTATTTCGTAGGACTTCAGATTGAACAATCAGAGGATAGATCGAAGATCTATATCCACCAATCTTCATACATAAACAAGATTTTAGATAAATTCAACATGAATGATTGCAAACCCGCAGCAGTACCCATGGACCCGAGTACAGTCCTAACTAAAGCTGATTGCCCAGACTTAGATAAAAATGGAATTCACCAAAATTTCCTTACAGAGAAGCCGTAGGCTCACTAATGTTTGCCTCTTCTGTTTCTAGACCGGACATAGCTTTTGCAACATCACAGTTAAGTAAATACCTTGACAACCCAGGACAGACACACTGGACAGCAATTAAAAATGTATTTCGCTACTTGAAAGCAACACCACAATTAGGAATATTGTACGCTAGCCATCAAGAGTTAACAGGTTACTCAGATAGCGATTATGCTAGGGACATTGATTCAAGGAAAAGTACTACAGGTTATATCTTCATGTTAAACCATGGTGCTGTTTCATGGTCAAGCCAAAAGCAATCGACAGTTGCCCTCTCGACAACAGAAAGTGAATATATTGCTGCCTGTGCTGCTACTAAAGAAATGGTCTGGCTACGCAGACTTCTTAAGGATATCGGGATTAAGATGAACAGACCCACAGTACTCAACATGGATAATCAAGCAGCCATAAAGCTAGTGCAGAATCCCGAGTTCCATAAGAGAACGAAGCACATTGATGTACGATATCACTACATTCGTACTAAACAGGAAGATGGTGAGCTGATCACAAGATATGTCAGCACTCTTCAGCAGACGGCTGACCTCCTGACGAAACCTTTGGGACCGAAACACTTCAGGCGGGTCCTAGAAAACTTGAACGTTATAAATTTCAAGAGGGAGTGTTAGAAATGTGAAATTTATAGAGTCGCTGTTTCATCCCAAGTCAACCTTTGGCACATGTACACTGCGGCGGCGCCACCTGATACCAAGTGTGACGTCACTACCTACCCCTCCTCCCTTCCTGCCTGCTGCTAGCTGATTACAACTCTCATTCTATCCCTCTTTTTGATTTTTCTCTAAACTTGTATAACCAATAAATCAATTGGCACTCTGCTTTAACGAGTCATTCGTTAATATTTCCAATAACATGTAATAGTGTAAATGGAATAAAAAATGATTTTGCGAAATTTGATTATAAAATGGGTGAAGTTAAAGGTGAAGGAGATAGAGGAAAATGTGAGGGTGGGATATTTGCAATTTATGTTTGAAATTCAAGAATTTTCTTATTAAAGTAGCGTTGTTATCATTAAGTTGGTTTGTAGAATTGAATGTTTTTATAGAAGGAACAACGGTGAAAATGGCATTACACTGGGTGAGGTGAGTTGGTATTTATAAATGTAGTTGTGATGAAGACATAGGTAAATTTCTAAGTGTTGGCTATATATATTGTTTTTAGTTGGTAGCAGGCGTACATATAAAAATAACACAATTTTTTTTCTTTAAATGAGAATTTTGAGTTATAAAAGGTTTTATTTTGAAAATGACATTATTCAAAAATGAATATGTAAAAAGGGGTTTAAAGTCCAAAGGTTGGTTGAGAACACAATAGTTGAAAGTATTAGGATAAATTTATTATGAAAAGTGTGTAAAATGAAGTGTTTTTTTTTTTGTCATTAAAATGAAATTATAGTTCTTTAATTAAACCATGAAATGGTTAAATTACTCTAGGTTAACTGGCATATAATGAAGCAATATAGGTGATTGATAGACTTAGAATTTTAAGAGGTGCATAAATTGATTTTTTGAAATTTAGATAAAATATGACCCAAGGAATAAAATAAAATTTTCATAAATGAAATGGAGCATGGATGTCAATTGGTAGGGGCTAAACGATAAATGAAATAATGGTAATAAAAATATATTTGAAATTCGAATACTTGTAAATACAGGTTTAAAATAAGTTGTACTCACAGTACAAAAATGTTCTTTGGAGTGTAGTCCGAAAAGTTCGCACTGGTTGATGTGGCCATAGTCACGTCCTTGGTGAAGGTTGGAGAAGGCGTGAGGGAGATGTTCTCGTCGTCAGATGGATTGTGGATGTTTGCGTCGAGCACATTGGATTTGTAATGGCGAGTGGGTTGAGGGTTTGTGGTTTTTGAAGGTAGGCTATCTACCTAAGGCTGGAAGCGGTGATGTCTTGGATGTGTTCCGCGAGTTGTGCCACGATGTCCGTGGCTGTGGGTGGCATGGTGGTGATCTCCGGCGTTGCTCTGTTCTCCAGGTTCCATCCTCCTTGCGTTGTCCTCGGTAAATCCTGTCGACTCTCTGTAATAATGTAGTTGTTGTATCTTATTGGATGAATTTTTAGTGTGGCATGTTGGTTGCAGTCGTGGTGGCCACAATGATTAGAGTGGGTACAGGCGTGATTGGGATTACACAAAAGGACGAGGCATGTTAGATGTCACCACAGAGATGGCGAGAGAGCAAGTGTAGACGACGACGGTCAGGGGAGATCTGTTGAGAGGGTCTGTCAATCGTGTCTCAAAGCAGAATAATTTGTTTTAGTAAGAAAGGAGCGCACCTGGGAACCCGACTTGTGTTTCGGACCTTTTTCCTCCACTGGCGTCGACTGTCACTCACTCGAAATTTTATTTGTGGCTTTTGCAATTACACTACAACTATACAACACATGGAGACATAGATATATATTGAAATATATTACAAAGAATATTAAAGAATTTATTACTAAATACGTCGATATCATTTTAAATAAGAGAATTACGAAAAGATTTGAGGCTATAAAAACGGGTTTTCTATTACATATATGAACGATTGTTTTTTATTTGAATATTTCAGACCAATTGAATTGCCAGCTGTTTTTAAATACAACAGTGATTACAGTTGGGAAATTTTGGAATCTGTAACCCAATATGAAGGTGATTATACAAGACTGTCTAAGGTAATCCAGAACCTGTGGCAAATTTTCAGAGAAGAGGATCAAGCCTTCATGCAGGCTTTCTTGATGTTTTGCACAGGCAGCGAGTGCGTGCTCCTGTGGAGGACACCCTTGACCATCCAGAGGAAAGGCCCTGATTCAGATCAACTACCTTTCGCCTTCACTTGCTCCAAAAGCCTCGTACTGCCAGAATACTCCACCAAAGCCAAGCTCAATAGAGAAACTTGCAAAAGTTTGCGAGTACAGCGTAGGCTTTGGATTTTATTAATACTCTCAATATTGGATATATAAACAACATATAGCGCCCGTGCGTATTCTACTTTCAAAATATAATAATATATGCTGTCCACTTACAGCCATGATAAAAAATACAGAAGGCCCTGTCAATTATGTTTATTATTGCAGTAAGGATAGTGTATAAATTGTTTTAATTTAAAAGAAACCTATGCACTATAGTTTATATTCCCAATAACAGAGGTCGCGCTAGACCATCATTGTTCATATATCAATATATATTTTTATCAATAAACTATTTTTATGCGCTAAATATCAACAATGGTTATACGACTTAATTTGTCTCTATATCTATATATATATAAAATTGAATGTCTGTCTGTATGTTTGTACTCTATAGATTCAAAAACCATACATCCAATCGCCGTGAAATTTTGGGATATTATTAGGTATTTTCCCGGGAAGGATTTTGAAAAATAATTTCTTGAATATCTTGAATATCCTTAGAGTTTTTGCAGATTTGTAGATTTAACTCGCAAGCAGCGCCCCCATTGCGACGATGATAAGTTTTTTATCTATAAGTTTTATTATCACTAAGTTTATAATCTTAAAGATTATTTATCAAAAGTAAGATTTCTACCTATTAATTGCGCACAAGTCAAAGTTAGTTTTATCATTTATCTACATTGGGAGAATAGATAAAAATGATGATTTTGTAATGTAGAAAATTAGGAAAGACAAAATTCAGGATGATACGGCAATTTATTTGAGACAAGAATAATGATACAATTCCAAGGCAAGATACTATTCATTTAACTTCCAATTACCGAGGGAACCAATTAATATTGATTTTATTCAACTTATCGAGTATTTTTCAAGGGACCGGGAAAAAATGTTCACTTTATCGAGAGATTCAAATTTACGAGTTTCAAATTAACAAAATATATATATTTTTTATATAAGTTTATAGAGAATTGTTTTAACAAATGTTCATTAGACAAACCTTTACTCGGGTAAAACCCGGGCGAAGCCGCTAGTATTTATTTATATACTATAATATATTTATTATTTTTTAAATGACAGAAACTGAATAAATATGACTTATTTCTGGTTGATATGTGTCATTATGTTTAAAATGTATATAAATCGCTTGGACTAAATCTTAAACAAACAAAAAAAAAAAACACGCATACCTTAAAATGTTAAATAAAGTAGAACCTCCCTGTAAAGGACACCTAATTGCAGAGCCAAACTGTCCTTTAGGGAGAGGTGTCCGCTAAAGGGAGGTTTTACTGTATTCAATGCTTATCATATTTTTAAAAATATATTTCAATATATAGAGAGATTGATTAACTTTCTGTGGATCAGGAATAACAATGGAGATGTTGCACTACTTATTTGATTGTGCTGCTCTGTATGTAGAAAGACGAAAACTAAATGATAAAACGGGGCAATTTTGTCCTTCATTTCCGGCACTAATAGTTAAATATCAAAGAATAGGTATATAGCGGTGGCGATATTTGGATTCCACAGGATTATATTCCGGAAAAAGACCACACAGTGTTCTCCCCATCCCTTGTGAACTGGCGAATCCTGTATAGGGCGAGAGGCCCTAAATAAAGGCTTTGTTGTTGTTGAGAGAGTGATTAAAAAAATAAAATATATACAATAGAACCTCCCTGTAAAGGACACCTAATTGCAGAGCCAAACTGTCCTTTAGGTAGAGGTGTCCACTAAAGGGAGGTTCTACTGTATTCAATGTTTATCATATTTAAAAAATATATATTTCAATATATAGAGAGAGTGATTAAAAAATTAAAATATATACAAGGTTTGATCATAAAATATGGGGAATTGGGTCTTAAAAGATTTATTAAATTACTATATTTAAAAAAAAAGGTTAATATTCCTCAAAATACTATCCTAGCGAATCTATGTAGCGTTAATTATTTATTTTCCAGTTCCGGAAGCACACAGAAAAGTCGTCAGAAGTAATGCCCCTCAAAACGCTCAGCGATTTTTACTTTATGGCATTAACGGTATCAAATCTATGTCTTTTTAGAACTGACTTCATTCTAGGAAAGAGAACCGAAGTCATTTGGTGCTGAATCAAGCGAGTACGGGGGGTGAGGCATTGTCAAAATTATATTTTAGTCAAAAAAGCACCCACGGAAAGAGCTCTGTGTGCTAGGGCGTTATCGTGATGAGGCATCCATTCGCCCGAGATCTACTTTTCCGGTCGTGTCTTCCGTATTGATTCCCGTAAACGACGTAAAATCGCTAGATACACATGTTGATTAATTTTTTGCCCTTGTGGGAGGAATTCATAATGCACAATGCCTTGATGGTCGAAAAAAGTCACTAAGAGAACCTTTGTTTTTGACTTAGACATTCTTGTTTTTTTATTTTTTGGTTTGGAGGCATTTTCGAGAGCCACTGGCTCGATTCAAGTAACTATAGACCCATGTTTCGTCACTGGTAATTACCCTTTGTGAGGAAGTTTGGATCTTCATGGATGTTCGTTCAGTAGCCATTCTTCGCAGCAATTAACCCTTTCCTCCTTTTGGGCCTCAGACAGAATTTTTGGAACAAATTTCGAAAACTTTCTTTCAAGTCCAAGATCCTCGGTCGATATTTTTGACACGTTCCATATGAAACTCCTGTTTCTTCTACTAGTTCTCTGATCGTTGTCTTAGTGTTTACCCTTATTAAAGCACCAATATTTTGGGGTCAGTTCTTCAAGATTTTCCAAAGGAGGTCTTCCCTGGGGTGCGTAATCTTGGGTTGACTCTCTACCAGATATCAAACGGGCAAACCACTTATACGTTTATGATTGTGATAAGGCTGCCTCCCCGAACGCCAATTTCAACATTTTAAACTTTTCTGACGCCGTTTTTCCTCATTTTTGACAAAACTTTATGCATACCCGTTGTTCACTTTTGAGAACCATTGTAGAAACGCCGCGCCTTTGTTTCTTTTCTTTAAAAAATGCTTATAAAATTCTTATTATTTGCGATATCGAAAAGATATAAATATATTCTAGTAGAACGAGGTCTCGTGATTATTATGATTATTTTTATTTTTCGAAACTCTTTCAGATTTTTTTCTTTTTACTAATTCCCAGACCTTTTGATCATACCTTGTACAATATCCTTGTACCTCCCTGTAAATGACACCTAATTGCGAGCCAAACTGTCCTTTAGGGAGAGGTGTCCTCTAGCGGGGTGTCCGCTGAAGAGAGGTTCTACTGTATTCAATGTTTATCATATTTTAAAATATATATTTAAATATGGAGGGAGAGAGTGATAAAAAAAATTAAAAAATTACAGTAGAACCTTCCTGTAAAGCAGCCCTGGCCAACCTAAATGACGCCACGGGCCGCACGGAATCGTAAACAAGGTCTAAAAACTTTAACTATATCAAAATTTTAACTTTAAAATGTATTAAAAAATACTTAATACTTCCATGATGCTTAATGTTTTTATTTATTACTAGCCGAATGAGCCGGGCAACGCCCGGTTTTACCCGATTAAATGTTTTTATTCAAATACTATTCGTTACAATTATAAATTGGCGCCGTGGATGTCACTCTTGTGAAACGTCCCCGCTCCAAACTTTGTGTCTGAGAAGCGATATTTTTATAGAGAGATGATCTGGCTTTGTGTCTTCTGCTCGAATGAATGTTTTTCTGTTAGAATATTGTTCCTGAATACTAAAAATGAACTGGCTTCACCCGTGGTCTCTGCTTTTTGGAATTTTTCCCGATATAATTTTACATCTGATAATCAAACATGATACAGCAATATTTTCGTCATCATTTTCTGACTAAAAAAACAGCTATTTTCGCCCAGAACCTGTCAATTTCAAATTTTCTTGGCTAAAAATCCGTTAAATATATCTTCCAGATTTTTCTCTATGTCCTGTTAAAACACGTTTACATGTACATTAGGTCAGCTGATATTACCTACCATCTTCACCGCTAGAGGCGCTGCTTGCGAGCGAAAAGGCAAATTTGCAACGCAATTTGCAAATAACTCAAAGAATATTCGGGATAGAGACCTGAAATTTTCACTATAAGTTTTTCCAGATTCTACTTTATATACTGTTAAAATTTCAGTCAGATTAGTTACGCATTGTGGACGTGTAGAGCCTACATAGGAACAAACACATATACATACATACATACACTGACTTTTATATATATAGGGATTTTCGGCTGCTTTTTTTAAAATAAAAATAATAATAACAATTTTAAATAAAAAAATATTTCTCTATTAATTACCATTATTCCTAACTTTTTCTTCCTTTTTATGGAATTAAATATGTATTTTAAAAATTGTGGGACATATTTTAAACAAAAAATTATTATTATTATTTCAATATATTTTCTGTTTTTGAATATACAGACGAGAAATGAAAGTTACAAAAGAAACATAAAGTTAAATGGCGAGCCGAAAAATTTTTTACGGCGGGCCGCGGGTTGGCCAGGCCTGCTGTAAAGGACACCAAAATGTCGGGACATCAAAACATTGTCGAATTATCTTGTGTTTAATTGATGAGGTTTTATTGTATATATATAAAACTAGATATGTAATTTTTAATGTCCTCTAAATGAATTTATTCCTCTTATACGTCATCTTATCTGCAATATAGATGTGTTGTTTGCAATTTTATTTTATGATTTAATTTTTTTTCACTTTAAATATATTTATTTAAACTTTTCACCAATGCCTATAGTTTCTTGCCTGAAATTGCTTACTAAAAAGGAGTCAGTGTTTTCTCAATGTTGAGAGTGTGGAGATTGAGAATGTGGAGGAGCAAAATAACTACCTACTGAATTTCTCAATAACCTTACTCCCAGAGGAATGCCTCGAATCTGGTTGAACCTTAAGGTTTGTTCCATTGTTATGCTTCTGAGAAATTCAAATCCTAAGCAGGATCTTTGCAATGGACCACGTATGGTGATCCAGCGCATGTGCCCTCATGTCCTTGAAGCACATATACTGACAGTGCCCAAAGTTGAAACACACTGTATAGTGCCTAAAATATCTTTGTCCCCTTCGGATACCAATCTTCGCTTCATTCTAAAGAGGCGTTAGTTTTCACTAAGGTTCATTTTTGCTAGGACTATAAATAAGGCTCAAGGCCAAACCATTGCTACAAGAGCCTGTGTTTACGCATGGACAACTTTATGTGGCTTTTTAAAGTGTGCGAACTTTGGATAGCATACATGTAAAGTTAAACCCACGTATATATAGAATGTAGTTTTTAATGAGGTCCTTTAAATGAATTCATTCCATTATATGTTGCCTTATCTACAATATAGTTGTGTTGTTTGCAATTTTATTTTCTGATTTGTTAAATATTTCTTTTTTTTTTTTCACTTCAAATATATTTATTTAAACTGTTCATAAATTTCTATAGTTTCTCACCTTAAAATTATTTTGACTTTTGTTTTTTTTTTACTTATTTCATCACTACTGGGAATTTGATCTGTTGTGATACTAACTGTCGGGGTTTTGGCCTTGTCCTTCCTGTACAGTAGGGAAGGCTCTTCAACGACGAAGAGTCCTCCTCTCCAGATAAAAAAAAAAAAAAAGAGAGGGGGGGGGCGGGGATTGGTTAAACTCCTCTCGCCCTTCCAGCCTTTGCCCGACAAGCCATCCCTGCAGGTCAGATAGCCGCATTATGAACCATTGAAGGCCACCTGGATGAAAGGCCTAACGCAGCCGCATGACCAGTACCGCTAAAACAGCGACTAGGCAGGATTCTCGCGCAAGGCCAGATACCAAAATTCATGTCTATGAACTTAGGAGAATTCTGCTGTCCTCAAAGCTTATGTCCATAGTTAATCTAAAATACCCATTCCAAGAGTCTAGCATCAGTATCATTATAAAAGAAAGATCTAAAAATGCAATATAACCGCGGTATAGGTAGATTAAAATGACGAAACCGCTGAGAGGGTTTATCACTGATGAGCCAGGCCCCCCTAATTTTTTTCATTGCAGTAAGGGCAGTAGAAATTGTTTTATTTTTAAAAGAATCATATGCGTCTATAATAGTCAATAATTTTCAAAACTTAGAAGAGGTTGAAATTTGCCCTTATTATAGTCTGTCTTACATTTGATTACTTCAACTATTTGGTAATAATGGACCTTCGCAAACTAGGATAGAGGACATATCGGAGCAATACGTTGTTTACCTCCTTTGTCAGTGTCATCCTGATAGGAATACGTCTATATCACTAGAAAGATAGTGCCTTCCTCGTTCATTTTGAAACTCCCTAATGACAGAAAATTATTTTAAAATGATCAATTAGCACGAAATACTTAAAATAGATTGCGATTAATTTCTTCATCAATTATGGTTTGTTTTTCCTTAAAGATTTGAACAGCATTTAAATGCAAAGTAGCATATCATCGATTTTCTAGAGTTGCAGAATGGTAAAATTAATTCGTTATCTTCGCTGATTGATACTGCCGTAGAGTTGAGCTTTTGATTGCCTCTTTATCATCATCATAACCAATGCCAGGGCATTGTGTAAATTATTAACCAATCAAATTCATTTATCGTCGCGACCAGTGCTGCGCCAAGGGTAAAAAGGCTGGAAACTAACGCTTTTTGGTTTTACATTTAAAAAAAGCACATTAACCTTTTTAGTTTTTTGAATAGCCTATATGTGAGACGAAATCTTCAGCTGCCTACATGCGAAATTTCATAATGATTGCTTCTGTAGATTTTGCGCAACGCGATAACAAACATCGATTTTGGATTTAATTTTATAGATATAAAAGGAAAGGATAAAGGATATAATGTAACGAATATTATTATCATTATTATCATAATATTCTGTGTGTGTGTTCCGGAATAATATTATCAATAATATTCGTTAGGCAAATTTTCACTCTGATAAAATCCCTGGCGAAGCCAGGTACACATCCGCTAGTAAATAATATTTCCAAATAATTTAAATGCAATTTGTGCACTTTTAGTCTAAATGCTAAACCAAAACCTCAGCTACCTACGTGCGAAATTTCACAATAGTTTTAATTAACCCAGGTTCCGGGGGCGTATAAATTTGATAACGATCAATTAATATTATTTCCAAAAAATTTAAATATATATATTTTCACGTTTGTGAATTTTAAAATTAATTATTTCTTTTTTTTTCAATGATTTTTGTATATTAATTTAAAAAGTCATTTTGTTATTATCTTCACATACAATGTAATTTTTTATAAACAAACGATAATAAACAAAAACAACAACAATGTAATTTGCATCCTCATTATTATAAAACAACAACAAATGAAATTAACAACGGAAAAATATATTTTAACATTACAACATTATAACATTTAACGCAAAAACGTTACAATATATATAATCTTACCTTTTAAAAACATTCATCGTGTAAACAAACTACGTGTAGAATATTAACCAATCAAATTCATTTATGGTCGCGACCAGTGCGGCGCCAAGCGGTTAAAGGCTGGAACTAACGCTTTTTGGTTTTACATTTTTTGAAAAGCACATTAATCTTTTTAGTTTTTTGAATAGCCTATATGATAAATGAAATCTTCAGCTACCTACATGCAAACGTTCATAATGATTGATTCTGTAGATTTTGCTCAACTCGATAACAAACATCGATTTGGATTTCATTTTTATAGATATATAAGGAAAGGACAAGGATAATAAAAAAGGCATCTCCTTATTGTGCAACTGAAAGTTGCTGATGGCTTGCGCCATCTATCGGAATAAATATCAACTATTCTCGCTGATTTTTAATTATTCCAGAATTGGCCCAAATACCCATTCGTGGTTAATCAAGAAAATCTAACCACGACACGTTTCGAGCTGTCGGCTCTCATCAGCGTGGTGCAAGCTGTATCTCAACGTCCAAGAAACTGGTCATTCAGGCATCCTGAAAAATCATAAAACGGGTAGTTAAGGCCAGAAGTGCGTGAGACCGCGACACAATGTGAAAAAATAGTACAAATATGATATTGTACTGGGATAAAGTGCATAAATTATATAAAAAACAACAGTTTTTTTGGTCGTTGAGGTACAGCTTGCACCACGCTGATGAGGGCCAACAGCCCAAAACGCGTCCGTGGTTAGCTTTTCTTGTTTAACCAAGAATGGGTATTTGGCCAATTCTGGAATAATTAAAAATCAACGAGAATAGTTGATATTTATTCCGATAGATGGCGCAAGCCATCAGCAATTTTCAGTTGCTCGATAAGGAGATGCATTTTAAAAAATAATTTATGCACCTTATCCCAGTACAATATCATATTTCCAAAGAGACAAAGGTCGCCTCTTCCGTCAAAATAGACGTCAAAACTAGACGCCATCTATTGACCGTCGCCGCAGACTAGAGGCCTCAGATCGATGACAAAGCCACAACACCAGCTTTGGCAAATTGAAAAGCGTCCACCTAGAGACCATGGTTTCGGGCTAATGGCCCTCGTTAGTCTAGGGCGGACTTTATTCCATGAGATCCACACGGGATCTAATGGAATCTTGACAATCTGCCAAAGAGGTGTTTAGCTGGCAAAGTGGCTGGGCCTAATCTATGGCTAAAATATAGATGGAAATTTTGCCGAGATAAAATTGATGGCGTCTAGTTTTGACGTCTATTTTGACGAGAGAGGCGACCCTTGTTTCTTTAGAAAAATTTCCGCAAAATCTCCATCTATATTTTAGCCATAGATATTGGCCAGCCACTTTGCCAGCTAAACACCTCTCTGGCAGTGTTGCAGATAAACGATAAAAATAACTTTGACTTGTGCTTAATTAATAGATAAACAATCTATGGCGGTGGCGCCGCCAAGAGAGCTTAGCTAGATTTGATCAATCTAACCTCTCCAGGCAGATTGTCAAGATTCCATTAGATCCCGTGTGGATCTCATGAAATAAAGTCCGCCCTAGACTGACGAGGGCCATTAGCCCGAAACCATGGTCTCTAGGTGGACGCTTTATAGTTTTGCCAAAGCTGGTGTTGTGGCTTTGTCACCGACCCGAGGCCGCTAGTTGCGGCGACGGTCAATAGATAGCGTCTGGCTTTAGACGTCTATTTTGACAGGAGAGGCGACCCTTGTCTCTTTTGTTCAATTTCCTCCCGGAAAAATCTCCATCTATATATATATATATATATATACCATATTTTGAAAATAGAGCAGTCCATAAATAAATCTTTAATTAAAAAGGCATATATTGGATAAAAATATAATTTATTTTACCAATATTTTATTAAAAGTTATAACACCTTCATAAAGATTGGCGTTCAGCCAGCTGAAATATTGGTAAAATAAATGATATTTTTATCCAATATATGCTTTTTTAATAAATAAATAATATATATATATATATTTTTATTTTTTTTTAAAGATGCATATATTGGATTTATAATGAATTTATTGTTCCAATATTTCGAGGGGCAACTCGCCTCTCTTTATCGAGGATGTTTGTGTTTTTCACTAAAGCATGCGCGCACGTGTACACCACTCTCGTTCTACAAGGCCAATGAAAGAATTGTATCTTTTATTTAAACATTACATTCAGTATATATATACAGCTAATAATTATATATAACATTACAGATAAATACCATTATTATTATTTTGTCTACACATTGTGCTTGAAATAGAGATTTATATATAACAGTGTAACCGTAAATAATTGTGTGCATACATATTAATTCTAAATTATTGATAAAAATTTAAGGGAAATAAATGAGTAAATTAAAAGTATATACATAGTTATTTACAATCAATTAGGATATGAATTCTTTATAAATTTCTGGAAAATCAATTTTTCTGTTTATACTGTGTTTATCTTCGGCAGAAGCCCAACTTTCTAAAAACAGTCTACAATGATTTTCTGTAATATTTTTGAATATAATTGATGCTTGTTTGAAATCAGGTATATGGCTATTGTTTCAAATGTGCCGACGAATGGATGAACTGGCAGTCGTGTACGTGAGGCGAGTGTTGATGTTCTTCCCACACGCGGACAACAAGAACAGAGGCAGGGCTAGATGTTAGCACCGAGAGAGATCGGGGACAGCCCACGGGACAGAGGTAGAGGCCATGACACCAACTTGGATGCTACTCACCGAGACATGGAGGGAGAGACTGTGTGAGACTGTGTGAGACAGAAGCCGTATGTCGATGGCCACACCCTCTAGAACAAACTGCTGACCCCCTGCCAAAACCTTGTCCTGTTTACAGGGGTCGTCTAATAAAGAGTCCCTGCGGGCCCCACATGGGCTGGGCGTTGCCTTTTTTCCTGCCCTCTGCCCCTGCTACCAGCTGACCGCTCTCTCTTTGGATCTTTATTTTGACGTCAACATTTTTAGTTTCACATACAAATAGGGCGTTTGAATACAAATAGTTTATATACAAAATATGGGGTGGTAGTAAATAGAAAATAGTGTACATTTTAATAATAAGGTATAAACTCTAACTAATTGGAAGATATGTGACATATACTAAAAGTGTCATTATTATACAGTTCAAAATATACTATACTAGCCGAATGACCCGGGCAACGCCCGTGTTTTACCCGATTGAATGTTTTTATTCAAATACTATTTGTTACAATTATAAATTGGCGCCTTAAATAAATGCATATATTAGTTAATTACTATAGCCTATGTGCTTTATCTGTCTATGTACTGTTGGCTTCCGTAGGCGTCTCTTACTGGGAAAAAGAAAGAGAGGATTCCATTTAGTTATTAACTAATATATGAATTTATTTAAGGAGCGACCCGCTCCAACAGAATAGTTACAAAAACGAAAAAGCGAGTGGGGGGGGGGGGGGGGCAAAGGTGGCGTGATCGTAGCCAACCAATAGGAGAGCGCCATTCCAAAAAAAAAAGCAAACGGTGACAGAGATGAAAACTGAAGAATTAAGAGATGAAGAACGCATGACGCTCGTAACTGTATATTGGATATATGTATGGGTAAATACTATATATAGGTTGTCATGATGTAGTCGGTTCCGGCAGGCCATCTGTACGGTCCAACAATACTGTTGCTGACAATTTCGGGCAACTCTTGGTTGAGAGATTTCAGGAAAATGTAAACATAGCAATCAATATTTACAGAAATGTATTTTTACCTTTAAACACCACTTTCTAACTTCGATGTAAACAGGAAGCAGTGAAAATTTTTCATATATTCTAATATTTCCCTCCGTGATATTTATATATCTTGAATATATTTTGAGAAATTGCTATGGAATTATTATTTTAAAATCTTATTTCCGATCAATATCCGATAAAATCTTCGTAGGCAGGCTCGTGGTGACACCGTGTGTTCAAACGAAACATTTTTTAAAGCAAAGACATCCAGATGAAGATAGGCGTAAAGCATCTCGAAATATAACATTTTCGAATAAATAAATGTTTATGTTATATTGATTTAAAAATAAGATTTTTATTTATATATTTAATATAAAATAAATAAAGCTTCCAGGGTTAAGTTTCTTGTGCAAAACTTTTATTTTCAAGTTTTCGGACTTGTCAGTCCTTCAACAGGAGTATCACATTAGCAAATTAATTATAAATACTATTTTATACATATTATTATTTACATATTTCAAATACTTATCAAATTGAGAGATTTGTATATAATTTGTATAAAAATAATATTTATCATTAATATGTTAACGTGATACTCCTTTTGAAGGACTGACAAGTCCGAAAACTTGAAAATAAAAGGTTGGCGCAAGAAACTTAGCCTTGGAAGCTTTATTTATTTTATAATATTATAAATTAGGGAAGACTAGAGAATTCTTTATTGCACAATGCTCATCCCACATAAACCCTAACACAACGTTATTTGTAAAATATATGGAACATTTTTATGAAAGCATAGGGTCACAGTATTTTTTTTTAAATACTAATATCATTTGCATAACTACAAATATATAACTTTTCTCCCTCAATATGCACTTATACAATGTTAAACATCAACAAAAAAAAATAAAAAAGTGGAACACATAATAACTCATTATAACAGGTAAATTTTATTCGCGATCGAACGTTGTGGCCCACTGTACGTATTACATCCCAAACACGACACCAGCCATCTCTGTCTTGAGCTTGATGTACCATCTTGGCGACCGTTAAGCCAGCGAGTTCCTTTAATTGGGTCCACGAAGCGTCTCATTAAGAAATAGTAAATTGAAAAGAGAGCGCATGAATAATCCCTATTTGTCCATATAGATAATATGTTGTGTAAATTTGTCCATATAGATAATATACTAACAGAGTTTTTAGTTGTAAATTTTAAGCAATCTCCTCCAAAGAAACTGAATTATACAAAGCTATCTATATACCAAAATATTCGTTTTTTTTCTTCGTGCGTCTTATTTTTATTCTTCAAATATATAAGTAGTTATATTTATTTTTAATTTATTCAATTTTCCAATCGTATTTTATCAACAAATTGCTTTGTTTTATAAAATATGCGTTTGTATTATATTAATTTTTAATAGCATATAATTTCACTACAGCTAGAGTTGTTAAGAGGTTTTGTGTCAGTATAATTAATATTCATCATGTTTTTATCTCCATTGTTGTGTCTGGTATTTTTTCCGTTGCAGTGTCTTTGCTCATGTCTTTGTCATATGCTTTCTTTTTTTTTTTGACATGATTGGAATTTTATTTTATGCCTGTTTTGACATTCATTTTGTCCTACCACAGCTTTGCTTGTCCTTTTTTTCAGCAGGTTCTGTGTCATGGACTGGTCTCGGAGAGACCATGGAAGACTCACTCTCCGTACCACTAAGCCTGCTTATGTGATTCGCTGCCGGAACAACGCTCCAAATCTTATTTCTCTTGTTCCCACTGTGTATTATTGAGGACCTAGATATAGTCTGCACTTACTGCTCAGCCCTGCATTTCTCCTGGGGAGACTGTTGATAGCTCTTACTGCTACCAAAGGAAGGTTTCTCTTCCTACCTTTGTCTACCTTTTCATATGAAATCCAGGAATTAATGACCTCAAACAGTGTGATGGCTAAGTACTTCCAGATCAACATTCGGAGTTACAGTAGTTCTTTGGCTTTTGTCTCCATGGATGCGCAGGTTTCTGGACACGGGCCTTTTGGTTACCGAATCCATGGACAGATTTATGATTTGACTGAGCCCCTTCATCCTCATGACAACAGAGCCTCGTCTTATGCTCAACTTTATATTTTGTATTCTAAGGCAGCGAGCAAATCAAATGCGTATTAGAGCGTCAGTGCCTTTGGCATGCCATCCTCATATATTGATTCCATTGGATTCTGTGCTTAGGCGTGTAAATCCGTTATACTTCTGTTGACAGGCAGATGCACCAAGTTGAACTAGATGAGGAACACCGGACTCGCATCGAGAACCGGCAAATGTGTCAGGTTCATATGTTCATCTGGTAAAATCATTGTAGGGATTTTCGCCGGTATAATGCACCAAGTGTAAGCAAAGTTATGGTCATTTTTGTTGATCAAGTTGGCCATGTTCCTTCTAACAGAGATATTGCTGTTTTTTCCAAATGATCACGGTTTTGTGCGCATTTCTACACTTAATCCTAACTGCGACCTGATGACATATCCTCTTTTATTTCCTTCCGGTGATCCTGGTTGAACAATAGGGCTCTCACATGAAGAAAACATGCGCGCAAGAACTAGAAGCCATGTTATCATGCTTCAGTTCTATAGTTACAGGTTGGCCATCAGACCTGGGTTTTTGCCCATTCACTATGGCAGGAGAATATTCCAGCAATATGTTGTTGATGCCTATGTTAAAGCAGAGGGCAATCGGCTGAACTATTTTCGCCAAAATCAGTCCCTGCTTAGAGTGTAGTTATATCAAGGTCTGATGGATTATATCCATGGACAGGAACATTTCCTGAGATTAGGCCGTATTTTTATTATTCCCCTCTTCCTTTCCTGGGAGTTCCCGGGCCATGCAACAGAACTATCAAGATGCGATGACCATTTTTAGAAAGTTTGGAAGACCTGACCGTTTCTTAACATATACCTTTAACCCACGTTGAAATGTCATTGTTAAAATATTCTTCCTAACTAGAGTCTATCTGAGTGACCGGATCTGGTGGCTAGAGTTTTGAATCTTAATCTGCAGCAGTTACTGCACGAGATTGTTAGTCAGCCTGTATTGAAGGTGATCATTGCTCGGTTCATGTTATCAAGTTCCAAAAACACGGTTTAACACATGCCGATTTGCTGTTTATGCTTAGAAAAGAAGACAAGTCTAGAGACAGAGATGTCATTAACAGATTGATTTGCGCTGAAATTCCTAGTACCACTATGCAGGTTCTGCTCTATGACATGGTTCGTAAAACATATAATCCATAGTCCTTGTGGGAACTAAAAATTCACTCACCATGCACATCGAATGGCAAGTGTACTAAAGGCTTCCCAAAATCATTCCTGCAGATGACAAAGACCAACAGTAATGGATATTCTCGCTACAGACGTCGAGATGACCGGCAGATATTAGTTGTGGGCACTCACCAGGTGGAAAACCCGCTGGGTTGTTCCCCATCTTCCTGTTAGGTTCAAGGCTTACATTAATGTGGAGGTCAGAGCCTCTGTGAAAGGTGTCAAATATATTTTCGATATGTATATAAGGGACATGACAGGGCTGACAGGTGGAAGTGACTGTTGGAGATTCAGATTGTGAAAGTAGGACGCATGATGAAATCAAAAGCTTTCTTGAGACTCGGTATGAAAGAACTCCCGAGGCAGTGTGGCGAATGTTTTAATATCGATTACATGTCCATACACATACCATATGTCAATTAGTTGTTCATCTACCTAATTTTCAATCCGTCTAATTTTTTGAAGGTAGCGAAGAACAGGCTCTTGGAAATGCTTCGCGCAGATGCACCACTATGACTGTGGTTTCAGCTCAATTGTGTTTATGAATCTGCACGAACACTTTTAATTGAAGACATACCTTCCACCTATGTTTGAAGGCAGAATCAATGGCGTGTTAAGGTTCGGGGTGGGGCTTTGTGAATTGGACGTATGTGTGTATTAAATCCCAAAGATTCTGAGCGTTGCCACCTTCGGCTTCTATTACATGTCGCAGGTGCTCAGAGTTTTCAAGATTAGAGAACTGTTGATGATATTGTTTGCTCTAATTTTAAAGAACCTGCCCAGTGCTGTGGATTATTGGCTGATGATTCTGAGTGGGATGCGTGCTTGGCTGAGGCGGCCTTGTTCCAAATGCCATGTCAACTGCGCCAGCTCTTTGCGACATTTCTCATCCTCAATAATACAAACGGCTTTAGGTCATTATGGACCAAATACAAGGATTATATTTTTGAAGACTTTTCTCGTAAAACCTCTGGAGAAAATCAGCTGCGAGAAAATCCGTTTTAGCTTCCACCATTATGGACCTTCTGCGCCCCTGAACCCACTTTTAGATTAAGCTGAATGTACCCTTAATGTTCACGAGGAGATAAATTGAAAAACAAATTGTATAAATACCTAACACCAGATCAAAATTCAATTGCGGAGACAATTGCTGATTCTGTCAACGCAAATCCACGTTGTTTTTTAATTGACGGGAAAGATTTATGTGTACAACACTCTGATATATTGCGTTAGAGCTATCGGCATAATTGCCTTTCCGCTGGCCTCCACAGGAATAGCGGCTATCCTTCCGTCAGGCGGCCAGCCTGTCCATTCCAGGGTTAAAGCTGCCGATTCCCTTGCATGAGGATTTCGTGGCTGCAATCTCAGTCAATAGTTCTTGATATATTTTAGGTGATATCGCTTTATAGTATATATTTATTCACCTTGGCGAAGGATGGTTGAGACTCGGTCTGGGAAGGTAGACAATAAGAGTGAAGACACAATTGAGGTTGATGAACCTGCAAGACTGCAGTTTTGCGTGAGGATGTTATTCATATATAAAAAGAGGCCTCTCTCTCTTAAAACAAATCGTTAAAACAATGCATTTGGTTTAACACCCCAGTACAAAACCTAAAGGTGGTGAAAAAAGAATGAGCCTCAACACCAGTTTTATCGGCTATAGATCTAAACCCAACCTGTGTACCATGGTTTCGAGCTTTGGCTCTCATTAGTACGGGGTGGCTTAGATTCCTAACATCCTACGAGAGGAATTATATAATAAGCCTAATTTTCTAAATAGATGTTTAAACTGGTGAAGTAGAAGAAGATTTTCAGGCTAGAATACAGCACAAAGTTGTGGAAAAATGGTATTCATGAACCAAAAGTGGAACCTCTCTTCCTTTAAAAATGTATTAAAATAATGCATTTGTTTAAAGAGGAAGGTGCCACAGATTTATTGATGATAGGGATAAAATTTTGATTATTAAATATACAAGTATCAGAGTCATCAATTCTGTCATCGTTTGCTTTTGTGAATGGAATGATTTTACGTAATATACGTAAAATACGTAACTAATATGACTGAAAGTTTAGCAGTATGTATAGTAGAATCTGGAAAAACTTATATTGAATATTTCAGGTCTCTAATCCCGAATATTCTTCGAGTTATTTGCAAATTTGCCTCTTTCGCTCGCAAGCAGCGCCTCTAGCGGTGAGATGGGAGGTAATATCAGCTGACCTAATGTAGATGTAAAACGTGTTTTAACAGGATATAGAAAAAAATATGGAAGAGATATTTGTCGCATTTTTAGCCAAGAAAAATTGAAATTGACAGGTTCTGGGCAAAAATAGTTGTTGTTTTTTTTTTAGTCAGAAAATGATTATGACAATATTGCTGTATCATATTTGATTATCAGATACAAAATTATAACCGGAAAAATTCCAAAAAGCAGAGACCACGGGTGAAGCCAGTTCATTTTCAGTATGCAAGAACAAAATTCTAACAGAAAAACATTCATTCGAGCAGAAGACACAAAGCCAGATCATCTCTTTATAAAAATATCGCTTCTCAGACACAAAGTTTGGAGCGGGACGTTTCACAAGAATGACATCCACGGCGCCAATTTATAATTGTAACGAATAGTATTCGAATAAAAGCATTTAATCGGTTAAACCCCGGGCGTTTTCCGGGTCATTCGGCTAGTAGATTATAAACACAAGGTGATAAGACTAAATCCAAATAAATAAATAGTGTGTGACGTTTCGGTAACAGCGTTGTTACCATCTTCAGACAAAAGTGCTGAATGAATTAAATAAATATTAATTAATGAATAAAATTCAACACTTTGTCTGAAGTTGGTAATAACGCTGTTACAGAAACGTCACTCACTATTTATTTATTTGGATTTGGTCTTATTATCTTGTGTTTATATTTATCCATAAAATAGTTTTATATAAAATTTATATTGAAACTCCTCCTATTTAGAGATATCAGCCTAAGAGGTTCTTTAACCAACGAAAGAGAAAACATAGATAATTCCAAAGAAAGTAAAATTATTAGAAACGAAAGGCCTTTTGAAAATAAATGGCACAATTTATGCAGAACACAAAAACAAGGGGAAAATCTTAATGAAAATTCCGAATAAAAAATTGCATCAAGAAAAACAACCAACAAGAGTGATTCAGTCCAGAGTGAACTTCCATACAAAGCTTTACGTATCAGAATGGAGGACATTAGGAAGAACCAGCTGAACACAAACCATCGGCTAAAGACATCAGTTTATACAGACAACTCCTTTACATCCGAGTACGGAGATAGTCATGTTGGTGGATGTCCCAACTCGTCCTTTTAACGAAAGAAAACATTTGCTAACGTAAAATTGTATAAATATCTATTCAAGGTTTTAAAATGTCAAACCGCTTAGAGAAAAATAAACATTTATTTAAAAAGGTTTTCGCAAATTCCAATCATAATAATACCATGAAAAATAGGGGTTCCAATCGAAACCTCAATAGATTGAGTTGTTTTTAAACAGATCGAGTCATTTTTTAAAATTCTGGTCAGGAAAGAGCATTTTTTTTTCTTAAAATGAGAACGTGTCTTTATTTATAATCTTCCATCAATTGGAGCTTCTTAAAATTTTCCTTCGTTCAGAACCTTCAATGCAGGCTTATCTAATCTCGGCTGTAAAAAAAAAAAAAAAAAAAGTTTTTTTCAGAATCCTATTTCAGGTAAAGTCATTATTTTAAAATGGTAGCCACATTCTCTCTCCACAGTACTATTCCATCTTAAAATATCGCCTTAAGACGTCTTGCATCACCTTCCCCCCCCCCCCCCTTTTTTCTGTAAGAGAGAAAAGAGAGATCGTCGCGAGAGAAAAGATTCCAAATAGCTTCTTCATTAATATATCTAGAGGGTTGGCAGCTGATAATAGATTTTTTTTTTTTGAAATCCATTTGGATCATTATATTTTTCAAATTTATGGTTATTTAGAGTAAGTTTTATCCTTAAATCTCACTACATTTTAACCTAGGTAGGTGAGTGTGTTATTTTCTGCTTTCTTATGTTAAAAAAGTTTTGAAATTGGTCATTACACCTTCCCAAGTTTGCTTTTCTATTCTCAGGAGAAATTTGTTATACTCTCTCTGCATATTACCTTATATGTAAATGTAGAACATTTTATTTATATGAGTAGACAGCACATCATACCATTAGCTCGAAGCCTACTCTCCAGGTGGACACTTTGGCTTTGTCACCAACCTGTCTGCTACCTGGCAAACTGAGAAGCGTCCACCTGGAGACCATTGTTTCGGTTTAATGTCCCTCTTCAGTCCAGTGTGTATAGTTTTGACGTCTATTTTTACGGGAGAGGTGACCTTTATTTTTATGGAACAAAATCCTCCCGGAAAAGTTTCCATCTATATTTTGGTCAAAGATTTGGTCTAGCGACTTTTCCAGCTAAACACTTCTTTGATTGATTGTGAAGATTAGATCCCTTATGGATCTCATGGAATAAAGTCCGTCCTGGGCTGAAGAGGGCCTTTGCCCGAAACCATGGTCTCCAGATGGGCGCTTCTGTATAATCCTACAATATAATGCGGCGAAAGGATGGCATTCATGTTCCAAAAGAGGCACCTCTCTCTTTAAAAACTCCTCCCATAGGATTTTTTGAAACTGTGCCGAAGAAGATCATAGCTCTAAACCATAGTACACAGGTTGACTTTGTCTGGTTTTTCCTAAAACCCTGTGGTGGCACATCACCAACAGTATGTTCTATAGTGAGGTGATAAACTAAATTAATTGTTTTATTGCATTTTTTTTTTTGAAGGGAAGGGTGCCTCTTTTAGTACATAAACACACACACAGCTTCATTAAGACCACCGGTCTTATAGAGATTCACCATCGGAAGGAAGCATAGATGGAGCTCCTATACTCCAAGCAGCGCAGAGCCCTACAACAGCCTACAGGTCCGACGCATGTCCAGTAGCCATAGAATCCACCGTACATAGGGTAGCGTATCACTGAAAAGGCGAGTATGGAATCAGCCGCGTTTTAGTCTTCGCTTTCCTCATTCAATTCTATTGGATCCACATCTATTAATCTCCTCCGAACGGTGACTGCGGGCTTGTAGAATTTATATAAACCAAAGAATTTTAGTACACAAACAATATCATAACTATAACACATATTAATACACGTTGAAAGCATATTTTTATGATTAATATTTGTTGACTTTACTCAACTAAATTTGTGTTTCTCGCCAAGGCCAAATGCGCCATTTTTAATTGGAACCTATTTCATTTATGTGTATAATAATGAACGATGACCCGGGTAAAGAACGAGCGTTGTGTGGATCATAAATTTAATGAAATGGGTACTAATATTTTAAATGGTATTTTTAAAACCGCTTTCCTCTGGAATTCGAAATTGTAACGCTGCGAAATCAGCGGTTTAACAGCCTCACTCACGATGTCAATATTTCCATAATATTTGACTTGACGGAGACTGAAAATACTCCAAATTTGATTTTTTGTGTCTTATAACTGCCCACAGAGGTTTGAGATTAAAAAATTGATTAATAAAATAGTTTTTTTTTAAAGCTTAAATTAATATACACTAAAAAGTATATAACATATTTCAGCTAACGCCATTGAGCAATTAGAGATGAGTCAAAATAAATCGATAATGATGAATTGCGAAATTAATGTGACATTAATATATATATGTCACAATTCAAATGTAAAAATAATAAAATAACTGATTAGCAAGTTTTTATATTTCATTAAATATTTGGGGTGAGAAGTCCGACCACACCAGTCTCCCCTGGACCTTTGGAATATTTGACCAAATTCTGGTCTAAGTTGACTAACGTGGCGACGGCACCCATTTTCCAATGAAGAGGGGACACAACAGCAACTAAATATTTTACCGCTTCCCTCAATATACGAGGATTGTGGAAGGTAAAGGGTACTGTTGCCATAGATGATTAAACAACCCAACATTGTTGAATGTAATGTTGTCGGGTGATGAATAAAAAAAAAAGAATCTTTGGATTTCCTGAACTCGTTATCGGGAATTGTATACCGAGGAAGGATGGTCCAATAGATGAATTAATAAAAAAATGGTTGGCAACAGGAACCCTATGGGAGACTGTATGAGGTCGAGAGGAAATGGGTTAAGGAGGGGTGAGCAAGTGATATAGGAGGATAGGTTTGGGAGATAGAGATAGAGAGAGGCGTCAAAAAAGGAATAATTCAATTAATGTAATAGAAATAAGGATATCAGAAAATATAGACGATCTTGAGGTAATAAAAAAATTTTATACTGTTGAAATAAACTCAAATGATGTTAAAAGTTCGAAGTTGTAAAGTTTTAAAATCTATATATGATGACAGAGATGAAAAAATACTCTAAATTTGATAATATAAATGATTGATAAGGGTTGATTATTCTAAGATATAATGACTAATGGTAATATTAACATAAAATGTTTATAATAATAGTGGGTTTGGATGGTTTGTTTATAATGGCTGAGTGGTTGAGGTATAGAAAAATAAAACAAAGACATATAGCATACAAATATAAAAAGGGTGATAGCTTGATTTAAAAAATGGATGGCATTGACGAAGATGATTGTAATAAAGATAAGGGTAACATTAGAAGATGGCATTCTAATTTAGAAATATATTTCACACTGGGGGTTAAAATAATGTAAAAGTAGTAAAACACACAATGATAATTAAAGATATAAAATAAAGCAAATAAAATGATATGAAAAAATAAAAGAAAATATAATAATATTAAAGAAATAAAATGTTTGTTCTGGTAATAGGATCGGGAGGCCGAGTTGAGCTCATTGAAGAGCGACAGGGGCTCAACTTTGAGAAGCTCGTGGAGCCTCGCAGACCCGTACCCGATGTCGTTCCGCACGGCTTCCAGTTGCTGGAAGAAGTGTTCCGCCGAATAGAGGTCCCGTCGTAAGGTGTCATAGGGGGGCATAGGCACATGGCGCTGTCACTTCTTGGAGGGCCTCGGTGAGTCGGTCTATCAAGGTGTCCACGCTGGGCCGGATGAAAGTGGCGGGCAACTCAGAAGCGTCCACGTAGCGTTCCCCGTCCTCGTCCATAGTCCTTTGTCCACTGTCCGCCATCATAATCCTGTCGACTCATACGGGTCTACTGTCGTAAACCCGGGTAAGACAACAAGTGAGTTGGAAGCAGTCGGAGTTGAGTGGCAAGGTGTGCAGAGTGGGAAGTCCGCACGGGACAGTAAGGACAAAGTTTGGGATCAAAAGACGCTCTCCTAGTACGTCTCACGTGGCACCAGGACCAGGGGAAATTTGAGGATTAACTGAGGAAAGCTCGGCGTCCTGCATGAAGCCGCGGAGGCAGGGAGGAACCAAAACGGCGGCGTGAGACCTAACACTGAGCGGGTCTCTCCGAAAATATCCACTGTAACCTAACTAACTGTCAACATCCGGACCAACGCCCCTTTTTTGTCCCTCCCTGGATCCCCCGGGTGTCCGGTAGCAAGCTGGTGTCACTTTGAGAAGACTAGAAAAGACGTCATACTTTATTACTAACATATCACATTGTTTAAATTACGATATATATGTTATATAAAAATATTATTTTATTGTTTAAATTTTATTATTTCATAGATCCAAATACTCTGTTAAATCGACCGCCAGAGGTCATGCTTCCCCTATAAAAACTCGTTGTTGTTCTTCCCCGATGGCCCAAGGCCACAACTAAATCGCATTAAATCGTAGTGCGACATGAATCCTGCCAAGAAGAAAAAGAAGGCCTACAAGCCAATCGTGAACGTCGCCGACCTGGAGAAGGAAGATGAAATGGTGATCTCACGCAACCACGACATCCTGCGCTCCATTGGCCATCCTGCCCTGAAGACCCTGCATGAGGACCTTATCCGCTTCATCGCAATGCGGACTGAGCTGGTCAAGGCCCTCCTTGCCGAAGTGGAGAACCTCACTGACACCCTCGAGGCCTTCGAGGAACTGGACCAAGTTATGGAGGCCAACAAGCCCCAGACTGCTTGCCGCAGCACTCAAACCTGCCCTGCTCCTTCCTGCAAGGAAACCAGCTCCCAGACAGACCCAATCAAGCCCGCCACTCCTGCTCCTGCTGCTCTCCCTGCCAAGAAGCCTGCCTCCACCTTGCCTGCTCCTGCTCCAACCAAAAGGAAGCAGTCTGAAGCTCCCAACCCGCCTGCAAAGAGGACAAACCTGAATGGTCCTTCAAAACCTGTGCCTTCCCGCGTCTCCAAGCCTGCGGCCGCCCAAGTGATCCTCCATGGAGAAAAATCGGCGGCACACACAGTGGTCATCTCAGATGACCTACAGGCTGACCCAAGGGAGATGCTGAAAACAGTCCGCGCTGCTCACACTCTCCCCCAAAGCGTTTGGGCCTCCCTGCGCACCAAGGGGAAGCTGGTCCTCCATTCCAGAAATCCTGACACCATCCCTGAGGTTACAACCTCCCTGGCCAACAAGCTGGATGGAATGAAGGTCCGCCAGCAGAAGGATATCCTGCCCCGAATCTGCCTCTTCAAAGTGGATGAGGAGACATCCAACTCCACCATTGAGGAGACCTTCCTGGAAACCGCTGCTGTTAGAAAGCTTCCTGGGGACAAGGTGGTGCGCGTGGCGCACCGTTCTGCACCCAGAAACGGGACCTGCACCGCCTTCATCGAGGTGGACCTCAAGACCTTTAGAGCCCTGGGCGTTCGCGGGAGGATCGTGGAGGATGGAGTAATCCTCAACTACGAGGAGTCCATCCGCGCCCGCGTCTGCTTCCGCTGCTGTGGCTTCGGCCACAACTCTGCCCAATGCACCAGAGCTCCTAAGTGCTTCCACTGCGGTGAAGACGGCCATGAAGGCCGCACCTGCCTATCCATTGCTAACCAGCGCACCTCCAAATGTGCCAACTGCTGCTCCAAGGGCCTTCCTGACAAGCACGAGGCGAGAGCCTCAAGCTGCCCCATCCTGAAGTCTAGGGCCCTCAAGTTCTAGGCTTCAAGGACCTTCTGCCTCCAATTCCATCTGCCACTTCTCCTGGATTCCTGGCCTATTCAAGGCACCCCGCCTCACTGCACCCTGGCGCTGTTCCCCTACTTGCCCAACGTTTCCACCACCCCTGCGAGACATCTCCTGCCGCCAGATCCTAGGGTCCCTTGCCACCTGACATCGAGTGTGGGCTCAAAAATCATAACTTTTGGTTAGTAGCCCGTAAAAACCATATTTTCTCTACTCCGATGGCCGGCTCAAAACTTTTGTACATTATGTAAATAATCTTTTGTTTTCCTTATTCTAATCGCCTTAAGCCAGGCAGTACTTTTATCAAATTATGTATTTTTTATATATATCCTTTAGTTCAATTAAATTACTGATCAAAACTATTTTCATTATCATACTTTAAAGATTTCAACCACGACTGCATTTCCATTACCATAATCCTCAACATGATCAGAATACAAACAGAAATCTCTTTTTTATATTATATATATATAAAAACGCTTTCTTCAACTAAATATTTATTTATCAATAAAATTGGGAATGCTTATAAAATATATGATTTGCTTCTTTCTATACATAAATGTTATAAGCGGAAGGACATTAATAGCAATAAAAATATTAAACTATATTCACTAAGCTACGCAAATACAAAATGTTTAGAAAAATCTTCGCAAATTCTATAAGAATAGAGGATGAAACATTCTTCTCTAATGTGAAATGGGGAATTGTCAATTTTATTTTCTATGAATGTCACTCAGAAATTCCTTATCAGCCTTATTGAAGTTTCCGGTCGTAAACTAGCCATAGAAACTTTGACATGAACATCAGAAAACCAAACACTAATCTCAGTGGCTCACCGCGGGGATACATATTTATTGATTCTATTGGCGATAAAATCATTCACAGATGGGCCATGTAAAGAGTCGTGGTGAGGTGCAAGAGCAAACCTATAGGGTTGTGTTTATTAGATTCTAAGATACGGTGCTCTGTCAAAGAAATAAATAAAACATGTGAATATTTCATTCTACAAAATCAAAAATAAGAAAGCAAAAGAGTACATCTGTACAAGGGTCCTATTTACTTTGTTTAACCTTGCATAACCTCTATTTGCATAATGCCTTCCCTCGGCCGGTCTCAGCCCAGTTCGGCCATTGTCCAAGAAATCGGATGGACGATTATGTTGTTATCAGAGTGGGGCTGCTTGTTTGATCGGCTAGCTTCCTTTTCGGCTCACACTCTCGACTTCACTCTCATCTGAATATTTTGATGGATCTTCTTTCAGCAGAGAACACTGTGCCAGTAATTCTTGCTCTTTATCAAGACAATTATATTGTGATAAGTTGTGTCTAATATATTTGCATAAATGACCAAAAAAACGCAAAAAAAAAATTATAATACTATAAAGATGGTGATTAGGATGTTTTTTTAAATAAGGCTTATTGAAAACAATCTTCTGTAATGTGTGGATACAAAAATTGAATAGCGGATTTGTAACGATATCGTAAAGAAAATCGGCATGTTTACTTTTAAAACTTTAGAATGTTTGAAATTAGCCTTCGGCGATGAAAATTTGAACTAACCACAGCATTCAAATGGTTTGACGATTTAAAATGGCATCGATTCTAGAAGATGAAAAATGTTAATAATTAAACAAAAATTGAAAATTTGATACCGGAAAATACTTGAATATGGTTTACGCGATATAAACAAAGATTTGAAAAGTTGAAGGGGACTTGGAGCTAAGAAAAATTCTGTCAATATTTCTCCCTAAAATGTTCACAGTACTACAACAACAACAATCAAAAATGATCCTACTCTAGCATCCAAAAACATGCTCGATCGAACAAGATCCTAATTGAAAGGGAAAAAAGCATAACTGGAGACAAGATGTGGGTTCACGGGTATGATCCGGAAACGAAGCGTCAATAAATGGAGCAGAAAGAAAAAGATGAATTAAGAACGAAGAAATTTTGAATTTGTTAGTCAAAGAAAAGAGTCTTATTGGTGTCATTCTTGGATATTAAGTTCGAACCTCTTAGTTCGCCCCTAACCTCATAGGTGCTTTCAACATCAAATAGTTACATATCACAACGTCCTGTGGGAGTTGAAGGAATCTATAATGTCCAAGATGACAAATTGACAATAATTTATATATAAAACCGTCTGGAGACAAAAATCCTTGTAAACGTTTGGAAGCAACAAAAATACGATGTTTGCTGTTCCCCGGAATTCGACTTCCGTCCGTAAACATTTGTCATATCATAATCATCGACTTATCACGTTAGACAGATTGGCGCTGAGCTGACCAAATTGCCACATCCTAATTCTGCAGACGTGGACAATTGTACTCACGTCTGCCATCCGCCCACTACATCTTGTGTTTTAGATCGGCTGTCGATAATTCACCTAAACGCTATAAGGTCTTTGAAAACCTCTTAATCACACAGCGAAACGTAAAATTCGTTTTCGCAAACCACCCGTTTTGATTTGATTTTTGGGTAACACAATATTTGATGCTGCCTTGTGTAAGGAGGCTAATATAGTTTTTGTAAAACTATTTCATATTTGAAAATTAAGATTAAATTTTCACAATTACAAAAGTTAATTTTAAAAGTAGCAAGTTATTTTGAGTTATCTAATCTCACTCTCTCGCTATCAAAGACTTTTTAATAGAACAGCCAAATCTTCTGACGACCTTCTAACCTTTGAACTGAATCCCGTCTTTTGAATAAGTTTGTTTGGTTAACAAAAATGGAAATAGTAATGTTTTACGAGATTCGACCTAAACTCGCTTCCCACACACATAACCACAATGTCTGTCTATGATATTACATATATTAGAAACAAAATAGCAGCGTTGTGACCAATTTATATTTAGCTTAGTGCGAATTTAACCTTTAATAAATCTTATGTAAAAATAGTACAAAAGTGAAATTGTACTGGGATCAGGTGGATAAATTAAGAAAAACGCCTCTCCTGATCGTGCAACTGACATTAGCAAATTTTAGTTGCACGGTCAGGAGATGCCTTTTTCTTAATTTAATGATTCTGATTGCGATATTTTTTTAGAAACGTCATCTGATTTATATTTGATAGTATTAATGATAAACAGAACAATCATAAGGCCATTACTTACATTTGGTTCAGAAATCTGGTTTTAAAATTTAAACAATCGTTGTGAACTAAAAATGAATTCTATGCAGTATCAGATCATTTTATGAGCAGTTAGAGCATACACTCCATCAAACTGTGTACATAGTCTAGCAAATATCCCACTCCTAACAGATTATATAGAATCCAGAAAAATCAATTATGATCTAGCTCAACTATCAACAGAAGATTTAATCACTTATGAACCCCGTGCTCAAAATATAGTCAAGTCGTTTATAGAGTAAAAATGAATGAAGTTTTTGTCAATACAAATTAAATATTTAGATGCTTTTTTTTGTTGTTCGGAGTTCCAATTTTTTCCGTCCAAATTTTTATAATGTCCAATATATCACTGATCATGGAAATTTTGAGAAACTTTTGGCAACTCTCGGCGCGGTGAAGGAACCGGAATGCTTCTGCGGATGAGAAATTCAATACTCGAAACATCTACTTCTGGCATGCCCAATTTTTAGGGCAAGATTATAAGGAAAGAAAATTTGATGGCATCGGGCAGCTAAATAAATTCCTAGATGAGAAAAGAACATATAAGTATTTTTATCAATTTTGTAGATATATATTGTTGCATCATGGCTAATGAACCTATTTTATTTTAATTTGTAATATTATTTTTCATATATTTTAAATTCAAAATTATATTTTATATTTATTTATTTTATTAAACAGAATATATGTATTATAGAATCATCATTTGTATTTAGGTACACGTGTGACTTCACTGCTCTCTTTGATGTGAGAAATGAATAAATTATTCTGGAGGCTACTTAAAGTAGAGTTATCTCATTATTCCCTTATATAAATTTGTAGGATGGTTGAAACACGCTCTGGTAAGATGCAAGACCCAGCACAGGAGAGAATCAAGGCTGAAGAGTCTGCCAAGCCGAAACCTGGTGCAACAATTGGTAGAGATGCAAGTTCCGACACAGTTGTCCTGAACCCCAACATCGACATCCCCAAGTATGATGGAACGGAAGACCCTCGCCCATGGATTGAATCTCTTGAAGAAATTGGCTTCCTGTACCATTGGGCAGACTACATTATCTCCCGTTATGCTGCCATGAATATGATTGGTAGCGCCAAAACCTGGCTGAACCTACACAAGATAAGTTTCACCAGCTTTGGAAAATTTCAAGAGCCGCCTAATTGAGTATTTTGCCTCAGACGCCAACAAAGAAGAAATGAAGATGAGACTGAACAGGATGCAACAGTGGAATGAACCTGCAATCAGGTTCGCAGAGGATATCCTTGTACTGTGCAACAAGGTCGATCCCCAAATGGAAGAAGAGACTAAAATAGACTGGGTTATTGGAGGATTAAAGAAGGAATACTCTTTTGCCCTCCACCTCAACCTTTCAAGAAATACAAACGAACTTCTATAAATTTGTAAAAAGCTGGATTTGTTCGAAAAGAATTACCAAGAACGTGCAGAAAAATCAAAAGCTCTATATAATGGACCACGCTCTCCTTGTCCCCATCATCAAGAGCAATGGAAGAATGCTACGTCGTTCAGAAGACCATATCAGAACACCTCCAAGCCCCAGGCCCCCGCTCCGAGGTACTACCAGAACACCTCTAAGCCCCAGGCCCCCACTCCGAGGTACTACCAGAACAAGCCTCTGCCCCAGGTATCTGCCCCTAGTCGATATTACACTCCCAATCCTGAGCCAAAACCGGTCTACCCAAGGAAAACATACAATAAGAGTCGAGATTCAAACAGGAATAGGACAGAAGACGGGAGACCAATATGTTTCAAGTGTAACAAGCCAGGACACGTAGCGCGGTATTGCAGAGTCAGGTTTGTAAGAATTGTGGAAGTGGACCCCATAGTTACACAAGACAAGGTCGAAAAAGAAATCCGAATGGATAATGGAACTGAGAAGTCGAGACCTCTGCTCTACGCTGACGTAAGTAATAGCACGTACTCTGGTATCCCTACAAGGAATAGATATGCCGCATTAGAAGATTTAAACTAAGCATCGCGCCTGAGTCTGTCAATCAAAGCAAGTCGACCATAAATGGAATTAAAAAGTTGGACCCCAAATATAAAATAAACATTAACGTGGATAGAATCGGTATCTGCGAAGCTTTGATTGATACAGGCGCCGATCTTTCAGTGGTCGACCTTAGTACAGCTCTTAACACAGGTCTTGAAATAATAAATCCTGATAAAATGTGCTCCGGACCCGATGGCAAAGAATTAGATATCGTAGGAAATATTATTTTAAATATAAAATTTGATGACAAAACAATTACACATCAATTTGTGATAATGAGAACACATTTGCGAATATTTATACTTGGACGAGATTTTCTTAAGAAAATGAACGCAAAAATTGATTGTCAGCGTGAAATAATCAAATATGACTTGACAGAAAATCGTGACGTAATCAAATATCAACAGAAGAAAATAAAAAGTGCAAAGGATGCCATTATACCAGAACTTTATATTAAATTGATTAATGCATTTGTAGAAGCAGAGGATGGCGAATACATCATCGAGGAGAACCATAAAATGTTTCAAACAAATGGACTTCGACTAGCGAGAAGCTTAATAAATGTTGTGAATAAGGAAACATATATCTGGATAACAAACCCTTACTCTCGACCATTAAAAATATTAAAAAACCAAACATTGTGCTTTGGAAGCCAGCCAGCCGAAGTGAATCTTATAGAAGAAAGTGAACAAAAAGAGCATGAAGAACCCCAATTTCAGATAAACGAAAATTTATCATATAAGGAAAAGGAGCAATTGAAACAAGTTTTGGAAAAGTACGCGGATTTGTTTTCGCCGGGATTAGGAAGATCCAACTTAGCGAAACATCGGATTGATACAGAAGGCGCGAAACCGATCAAACACAAGCCGTATAGGGTGAGTGCGAAAGAGCGAGTAATCATAAAAGAGCAAATTGATGAAATGTTCAGAGACGGCATAATTAGACCATCCACGAGTCCATGGTCCTTCCTTGTAATCTTGGTCAAGAAGCGAGATGGTAAGTACAGATTTTGCGTTGACTACAGAAAATTGAATGATGTAACAGTGAAGGATGTTTACCCAATTCCCAGAATTGATGAAGTATTGGATACACTTCAAGGATCCAAATACTTTTCAGCAATTGACCTTAAATCAGGATATTGGCAAGTAGAGGTTGAGGAGAAAAATAAAGAAAAGACAGCCTTCACTACAGCACATGGCCTATATGAGTTCAACGTAATGCCCTTTGGTCTATGCAATGCCCCTGCTACATTTGAGAGGAAGATGGAAAATATGCTTATGTTATCTAGATGGCGTAATCATTTATAGCTCGGATTTTTCAACACATCTCAAGAGAATAGAAGCTGTTTTTAAGATGTTTGCGCGTGGCTAATTTAAAATTGAACAACAAAAAATGCCAATTTTCTTTCGAAGAACTGGAGATTCTTGGCCATATAACTACTCAAAATGGTATAAAACCAGCGGAGCATAATATCAAGGCTATTAGAGATTTTCCTCGGCCCAAAAAGATAAAAGAAGTTCAATCATTTTTAGGAATGTGCTCATATTATAGAAAATTTATCAAAGGTTTTTCAAAAATTGCCGATCCATTAACCAGTCTTTTAAAAAAGAATGTACCTTTTACCTGGACAGAAAATCAAGAAAAAGCATTTCAAACCCTTAAAGTAGCATTGATAAATCCCCCAATCTTAGGGCAATTTGATCCGAATGCAATTACTTACATTCATACTGACGCATCTAACATCGGCCTGGGTGCAACATTAGTCCAAAAGTTCGGCGATAAAGAAAAAGTTATCTCATATTTAAGTCGAACACTGAGCAAACCTGAGCAAAATTATTCGACTACCGAAAAAGAATGTCTAGCTGTTGTGTGGTCAATGTCCAAGTTACGACCCTACCTATATGGAAGGCACTTCAAAATCGTAACTGATCATCACGCACTATGCTGGCTTAAGAATCTTAAAGATCCGACCGGCCGATTAGCACGATGGGCACTGAAGATTCAGGAATATAATTTCGAAATTATACACAAATCGGGTAAAAAACATCTGGACGCTGATGGTCTATCTAGAGGACCCTTACCGGAAAACGAATGGGACGAAGATTATGAAAGACTATTTCTGAATCAAATAATAGACGAAAAGGATGATTTTATTGAGAATATTAAGGAGAACCTTAGTGCAAACAAGCGTTCAATTACACAGAACTTCAAAGAAGAAAATGGGTGTCTCTACAAGAAAAATCCAAATCCTGAAGGTAGGGCATGGTTGCTGGTAGTGCCAAAAAAGAGAAGGAAGGAAATCATGAGTGAATACCACAACCATATGCTGAATGGCCATCTGGGCGTCGCCAGAACCACTTACCGATTGAAGAATAAATACTATTGGCCTTCCATGTTGAAAGATGTTTCAGAATTTGTAAAGACGTGCCACCTTTGCCAAAGTCGGAAAGGTTCAAATCACTTGCCTTCTGGACTTTTACAACCTATCCCCCCAGCTAACTACCCTTTTGAAAGAATCGGAATTGACTTTGTTGGCCCCTTGCCATCAACGAAAATAAGAAGGAAGTGAATAATTGTGTTGACTGATTATTATACCAAGTATGCTGAAACAAAGGCAGTATCAGAAGCAACCGTTAAAGAAGTCTCTACATTTTTAATCGAACATATTATTTTACGTCACGGGGCCCCAATATTTCTTATTAGCGATAGAGGTTCACAATTCACTAGCAATTTGATGAAGGAGGTAATGAAAATATGCAAAGTTAAACACTGCTTCACAACGAGCTACCACCCCTAGACTAACGGACTAACAGAACGGCTAAATAGAACTTTAATCAATATGATCAGCATGTATGTGAATACAGACCAGAAGAACTGGGACGAAATCCTCCCTTTTATCACCCACGCGTATAATACCACGATTCAAGAAACCACAGGCTACTCTCCATTTTTCCTGTTGTTTGGAAGGGAACCCATGTCCCTCTTAGACGACGAGAATATCCGAACGGACAGTAACATGGACGACTACGACGAATATATAGAAAACTACTTAGATAAAATAGCAAGGACGAGACAGGTAGTCATTAACAACACAGAGAAGACTCAGGAAAGAATGAAAAGAAACTATGACAAAAAACACAATGAGAAAATCTATGAACCAGGAAATCTAGTGGCAGGGTGGACACCAGTCAGGAAAATCGGAAAATGTGAAAAACTATTGAGAAAATATTTTGGCCCATATCGAATATTAAAGAAGCTGTCTAACGTAAATTACTTAATCGAGCCGAAAGATAATCCTGGCCAAGACCCATTGATTGTCCATGTCTCAAGACTCAAACCCTATTTTGAGAGAATTGATGAGGTAACTCACGAGGACGTGACGACCTCTGGAGAGGGGGAAGTGTTGCATCATGGCTAATGAACCTATTTTATTTTAATTTGTAATATTATTTTTCATATATTTTAAATTCAAAATTATATTTTATATTTATATTTATTTTATTAAACAGAATATATGTATTATAGAATCATCATTTGTATTTAGGTACACGTGTGACTTCACTGCTCTCTTTGATGTGAGAAATAAATAAATTATTCTGAATGCTACTTAAAGTAGAGTTATCTCATTATTCTCTTATATAAATTTGTAGGATGGTTGAAACACGCTCTGGTATGATACAAGACCCAGCACAGGAGAGAATCAAGGCTGAAGTGTCTGCCAAGCCGCAACCTGGTGCAACAATATACAACTATCTTTTGAACCGGGAAAGAGAGAGAAGGAAATTTTAAAGGAATATTGCTTTTATATGCTTGTCTTTAAAAATAAAGCTTTTATTTAACTTGCTTCCCTGTCTGTCCGTCTGTCTGTGTACTTTGAGATAGCGTAGGAATTTGAAATTTGGTACACTTTTCAGAACCCGATGACAATGCATGCTGAAAATTTTCAGACTTCTGGGTTGTCAGGTTGACCGGAAATGGACAAATTTCCAAATTGCCTTTCAAATTTTGTGAGTTAATTTTGATATACTTCCAGATCACATAGTAGTATGAAACTTTTAACACTCACTCATTTCAATGAACAATGTAACTGTAAAATTTTTCGGAGTTTTGGGTGGTCGGAGTAGCCAGGAAAGAACAAATTTCTATATTTCTTTTTTGTCTTATGTTACCCCCCTTACAAGAAATTAACCAATCCGCCGCGAGCAGGCTTCCGTTTAAGGCCTAATTCTCAGTGAACTTTTGATTCTAAGTTTTGTAAATTCAATACTAAAAACTAACTAAATAATTAATAAATAAAAATACATTTAGAAAATATTTTATTTAAATGCACTAAAAATGAAAAAAATAAAATACTGTATCTTCTGTCATTGAGCAATTAGATGTATCTGAGTGAAAATAAAAGTGGCGGAGAACGATCATATTTAGAGAAGAGATAAAAATATAGCAAACACTTATAAAAATCGCTAATCAGCTGCTATATATTAAATCACATTAGGTTCGAAATTCATGAAGATCGCCCCCGCCGCTTTTATTTTCACTTAGATACATCTAATTACTCAATGACAGAAGATACAATATTTTATTTTTTTCTTTTTAGCGCATTTGAATAAAAGCTTTTTTTTTTCAAATGCATTTTTATTTATTAATTATTCTCCTTGACCTTTCTCCTGTATAGAGCCAATTTGATATGATGTTCGAAAAGTATTGACCCAAATATCCCTGAGTTTGGAGTATCGTGTTTTATAGGATGTTAATAAAGTTAATTTAGTATTTATGATAAAGCAAAATTTGGATTATAGATTAGAACTACAAAAAAATTAGATCTAATCAAAATAAATTAATAGTGTGTGACGTTTCGGTAACAGCGCTGTTACCGAAACGTCACACACTATTAATGTAATTGGATTAGGTCTTATATTCTTGTAGATTTAATAGTAATCAGTTTTTGAAAACAGCTTTTTATTTTAAACATATACACTCAGGGGAAATGATGCACTCAAGTAAAACTTGGGATATTCGGCAAATATTTTAATAAATCAAATTTTTCATCGTTATTGTTTACGGAAGAGCATTGCTCGATGAAAAAATATTTATGTTATTTTACTGACCTAAAAGTTTATGTGCATAGTTTTCTAAAATACCATACCTATTATTCCATCCTTCTTTCGCATATACGAGGTGTGTTCAAAAAGCATCGCGACTTTTGAATTTTCGCGGGTTACGTATATTCAAATTTCGATCTTTTTGTGGCTTTATGTTGGTACTCATGTCTCTCACTTATGCCGACAATCTCGGCCATTTTGAATTTTCACTTAATTGTTGACAGCTGCTTTGCTTGCAGGTGTTTTGGATCGTCTTCGATTTTTACCTATTAAAAAAATGGATCGAAGAACCTGTATCAAATTTTGTGTGAAAAACGAAATTAAGTGCGCGGATGCATTCCGAATGTTGACTGTGGCATACGGAGAAGCTACCTTGGACCGAAGCAACGTTTATCGGTGGTACAAAATGTTCTCAGAAGGCCGAGAAGATGTGAACGACGAAGAGCGTGCCGGACGCCCGAGCACTTCAACAACAGACGAAAAAATTAATGAAGTGGAGAAAATGATATTGGCCAATCGTCGAATCACCGTTAGAGAAGTTGCTGAGGACCTAAACATATGGATTGGCTCGTGCCATTCGATTTTTATCAATGATTTGGGCATGAGTCGGGTCGCCGCGAAATTCGTACCAAAATTGCTCAATTGCGACCAAAAACAGCATCGCATGAACATTGCTAATGAGATGTTGGACTCTGTTCGCGAAGACCCAAATTTGCTCCAGAGGGTCATAACTGGTGACGAAGCGTGGGTTTATGGTTATGACGTGGAAACCAAAGCTCAATCATCTCAATGGAAGCTGCCGCACGAACCAAGACCGAAAAAGGCGCGCCAAGTTCGGTCGAATGTGAAAGTTTTGCTGACAGTTTTCTTCGATTGCAGGGGCGTGGTGCATCATGAGTTCTTGCCACAGGGTAGAACGGTCAATAAGGAATATAACCTGCAAGTTATGCGCAATTTGCGCGAAGCAATCCGCCAGAAACGCCCGGATTTGTGGAAGAACAAAAATTGGCTTTTGCACCACGATAACGCCCCTGCTCACACATCGTTGCTTGTGCGCGACTTTTTGGCCAAAAACAACACACTAATGATGCCGCAGCCACCGTATTCCCCAGATCTGGCCCCCTGTGACTTTTTCTTGTTCCCTAAACTGAAGAGGCCCATGACAGGACGACGTTACGCTACGCTTGACGAGATAAAGACGGCCTCGAAGGAGGAGCTGAAAAATATTTTAAAAAATGATTTTTTGAAGTGCTTCGAAGATTGGAAAAACCGTTGGCACAAGTGTATAATATCTCATGGAGGTTACTTTGAAGGGGACAAAATAGGTATTCATGAATAAATAAATAATTTTTAAAAAAACACAAAAGTCGCGATACTTTATGAACACACCTCGTATAAGCAAAATTGTACAATACAGTATTAAAGCTCTGAAAAGCGGTCTGGTGGCTTAAATTAGAGAGGACGCTTGGAGGATTCACCATTGCCAACCCCTCCCACTATTTTTCATCGCAGTAAAGACAGTAGATGTCTGTATTATTTATTTTTAAAAAAACTTTCGTTTTTAGTGGTTTTACCAGCTTATGATGTACTAGAGCGCCATCTGTTATCAAATTATAAAACTATTTAAGAGGCGTAATATTCTTTTTAAAATAAAACAATTTCTACTGTCCTTACTGCGATGGAAAAATTAAAGGGAGGGCCTGGCTCATCAGTGGTGAACCCTCCCAGCGGTTTCGCCAGTTTAATCTACCATGGTAGATTAAACTGGCGAAACCGCTGGGAGGGTTCACCACTGATGAGCCAGGCCCTCCCTTTAATTTTTCCATCGCAGTAAGGACAGTAGAAATTGTTTTATTTTAAAAAGAATATTACGCCTCTTAAATAGTTTTACCAGCTTATACCTAAAGCTTGTTCGCCCAAAGCGGAAGTCCAATATATAAATCAAATTATTCAAATACACTGCGTGACATTGAAAATGGAACACCAAGAAATAGTGGCCAGAAAGTGATGAAACTCGGCAGACAGAGAGAGACAGGGACGAACAATAAGTTATCTTTATTTCAAAATGATAGTCATAATACAGAGCGAGAACGGCGTCGGCTTAGTAGCAAGTAGGACCACCGCGGACGGCGATGCACGCAGCAACACGTCTAGGTAGAGAGTCAATCAGAGTACGGATGGCGTCCTGAGGGATGGCTCTCCATTCCCTCTCAACCATTTGCCACAGTTCGTCTTCTGAACGCGGCTGTGGCAAGGCATGCAAACGGCGTCCAATCATGTCCCAGACGTGCTCGATTGGTGAGAGATCAGGAGAGTACGGTGGTCAGGGAAGCATCTGTACATCTTGCAGAGCTTGTTGGCTAATGCGAGCAGTGTGCGGTCGGGCGGTATCCTGCTGATAAAGGGCATTGGGTACCCCTGAAGGTAGGGGAGTGTCACCGGTCGCAGCACATCATCAACTTATCGTTGGGCCGTCATAGTGCCCTGAATACGAAGTAAAGGTGACCTGGAATCATACGCGATTGCGCCCCAAACCATGATTCCACGTTGTCGCACGGTGGGGCGTTCCACAATTGCTGCCGGATTGGACCTTTCTCCACGTCGACGCCACACGCGTACACGGCGACTATCACTGGACAAGCAGAAACGCGACTCATCTGAGAACACGACCCTGTGCCATTTCCGTCATCCACGTCGATCTAGCCCGGCACCATTCCAAACGTTGGCGCCTATTCGGTGGGGTCAATGGCAGTCTTCTTAGCGGACGGCATGAGTGCAAGCCATTAGCAACCAATCGACGGGAAATGGTTCTGGTCGAGATGGAATGATCTAGGGTGTCTTGCACATGTTGCAGGATGGCGGTACAAGTGGCTTGTGGGGCCGCCACTGCTTGTCGAAGGATACGCCGATCCACACGTGCTGACGTCACTCTGGTTGCACCGACATTCCTATAAATTGCCACATTTCCTTGTTCCAACCATCTTCTCCACAGTCGGTGCACCGTGGACGCACCAAGGTGTGTATCAGCTGCGATTTGACGTATGGACCAACCTGCCCTTTTCAGTCCGATCACCATGCCCCTCGTAAAAGCGTCCGTCTGCTTGAACTGCCTCCGTGTACGATGAGCTGGCATTCTCTGTTATTACACGTGTCTTTTGACACAAGAACAAAATTTCTACAATGATTTTCCTTGAAGAATTAACGACCCGAATACTGTCCCTTCTGCAAGTTCCTTCCCTTATATCTTACTCCATGTGCGCACGAGAGCTGCGCATTTTACATCATTTGCATAACTCGGTTAGGCGCGTCTACCCTGAAATTTGCATAATTTTCTGGCCACTTTTTCTTGGTGTTCCATTTTCAATGTCACGCAGTGTATATAGTCCAATATGAATGAAGTTTCGGTTCCACACGGTCGATGAGCGTTCCAACGTGATTGAAAAAAATAACGTAATAGGGTTTAGAATAACAATTCAGTGTTCTAGTAGAGAGCTAAAGAATGTGTCATTAAAGAATAACGATCCGAGTACTATTGCGCTTCTTTTGGAAAAAAAGCTAAATTCAAATATGAGGGCAAAAGTAATCTGCGAATTGGAAGGGAAAGGAATAGTCAATAGAAGAACAGCTTCAAATGATTCAAGGGACGACGAATGGGACGACCACATGTGACGGATATTGAGACCCTACGATATTTGGTGATAGACAACCCACAACAATCTACTCGTGAAATGTCAGCCAGACTTTAACCATCCAAAGATAAAAATCAACCGAACTTTGCACAAGCTTAACTTTGTTAGCAAACGCCCAAGACAATATCCCTACGACCTGACTATAGCCCAGTTTCAGAGGCGAGTCGATATCGGTAAGCGATTGTTAGAAAATTCGCAAGATCTTCGGTTTTGGAAGCGGATTGTAACTGGAGATTAGAAGTGGTTCTATCTTCATAACCTCGACACAAGAAGACAATGGGTACCCTTAGATTAAGAGGCTAAACCTGTAGTTAAATAGGATCGCTCTGGCCATAAAGTAATATTGTATGTATGGTGGCCCATCGATGGTATTGTACACTACGAACTTGTTCCTGATGGTCTTGCAGTTAATGCCGATCTCTACACAGAACAACTCAGCTGAGTATATAAAGTTTTGAAGAATCGATACTCTTATTTGATCAACCGAGAGTACTTCTGCAACATGACAACGCTCCAGCTCATTGAGCTAGGTTAACAACGAATAGAATAAAGGATTTGGAGGGTATTAAAGTTTACCCCACCATGCTTAGAGTACGGAGTTTACGCCATCTGATTATGCATTATTTCGGTCCATTTGAATTTCTATGGGAAAGACACTTTGACACTTTCCAAGACGTCTAAATTGCCTGCCGTTACTTTTTTGAACCTTGAGAATGATATCGTCAGCAAATTGAAAACTTGGCAAAAAGATGGCTGACTGTTATTGAAAATGACGGTTTTTTTTTTACTTCAATGAATAAATATGTTTTGTTTATATATTATATTTAATGTGTCTTAAAATATTATTTATGGGAACGAGCCTTTGATACAGCCTGGTATTTATTTTATATAGATAGCGCGTTATACCAGTATATATAATATTTCAATTTTAATAAATTTGAATTAAGACTTTCAAACATCTTGAAATATAGCGTCATCTATACATGAAGATTGAAACTACGATATTTTTAGCTCTTCCTTTTTTCTATGTTCTTTTCACAATTGGAGGGCTTGGCTCCGATTTTTTTAAATATCACATCGTGAAGACAGTAGTTTAATTTTTAAAGAGAAAAAAAAATCGTGATAATTTTTATTCAATTTGAAATTTGTCTATTTGGTTAACCCAGGTTCCTAAAACATACAGAAGTCTCCAAATACACGCATTAAATCTAATTTAAAAAATCATTTATAAGTATTTTTAAACTGATTCCAAAATTACTAGGTGCCGCTTAAAAAGAGCAACTCAGCTTATGATATTTACAACAATGAATAATATTTCTTGAAAATAAAGATACTTCGGCCAGTAAATATTTTTATTACCTGGCCGAAGTATCTTTATTTTCAAGAAATATGAATGCCGGCCAGGCAGAGTCTATCTTTACGATAATGAATAATATGTGAAGGTTATTCAAATATTAAAATAAAGTGTCAAATGCGGGATTAGATCCCGGTTCATGGTTTTCGGGAATCGAGGGTTTTAACCACTCGTCCACTGACTCTAGCCTCTATTACATATAGGTGAAAGAAAATCAACATATATATATAATTAATCAGTTCAGCGTATTTATTGTTTTTTTAATTTTAAATTGTTGAAATGTAAAATAAATGAGAATAAGGCCTTTGATATCATTTATTAATCTCAAATTAACACTACCGTATTTACATTTAGTTTTTTTTTTAATATAAAACTAGATCACAATACACCGTGGTAGTAGGCGAAAGTTTACAGTCTCAAAACTATGCTAAATAACATGTCCTAACGTAAGATGAATTATATCAATATTTAGTGGGAAAAGGTCAGAATAAAAAGTATGAGAGATGGTATAAAATTTTATAATTAAATTCCCTGGATTTGAAATGTTTCTCAACAGAGACAAGGAAAGTAAAATCAAACGATAAAAGGTGCGTTTATTTGAGAGGCTTACATCAATGTAGAGATTTGAAGACACTTGAATCTACAGTTTCGAAAATTAAAAGTTTGAAAAATAAAATATAATATTGAATTTTGACCAATACCGAAATTGAGAGTGGATAAATTCAATTGGATTAAAGAGTGATGAACTTCTTACTAGAGGTTGCCAGATTTCATGCTAAAATAAAGATGGTTAGGAAAAAATACAAATATTGAGAGAAAGAGAGAGAGAGAGAGAGAGAGTCAATATGTGTTTTGAAGCGAGTTGAAATAGGGGGGGGGGGCGGATATTCTAGAATCCAAGTCTGGATTCGTGGTAGCGAATGATTAAGTGCGAGAAATATTGGCTCATTTCTTGGGTTGAGTAGATCGCCACTTCTTCGCGGTCATCCAACTTGACAATATAGCCGATCTTACCGTCTTCCATTCTCATATAATATAAGATCTTCAATTTGCTGCCTCGCCTTACCGCTTCTGATACAGTCTTGATGCGGTTTAGATCTAATTTCATGTTTCCTAGCATCACGTTCTGGTTTCCAGAGGCCTCTTCATTGTTGGATGAAGTCTCGTTCTTGTTTCCAGAGTCCTCTTCATTGTTGAACGAAGTCTCGTTTTTGTTTCCAGAGTCTTCTTTATTGTTGGATGAAGTCTCGTTCTTGTTTCCAAAAGCCTCTTCATTGTTGGATGGAGTCTTATTCTTGATTCTTGAGGCCGCTTCATTTTTGGCTGAATTCTTGTTGCTTGGTTTCTTTTTGTTTATTTTTGCCACCTTATTGTTGGTTATAGTTTTTTTGTGGCGTTGCTTCATCTTCCTGTTTCCCGAAGCTAACTCATTGTTGGATGAGGTCTTTCTCTTGTTTTCTGGCTTACTATTCTTATTGCTTGGTGCGTTTTTGTTGGTGTTTAGCTTCGAGCCTCTTGTTTTCATTTTGATGTAACTGTAGGAGAAATCTGAAGCAGCCTATTAAGACGTATTAATCGCTTACTTTAATTAATATATGCACACTATATATTCAAAAAATATATATCTATATATGAATTTGCATATTTATCTTCCTTTCAAAGTTTAAAACTGCCGCGATAAATAGAAAGAAATATTGAAACGTTATACAATAGCTATTACTATTTTCTTCAGCGTTTTTATTGGCATGTTGACTGATGTTTGAAGCCACTCTACAATTTAACACTTGCCTTAAATAGTCGACTTCGAAAAACCTTCAATGCTTTTACCACTTTTATGCATGCAAATATGATCGTGTCGCACTGTAAGATAAATATTCTAATTATGTTGTTAGTGAAAGGTAATTTGCGCTGGGCCTGATGTGGTCTGCGAGAGGCAAGGCACGCCCGCGCGAGAAAAAGAAAAACAGTTTGTTCTTTGATTTGATTTGTTTGCTTTTGTATACAAAGTTGATCCTCTTTAAATTATATATATTGTCAAGTAAACGAAAAAATTGAGCTACAAATTTTAAAATAAAAATACAATTTTTCGCAATGAGTTCCTTTTATTTATAATAAAAGAAACTCATTGTGAAAGGTTGTATTTTTATTTTAAAATATATATTGTCACCTTTGCTTGAGACCATTTTAATCTAAACGAACCAACATCATAGTGCACCAATCTAAAGGTGTACAGAAAACATTGTGGCGAGCCTGACCAACAGGATTTAAGATGGACAAACTCAAGAAAGCTTGTGAGACGAAAAGGAGGACGTTGGAAAGTGTTATTGCAGAAGCAGATGGCGAACTTGGAAAGCAAGAACCAAGCCTGGAAATTTTGATGTCTTTACGACCAAAGCTCCTCAGATGTAAAGACAGGTTCTTAATTGCCAGTGATTGTCTCATCGAACAACTGACAAAGGCGGATAGAGAAGATGAAGAAATTGAAGAGGTCGATATCGTTCAAGCGAATCTATTTGGAAAGTCTGAAGGCGTTTTGCAAAAAATGGAACAATTGCTGGCAAAACCAACAGTAGACCGAGAATCAATAGTTTCTGGGGGGAACGAAGGAAAGTCAAATCTTCATCGACTTCCGAAGTTGGAACTACCGAAATTTGGAGGAAAAGCACGGGAGTGGCTGCAGTTCTGGTCAGCCTTTCAAAGCGTCCACGATGATGACTCCATTTCGGCCTGTGTCAAGTTCCAATACCTACAAAATTGCATGATAAAGGGATCGGTGTCGGAGGAAATATTTTCATCCTTTCCAAACTCAGCGGTAAATTATCCACTTGCCATCAGCACTCTTAAAGAACGTTTTGGCCGTGAAGACATGTTGGTGGAAGTGTACGTAAGGGATTTGATTGCTATCATTTTGGAAAATGCTTATGGAAGGAACACGACATCTTTTTCGACTTTATACGTTCGGTTATCGTCACAACTACGAGCGTTGGGATCTTTAGGAGTCACAACAGATAAATGCGCTGCTATTCTGTATCCCATGGTGGAATCAGCTTTACCTGAAGATCTCTTCGTCGCGTGGGAAAGGACTCGTCATCATCACACGCCTGATGAAGATGGAAAGCATAAATCAAGTGAAGTCCTCCTGGAGAAGCTTATGGAATTCCTAAAACACGAAGTTGAGGGAAGTGAAAGAATGCGTTTAGCTCGTCAACCGTTTTCGAGTTCGTATCCATCACAATTTAATCGAGATAAGCCGTCCAAGCCAAAGACATCTGTCGCCACAGCTGCAAGTCTGGTAGTTGCTGAAGGGAAGTCAAATAACGCTTATAAATGTGTATTTTGTGATGAAAAACATTTGAGTGAACAATGCTGTAAAGTCATGTCAATGTCTCTTGAAGAAAGAAGGAAAATAATTCAAGAGAAACGGTGTTGTTATTCTTGCTTGAAGCCCGGACACATTTCCAAGAAATGCAGAAATGTAGTGAAATGTGTCATCTGTAGTAGGAAACACTGGGCAATCGTATGTTCAGTTTCAAAAGGCAGCAAAAAATCTGATGGGATTGAAGAGAAAAGTAAGAACACAGATGCATCCGTGGACATGTCGAATCGAGTTCGGTGTCAAGATGTCTTACTTCAAACAATCATGGTAAAGATTAATGGCGAAAATAAATCAAAAGTTGTTCGAGCAATGTTAGTGGATCTCAGAACTCATATGTATTTGGAACAAACTGCTTCTGAAGTTGGACTCACTATGCTCGGGAAAAAGGAAGTTGTACACTTACTATTTGGTGGAGTGAAATCGAGACCACAGCAGCACAAGCGGAATCGAATTTACATTTCTGATGTGGACTCCAAGTACAACTGCAATTTTGAAGTACAAGACTGCTCAACGATTTGTAGTGCAATGCCTTCCGCTCAACCTACCGAATGGATGACGGAACTTTGATTAAAGGGAATTGACTTGGATGTCTATAGGTCGAACAGGGAGATTGAACTGCTACTAGGAGCAGACGTATACGCCAAGCTACTAACAGGAAAGAAAATATAATTGAAATCTGGTCCTGTAGCTCTCGAAACGAAGCTGGGTTGGACTGTTAGTGGAAAGGTTTTGGAAAATGTTCAAACAACTGAATCTCAATCATCAGTTCTGTCATACTTAGTCCGTGATGCAACAATACAAGATCTTTGGAGATTAGATGTTATCGGTATCATGGAACCCATGAAGGAAAAGAGCAAAGAAGAGTTGTCAGTTGCAGCTTTGGAACATTTCAACCAAACAGTAAACAGAATGAAGATGGTCGATATTCTGTCAATTTACCTTGGATAGGAGGACACCCACCACTCCCTAATTACAAGCTAATTTCGAAGAAGAAACTTGAATCTACTACTGCAGGATTGGAAAAGTTGGGAGTTTTGTCAACCTATCACGATGTTTTCAAGTCCTGGGAGGATGAAGGAATAATAGAGCGTGTCGATTCGGAATCTGGACATGTTCTGAGCCATCATGGAGTAATCAAACCAGAAAGCCAATCTACTCCTGTGCGTCCAGTATTCAATGCCTCATTTCGCACAAAAGGAAATCCTTCACTCAACGATTGTCTGGAAGTTGGACCAAATATATTAGAAAATATTCCAGATATCATTACTCGTTTTCGTCTCGGTCCAGTGGCAGTAACTTCTGATATTAGAAAGGCATTCTTGCAAATCGAGGTCGCTGAAGAAGACAGAAACTACTTACAGTCTTGGTGGTACAAAATCAGAAATTGGAAGAAAAGCAAATGTACCGTCATTGTCGTGTCGTCTTTGGAGTATCAAGTAGTCCTTTTCTTCTCGCTGCGGTAATTGATCATCACCTAAGTACTTATGAAGATGAATACAAGAAAACGATTTATATTCTGAGAAGGTCAATGTATGTTGACAATTGCGTCGCTTCCGTTGGATCAAAAGAAGATGCTTTGAAGTTCAAAGAAGAATCCGCTAAAATATTTGGAACAGCAAAAATGGACTTAAGAGAATGGGAAATTGGTCCATCGTCTGACTGAAGAAAAGCAAGTACCCGTACTAGGTCTGTTTTGGAACCTGAGGACTGATGAGTTAACTTGTGATCTTAGGAGTTTTGCGAAGAAAATGGAACCGGGAAAAGTGACAAGAAGGAAGATATTATCGGCAGCTCATTCATTGTTCGACCCGATTGGATTCACTTGTCCGTTCACAATTATTCCTAAGATGTTACTTCAAGAATCTTATGGGGTCAAAGCTGGATGGGATACAGACTTATCGGAAGACATCAGTCGAAGATTAAATGCATGGTTGAGTCAGTTAACTGAGGTGGACAAATTGAAAAATCCTCGCTGTGTTGTTCAATCTCAAGATAGAAGAACATGAACATTGCATATTTTTATGGACAGTAGCAACGCGGCGTTTGCAGCTTGTGCCTATTTACGAAATGGATTTCCTGGGAGTGTTCAAGTTCAATTACTCATGGCTCGTTCGAGAGTAGCACCTATGAAGAATACCACTATACCAAGGCTAGAATTGGTTGCATGTGAAATCGGATCTAGATTGGCTGTTCACATAAAATCTATGATGGAGTTCGAAGATATACCAATTACATTGTGGACGGACTCTACTACTGCTTTAGCGTGGATTAAACGTGATATGAACTGGTCAGTGTTTGTCGCAGGAAGAGTAAAGAAGATTCGACAAAATTCAAGCATAACTTATTGGAGGCACGTTCCTGGTAAATAAAATCCTGCAGACATCCCCTCACGACGTGGAGCTTCAATCTCGCAATTGATTACTACTAGATGGTGGAAGGGAGCAGTTTGATTTAAGAAAGAAGAACAATTTTAGACACAGTCTGTAGAAAAAGAGTCAATCGAAGAAGTCAATAGTGAACTGAGAAAGGCAGTCGTCACACACTTCATTATAGAAAAAAAAAGAGATATGTTGGCGAAGATCACTCAGTTCTCCAATTATCACAAAATTCTTCGGATGGTTGCATACTGGAGAAGATTTCTGGATTGGCTACAGAGAAAACGTTCAAACAAAATTACAAAAGGCCCTATTACCCTGGAGGAAATGACATTAGCTGAAGAAAAGGTGATAAGATTGGTTCAACAGTTCTCGTTCAAGGGAGTCAAGAATAAGAAATTAAAGAACCTGCGTGTCTATGAAGATGAAAGTGGACTCTTGCGGGTAAAGTGCCGTTTCGTCCCCGGGGATAAAGTAGATGCACACTCTTATCCAATCGTGATGCCTTCGAATGGAGTTACAGGTCAGCTAATTTGGAGTTACCATCGACTAATGGGCCATGCTGGAGTTCAGTCATTGCATGCAAATTTGAGGGAAAGATACTGGATTCTAAATAGCAGACGCACAATACGCAACGAAATTCGTCCGTGTGCACGTTGTCGTCGTTTCCGAGCACAGCCTTGCTATGTTGAAGAGGGACCTTTACCGAAGGACAGTTCGAGTGGGACCAGCGTTTGATGTAACTGGAGTCGATATGACAGGTCCACTACATCTAAAGGGAAACAAAAAGTACTGGATTGCAATTTTTACTTGTGCTACTTACAGAGCAATCCATCTAGAATTGTGTACCTCCCTTACTACGGAAACATTTATTGGAGCCGATGGACAAGTTCGAATCGCAAGAGTGAAGACATCATCGGGAATTTTTCTTCGTCCAGTACAGCGACTTTTTCCATTAGAAATAAAACAAATTTAGATTAGCCTCTACTATATAGCCAAGAAAATATAGTATTAGAATTTAATTTATATCAATTAAATTGGTGGGAGGAATGTTAGTGAAAGGTAATTTGCGCTGGGCCTGATGTGGTCTGCGAGAGGCAAGGCACGCCCGCGCGAGGAAAAGAAAAACAGTTTGTTCTTTGATTTGTTTGCTTTTGTATACAAAGTTGATCCTCTTTAAATTATATATATATTGTCACCTTTGCTTGAGACCATTTTAATCTAAACGAACCAACATCATAGTGCACCAATCTAAAAGTGTACAGCGAACATGAATCTATATATGAATTTGCATATATATCTTCCTTTCAAAGTTTAAAACTGCCGCGATAAATAGAAAGAAATATTGAAACTTTATACAATAGCTATTACTATTTTCTTCAGCGTTTTTATTGGCATGTTGACTGATGTTTGAAGCCACTCTACAATTTAACACTTGCCTTAAATAGTCGACTTCGAAAAACCTTCAATGCTTTTACCACTTTTATGCATGCAAATATTATCGTGTCGCACTGTAAGACAAATATTCTAATTATGTTATTCAGATTTATTGTTTTAATCAATTTACATACATGATATATATGCGTATATCTTTTAACCCAATATTTCTATAGGCATGGTTTGTCGTTGGGAAGGAAACCAAAATAATTTTCATAACAAGAAAAAAACTTACGAGTTTCCTTATCTAAACTTCCTTCCAGAATATTGAAATGGAATAACACATTTGTGAGGAAATTATGCTAAAAACAGGCATGACCTATAGATAAAAACTTTAAGATGTTCTTTATTAATATACAGGGTGATCCAAAAGTCCCGCACAACTTTAAAAATTAATAACTCCGCGAATATTTGCGCTAGAGCAATGCGGTAAACACCATTGTGTTCAGGATGCAATGGGATTTTTTATGGCAAATAATGAAAATTTCGAAATTGATTTTAGTTACAACTTTATTTGCTAGATGGCGCTCTACCAGAATCAGCTATTAAGCGGCCAAATTGTTTGATAAATTGAAAAATATAACTGAACGACACGTATTTTTCCTTTTTGAATACCAGGAAAGAACCCAAATAATATCAAATGATAAATTAATAAAACACCATTTCGCCAAAAGTTAGAAGAAATGGTTAACGATTTTTAAATACAATCTGAGATATGTAAAATAGGTATATGCAAATTAAAACATGTAGCAAAAAAAAAAAAACTGATATTTTAGATGCCGTTTGCTGGAATCCTCTCAGCTATTTATATTTCGAAAATAATAATTTTCTATTTTTTTAAATTCAACTCTCTCTCAGTATCGATTATATTTATTTTAATTCATTTGAAAAATATTTATCTATCTCTGATGATTTATTTTACTCTGGAATGCCGTTTTTGTTTTTGTCGTGTCCAATAAAGAGCCTCAGATTCTTTTCGTTTGGCCAACAAAAATGTCCAATTTATATACACATATATTCTTACATAATGAGACTTTAAAGAAGGCAAATTATCTTCATCTATTTACATACACAACACATCTCCCCCCTTAATAATACTCCAGTCGGTCTAGGGGTTTCCTGGCTCTCTGAGGTCTAGGACTGCGGACGGGCACTTGCACAGCGGCAGCCTCCGGTTTAGGAGTGCAAGAGGGCACGTGCACAGCAACAGGCCCTGGTATAGGAGTGCAAGAGGGTACGTGCACAGAAGCAGTCTCCTCCTTTTTTCCTGATGTAACCTCTGGAACCTCCTCTTCACTTTATTTCTGACTTCCACCTACAGGCTTCTCTCCTGATGTTCGAGGAAGTATCAAATTTCTTGTCTCCACTTATTTCTTTCTCACAGGTCGCAATTGATTGATATGCCTCTTATACACGACGCCCTCGCAACTTATAAGGTAGTGACGGTAGCTCAATAATTCCAAAATGGTACCTTTTTACCGTTTAGGTCCAGTTGCATAGTTGCGGAAATAAACCTCGCAACCTGTAGTAAACTGCTCCTGCCTTCTTACGGTCTCATGAAATACCTCTCGCGGATTTCTCATCTTGGTATTAAATTCGAGAATCTTGATCTTAAACTTCTCTTCATTAGCAGTTCCGCCGGGGAATTCCTTTATTACAGTTTGGGGGAATGCTCTATGAGCAAATAGGAAACTTTGTAGATTCGTCTCTAAATCATCCTTCCCATTATTCTTTCTCAAAAGGTTTTTAAACTCGCTTACATATCTCTCAGCTAAACCATTTGTACTAGGATTATACGGACTGGTCTTAGTGTGCCGTATACCATTCATTTTGGTAAATTGCTCGAATTCACCGGAGACAAACTGTCTTCCGTTATCTGTAACAAAATATTAGGGCAATCCAATTCTGGTGAGAATTTCTCTAAGATGACTTATAATCGTTTTTCTGGTAATATCTTTGATGATAAAAATTTCTATCCACTTTGAGTATGCGTCCACGAGAACCAAAAACATTCTTCCCATGAACGGACCCGCTAGATCAAGATGAAGTCGATGCCACGGTTTTTCGGGCCAAGTCCATTCCGAGATGGTAGCCGGGGGCATGCTTGCCGATTCTTGGCATACTCTACATTCTCTAGTTAACTCTTTGATGTTACTGTCTATGCCTGGCCACCAGAAAATACCGTCTGGCAATCATCTTCATTTTAACAATCCCCATGTGTATTTCATGCAAGTCATTTAAAATTAAAGATCTTAATTTTTGGGGAATTACCACTCTTTCACGCCATTGAAAACAATCAAACTCCAAACTTAATTCCTCATTGATCTTATAATAAGGAGCTAGTGGGTTTTCCCTCAGTACCCTTGTGAATTTCCACACACACTCACACAGTTGCCTTCTCTAACATTCCTTAATACTATAGACAGTATTTTATCTCGGGACGTCTCATATGCCACCTCCCTAAAAGAGAACGGTACCTCATTCAACTTCCTGAGAAGAAGTACCTGGTCTTCATCAAGAAACTCCCTGACACTCGATTCTAAAGGAAGACGTGACAATGCGTCAACATTGGAATTATCACTACCTTTTCGAAACTCCTCAGTATAATTAAATGCAGCTAATTTTAAGGACAATCTTTTAATTCTGGATGCTGCACATATGGGAATTGGTTTCTGAGGTGAATATATATGAATTAAGGGTCGGTTGTCTGTGACTAATACGAATTTTCGTCCCAGTAAGTATTGTCTTGATTTCTCATCGCCATAAGTTATGCTCAACGCTTCCTTTTCTAGTTGAGAGTACCGTTTTTCCGCTTCAGTTAATGTTCTAGAAGCAAAAGCTATAGGGCATTCTTCCTTTCTATCATTTCTATGACTCAGAATTACGCCTAGTCCATAGTCCATTAATAATGATTTACATTTTTTAAATAACATTCGATATTTTTCGTCCAATTCCACTACAATATTTATTCAAAAGTTGATAGAATAGCGCTAAAATGTTTGCTATATTCTTTATGAATCTATAATAATAAATTAAGAGTCCTATGAAAGATCTCAATTGCGAAACATTCTTTAGGTTCAGGCGCCTCTATCACTGCTTTAATTTTATTTTCTAAGGGATGCAGTCCATATTTATCCATTTTAAACCCTAAAAATTCTACCGATTTCTTTTTAAATTTACATTTATATCTGTTTAACTTTAATCCTTTTTCTAGCAATCATCTAAACACTAGATCCAACTTTTGTTGATAATCTTCAAAGTATTTTCTTGCAACCAAAATATCATCTATGTAGCAGGCCACACCTGGCAAATCAGAAAATAGGCCTTCCATAATCCTCTGAAATTTATTTGGTGCTACCGCTACGTCATATGGTAGTCTTTTATAAGAAAACAACCTCTTTGTTGTGTTTATATCAACAACAGCTTTGGCTTCTTCCGCTAACATTACTTGTAAGTAAGCCTGTGATAGGTCTAGAGTCGAAAGTACGGTGCTTGTAGATAATTTTGAAAAGATCTCATCGATCGATGGAATGGGATACCTATCTAATTCTATTGCTTTATTAGCTGTACATCTAAAATCACCACATATCCTTACACTACCCTCCTTTTTTGATGCCGGTACTATTGGAGCGGTCCAATATCCATGAACTATAGGTTATAAAATGCAAGAAATTACTAAACAATCAATTTCATTCTCTACTTTGTTTTTTTGGAGAGAAAGGTAAACTTCTGGCCTTACAAAACACAGGAGTCACATCCTTTTTTAAATTAAAATTTATCCAAACGTCCTTTAGACAGCCCGAATCTTTGTTAAACAAATCTGCATACCTATCCATCAAATTTTTATATATTTAAATATATTTCTATTATATTCATTATTTAAAATATTAATGCTAAACAATATAGAATAATCAAGTTTCAACTGTTTGAGCCATTCTCTTCCTAATAAAATGACCTGGATTTTTTCATTTACAACTATTAATCGTATATATTGGTTGGCTTCTTTTACAAAAACATTTCTTTGATCTATAATCTCTATTGATTTACCACAAAAGGATTTTAATCTTAAATTTGTTGGAAATAATCTTTTACCTTGCCAATAATTCTTATAAATATCTTTAGGTATTAACGTAACTGGACTTCCTGTATCTATTGTAAAGCACAAAGAATTATCATCTACTGTTAAATTTATTGTGGCATCAGTTTCGCCCTGTACAGAATATATAGAGTCCTCTTCTACAAATTTACATCCCCACATTCTTTTACTAGCTTTGCAGACCCTACTTAAATGACCCAGTTTATTACATTTTAAAACAAGTCTTTGTTCTATGAGGTAAAACAGATGCCACGTGTGAATGTCTTTCACCACATCTATAAGACACTATCTTGCCTTTGCCACTTTGCCTGAAAGGCCTATACTGCGCCGAACTATTATTGTACTCGCCCTTTTTATCCTTTCAATTCACAGGGGATAACTTGGCCACTAATTTATCTTGTAATTATCTTGTATTTATCTCCGCCAATTCGAACGAGATCGCCACTGCAAAAACTTTATCCAGGGTGACATCGTCGTCCTCTTGTAGTAGCTTCTTTTGCAGGATTTCCGACTTGATTCCAGCCACAAAAACGGTCTCGCATCATGGTTCCCAACATATCGACGAAATTACAATTTATTGCCAAATGTTTCAATTCTCTAAAATATTCCGAAATTGATTCTCCTTCCTGTTGAATTCTCTTTAAAAATCTGCATCGCTGTGGTATCACTTTCTTCTTTGGATCCAAATGCAGCTTAATTCTTTGAATGATAGTATCATAGGGTTGATCTTTCATTAGCCCAGGAAGAAAATTCGTTTCCCTGCTTCAAAGTTTCAGAATCTGGTAGCGAGGTAAAAATCAGCACTTTAATCTCCTTCTTCAGATGCCAAAAAGAAAGCCTCAAATTTTTGTACAAAAAGATCGAAGTGTCCTCCACTGGGCTATAGCATCTAAAAGGTATTATTAACTTTGACCTTGTCATGCTGATCTTTTCTACTCCTTTGTTTTCTTGATTCAGATAGTTTAAAAGATGTAATCTTAACCCATTTTCTTATTTTTCCTCTCCATAATCCGAGAGTCAGATTTGTTTAAAAGATGTAGTTGTTATACTTGCATAGACGCCGTTTTCCTCAGCTTTTTACTGGCTCTGTAGATCGCGCATCATCGTCGCCACTTTTGTTGTGTCGTAATTAGACGTACAAGAGCTCAAACTTGACCATGGCCAACAACAAATGTCCAATTTATATATACATATATTTTTACATAATGAGGCTTTAAATAATACAAATAATATTCATCTATTTACATAAACAACAGTTAATATATAGCGAGAAGAGTAGAGGACTAAGCACAGATCCCTGAGGTAGACCAGCCCATGTTCTTCGGTCCTGGGAAAATGTTCCATTGACCCGAACCTTTATCCTTCTTCCCCTTAAGAAGTCTGCAATCCAGATTAAGGTTTTTTTCTCTTACTCCGATGTTGTGCAGCCTTTCAAATAATTTCTACACTCGAACAAAAGCTGAGGTCATATCCAGGAATACGGCCGTTGTCTTCTTTAGCGGTTTTTCCTAGAACTGTACAGTGTGTACAACTGTGTTGTACAGTGTCTGGATCTTTAGGCAGTTTGGTAGAAGTTTATTTTATTATTGTTAGTGAGCCAGACTATGAGCCTAGAGTGAATAATTCATTCTGTTATTTTACAAAGTATGCTGGTAAGAGCAATTGGCCGATAGTTCTTGCATTCCTTAGCATCTTTGTTTGGTTACAGTATTGGCACTATAATTGATATCTTCCAATTCTTTGGTAGTTTACCAGTTTGCCATAAAATGTTCAGTATTCGTAGGAGTTGATTTTTAGCTTCGTCTCCAAAGTGTTTAATCATTTGACCAAAGATTAGAGCATCTCCAGGTGACATCTTGGATTTAACTTTCCTATTGATGAATTTATCTCATTCAGTGTGAAGTCTCTCGAGTAAATATCTTGTTGATGGTAATTTCTTGCTTGTTTAACTAACTTGTTTATATTATTTTTTAGAGTCCTGCCTTCATTCGTATAGCTGAGTCTGAAGTGCTTGAAATATATTCAGAAATTATGTCAGCCATCTGTTTGTTCGTTCTCGCTGTTCATATCGGTTAGAGTATTGGAGTATTAGTGTTGGTTTTGAGTTTTATAACACTATTTATATTCCAGTGATGGCTTTTCCTTTTTGGATCCATTTTCTTCGCAGAATTCTGCCCATTTTTCTTGTTTGAATATCCAAATATCTTGTTCTTATATTTTGTGACTAATTTAAATGAGTTCCTTTATGATTTCTTCTGTTTTATTTGTTTTAAGAAGTTCATTTTTATTGTCTCTCTCTGCAATCATTGCCTCGATATTGTGGTCCTTCCAGTAAAGTATTCACAGGTCTTTACGTCTACCTCTAGGTATCGATACTTTTGCAGCTTTGGATATGTTCAAAAAGAATTTTTCCAAGTTTTTGTCAATCGTTCTGTGATTTAATTCTTCGTTGCACAGTTCTTCAAGCTTTTCTGTGAATTTTTTTCCAGTGTTCTTTTATTCTGTTGAAAATTCTCAATTTTGAATTTTAGGGTTGTTAAAATTGGTCTGTGGTCACTGATTGCACTTTTCAGAAATTTCCATTGTGTTGTGGGGTGCGATGTTGTATTTATCGCTGTGATGTCTATTGCGGATTCTGTGCCTGTGGACTAGGATATATAGGTGTTCTTTTCGTTATTTAACGGCGTAAGGTAGAGGTCGGTTAGCATGTCCTCAACCTGCTGACCTTTGTTATCCTGGACAGGTGATCCCCAAGTTGGTCTTTCGGCGTTAAAATCACCAAGTATGATTGCGATATCCGAAGACGATTCACTTAATGTCTCTATCAGGCCTGTATTGATGCTAGTAATATCGTGGTGATAAACATTTATGATTGGAATTGTTTTATCTGTAAGATAGATTTCTATTGCCTGAGCTTCTGTCGTGCTTTCTCTAGGCTTACTCTGATTATAGGCGATTTCCTTAAATTTGATTTCTAGAGTTTTAATCAAAACGGCAAGTCCTCCTCCGAATTTTCCCGGTCTGTCCTTTCGTAGTGTTGTATAATCTTTGATTTTGAATCTCAGATTCTGATTCAATTTTGTCTACTGAGGACAATTAATATGTACATTGTTGTCACAGAGAAGACAAGTCAGCTCTTTATTTTCCTCTGAGTACCATTTATATTGAGTTGTAGTAGATTGAATTGTGTCCTCGTAGTAGATTTCTCATCATGAGCTCGGGCTGCAGCTCCTGACGCGGCGGTTACCCCGGATGCGGTAGCATTACTGGAGATATCAGTTTTGCTCTTCATTTGAAAATGGGTGCCGTTGCAACGTTAGTCATCTTGGAAACGAACCAGAATTTGGTCAAATATTCCAAGGGTCCAGGGGGGACCGCAAGGAGGTGTGGTCGGACTTCTCCCCTTCCCCCTGGAATGCCGTCACTACAGGATAAAGCACTCTTGGTGAATTTTTCAAATTGTGATTCAGAATCTGCCACTGAAGCTTTACGAGCGTTTCGTTCCTTTAAAGATATTCGAAGCGGTAAAGACCAATGAGTTGCTACTCTCTAAAGCGATTGATTAAAAGTTTTGAGGAAACTGGATCTCTGGAAGCAAAACCTCGGAGTGGAAGACCATCGACATGCAAGTCAGTGGCTGTTACGGTTTTGCAGAATGCTGAAGCTATTGAAACGTTATTCACGTATGGAGAAGTAAGTTCTAGACAAGTTTCTCGACAAACGGGGATTTCGTATGGAACAGTTTGGAGAGAACACACATTTAGAATTTTTCTATAAAAATATCCTAAAAAAATTCAAAGTTTCCACGAGTTGAAAGTCAGCGATTTTGAGAAGCGTCAAGAATTCGCTGCATGGGTTTTCCGGCAAATTGATATTGATGAAATCTGGCTGTCAAATGTTCTAAGAACAGATGATGCTCACTTTTATCTAAAGGGAGAATTTAACATTCAAAACTGCCTCATTTTGGCAACAGAAGTCCCTAGGATTTTTACAGAAATACCACTTCATCAGCACAGAGTTACAGTTTTGTGTGGTTTCACTTCTTCTTCTATTATTGGGCCATTTTTCTTTGAAAAAATCAATGGAAGAACTTTTAAAACCGTTTTTGTAGCTGGTGAACGTTATGTTCAACTTTTGAGAGAAATTCCCATATTGCAGGACAGACAAGTACTAAGCGAAATAACATTCTTGCAAGATGGAGGACCTCCTCATATCTCCCGCGGTGCCAAACAATTGCTGAAGGAAACGTTCGGTGGAATTCGTTGATAACTCGCCACTTTTTATACCAGTGGCCCCCAATATCACTAGACTTAACGCCTTACAATTTCGGTTATGGGGGTACATTAAGTCGCGTTTTTATCGATGCCGGCCTACCACATTGGCCATGTTGAAGACTTCTATCAGATGGCACGTTTTATAAATTTCAACTATTTAATTGTGATCATTCTGTCATCTATCGTCTGCAGGCGGTGTTTGAGAATGAAGGGCGCCACATTGAGCAAGGATTGTGACCTAATACAGGAGAGAAGGCAGTTACCCGATGTGTTATATTTTGCAGCTCTTTGTTTTGGGTTAATGAGAATAATAAATGCTCTTCTCACATCTTGACTCTTTTTTTTTCCCTGTAAACGGTCATTTTTTTGTTTGTCATTTGCCCACATTTTATATTATGTCGTGCAGGCCAAAGTGTTATAACTTCTCGAATAACACTGGTATACACAATTTTTCCCCTTATGTTTAATTTATCGCTTTTCGCTCATTAGAAGAAATAGCATAAGGAATAATCTCTGTGTCCACCCCCCCAACTTTAGATGTTTTGCGCAAAAAATAATACAAAATGATTTTACTACCACGTTTTTCAACGCAAAAGGTCTATTTAAAAATGATTTTTTTTGAGGGGATACATTTTCAAAATTATGTACAGTATAATAAACAATGATAACATTTGACAAACCCATAGGATATTTGGAATAAAGTACGACAAATATATTTTGTCACTCCCCTCTATATTTCATCTTTGGATCATGACAAATATCCAGTTAAATAGTCAAGTGTCGCCAATTAGTCAAGAAACTAGACATTCCTTATAGCACGAAATCCTATTAGTAGTGCCATCATAATTTTTGGTACTATATTAACATTTCAAAAATCGTGTATTGATATCAGTAGTTATTTTCAAACATTCAATCTATTTCACAAAACTCCATCTAAAATATAGATATTTTTTTGCTACATGTTTTAATTTGCATATACCTATTTTACATATCTCAGATTGTATTTAAAAATCGTTAACCATTTCTTCTAACTTTTGGCGAAATGGTGTTTTATTAAATTTTCATTTGATATTATTTGGGTTCTTTCCTGGTATTCAAAAAGGAAAAATACGTGTCGTTCAGTTATATTTTTCAATTTATCAAACAATTTGGCCGCTTAATAGCTGATTCTGGTAGAGCGCCATCTAGCGAATAAAGTTGTAACTAAAATCAATTTCGAATTTTTCATTTATTGCCATAAAAAAGCCCATTACATCCTGAAACACAATGGTGTTTACCGCATTGCTCTAGCGCAAATATTCGCGGAGTTATTAATTTTTAAAGTTGTGCGGGACTTTTGGATCACCCTGTATTAGCGATTGTACCCTTCTTCGCCCGGCTTTTACTCGTAAGAAAGTTGCCTTACCGAGAAATATATTCATAAAATAACTATTATATAATCTATTTGACCCAGCTTTCCCCCAGTGAATTTTTCATTGCGAATATTGTTTTAACAAATGTTAGAGTATTTTATAATAAAATCATTATTGCTCTAATTAGTAGTCATGAGGATTCCAATTAGTATAACATTATTATTATTATTATTATCATTTGTGCTTTATTTTCACAAATGTTTTTACAAAATTGTATTTATTGATAGTTATTTAATTTACGATGCACTAGCGCGCCATCTGTTATCAAATTACGAAACTATTTAATTATTCCATTGCAGTAAGGGGTTCAAATTCACATAAATAGGTACCGCTCAGCAAGAGCAACCTAGTTCATGATAATTGAACAATGAATAATATGTGAAGGCTATTCACATATTAAACAAATTTTAACGCGGGATTTAATCCCGGTTCATGACTGTCGGGAATCGAGCGTGTTACCCTCTCATCCACCGACTTATTGTCGGGGAATCGAGCGTCTTACCCTCTCATCCATTGCAGTAAGGGCAGTAGAAATTGTTTTATTTTAAAAGAATATTACGCGTCTAGAATAGTTTCGTAATTTGATAGTTATTTAAATTTATAGAGATATTAAGATACAATCCCAATAAATGATATTTGTCAAAGCATTCTTCTCTGGGCAAACATCCACTCGGGGAGTACCGAGTCTTAATATCGTAACGAAATATTTATTTTATGAACAGATCATTAATTTCGATATATATTTTTTTGCAACTCACTATACTTTCCTTATTCCTTCTCTTTTATTTTATAAATTTTAGTCTGTGCTAGTTCCTTAAATAATTTGCGCGTCAGCCTGAAGTTTGTCTTTCCTGTGTAAATTAGGGAAGACAAACTGAAGATCGCCGAGTAGACCTTTGAGCAGATAGGGTGCTGTGATATACATTTTCAGCTAATGGCTCCGGGATTCCACCGCCGTGTCAAACCATGACTTCCCTAAAAGATGACGATATCCTTATAGACGATACGACGACAAAGCCGCAAGAAATAGAATGCTAAAGTACTAGGGACAAAGTTCCAAGACTCCGAAGGTACTCCTTGGTAGAAGCACGTCAGATCCATGTCAGTATCAACATGATTTGCAAGCTGTGAGTCAAAGATCCCATAGGGAAGGATCTATGTAGTGAAATATTAATTTTATGAACAGATTATTAATTTTGATATTTATATATCTTGCTACTCTGTATTGCTTCTCTTTCTCCAGGTGGCTAGGAGGGGACCGGTGAAGATGGTGAAAAAGGCTGCGTTGCAGGCACAACCCTGCCGAATCCCTCTGCGTATTCTGAATGGACGGGTGAAGTTTATATTGACCTTGATGGTTGCATCAGCCTCCGCGTAGAGAAGGTGGAGCCATTCTACGAAGGGCGAAGGCAGGCCGATGGAGCGCAGGCTGGCGGCATGGAACTCTCGGTCCACATTGTGAAAGGCGGACTGCAGGTCGGTGGAGATGACTGCCAGCGGCGACCTGTTCTTGACGGCCAAGACCACTTCGTCAGACACACACGCGACATTCCAGGAGGGACATTTCCCCGGAACGGCGTACGTCTAACATTCCAGCACCATGGCTGGTAGGTGGCGACGAAGACGACCTAGAAGTATGCCGCTGACGATTCTGTAGTCTGCCGTTGGTAGAGATATAGGCCCTGTAGTCGCTCAGGCCCGGACCACCGTGCGCTTTGGGGACGAGGCAGATGATTTTTCTCCTCGATAATTCAGGCAGAGCCCCGCGAAGGAGGGGGCGCTGGTTGGAAGGAAGGTTTGCATCATTGGGATGGTGCTTGGTTTCCAAGAATCAGCCTCAGGGGCTATAGACCTAAAGAGAAACTTGGAGAAGTATGCCTGTGGTGGGGTTGTAGCAGGCTTCGAGGAGAGCTTGGGCAGGGCTGGTGGAGGCAACCCTAATTGACCTTGAGGGACTGATTGTTGTCTCAACCTCTCTTCATTGGTCAGTTGAGGGCAGTTGGCTCGCCGATGTCCCTGGCGCTTGCACTTGGAACACTTCACGCTGTGCGTCATGTTTGCGGGGGTGATCATTCCCTTGGACTTGATTTAAATCTGGGCCGGCAGTTGATGGATCTTGAGGCCTTCGTTTAAAACACAAAGGCTTCTCTACGGCCGGAAGTCCGGGAATATCCGTCCATTATCTTTAGTGGCTGTTTGATGGACACCACTTTACAATAAGGCCTTAAGGCCTCTGCGATGTCATTATCCTTCACCACGAATGGCAGGTTGCCGATGGTAATTTTTTCTGCCTTTTTCCTATAAGGATAGGTTCTTAGCAGGGTGTTGCCGATGGTGTGGCCCTCTTTGACCAGGTGCTCCGATTTTTCAACAATTGAAAGTCCAACCATTATTTGGCTGGACATTTTCATGAGCTCGTAAACCGAGCCAATTCCTAAAAGCGGCCTCAGGGGGCCGAAGTCCACGCATGAGGTGGCGTCCAAGCTTTGCACTGGGCCTGTTGTTGTCAACTGGAGCGGATTTATGTTGCTCACTTTGCGTACTTAAGGTATTTTCCTTTGTGCACTTTTCTCGGCTTTTGGAATCTTTGCAGGTTGTTACTTGTTTGGAAGATCACCATCTTTCCTTTTGAATCCTCTGGGTTCTATGAATCCACTCAGATCGTTTTATTTTTCCGAGGCCTCAACTTGTTCAGCCCAATTTGCATGCTTCATGCTTTTTTCCGTAGCGAATTTGCATAACGCTCTTTTCTTTGTTTCCTGGTAATTTATCATTCACCATTATATTTTCTAAATTGCCGATAAATCGTCCATTTCTTGTTCATTCCCAACAAGAAAACCATCAGTCGATAGCTCTTGATCTGGGATTTCCGACAATATGGCAAAACGATTTCCTAGCTCGACATTCTCCAACTCCATCCTCAAAAAACGCGGAGCTCGCACACCGCGTGGGCCGCACGGCCGAGAGAGAGAGACCGTTCCCTAACACCACATGGAGTAAGTATAGTGAAAATTTATCACATGAAAATTATGGACGGACAGACGCATAGAATATATATGGAGTTAATAAACGCTTAATATATGCACCATAAGAGGCACCTCTCCTTTCAATTGTGCTTCAGAACGATGGCCTTTTGCATCACCCAAGTAAAAAAACTTTACTAGTGATAAAGAAAGAGGCACAATACCAGTTTTGGTAAATTCAGACAAAAGTCCAACATGTATACCTCATTCTTTATCATCACTAGTTATTTTACTAGGATGATGCAAAAGTGCAATCGCGCGCGTTCTGATGTACAATTAAAAGAAGAAGTGCCTCTTTTAGTACATGAATATCATCCTCCCTCAACTTTATATATTATATATATATTACTTATTCCAAGTACACATGGTACCGGCCATAATAATTATGATGAATATTTAGTGACCTTTTGCTGTAAATGCTACACATGCAGAAAGCGCAGTTTGAATTTTGCACTTAAAAGGTGCTAAAAGCCCGTTTGTTTATTTGTACACAGTTGCTGGAATTAAGCTTGTGATCAGGTGTCATTGAAACAGAAAAATTATTCAATGCGGGATTCTTTCCGGGTCGTGGAAGTTGAAAACCGACGGTGTACGCCACTGCTCCCACCAACTTCCCTATTAAACTAGTCTGTTCGATATTGATAAAAAAATATGTTAAACAAAATGAATTTCTCTAACTCAAAGTGAACTTCAGCATGTCTGGAATTCAGGTTTCTTTAGAAAAAGGGTCATATGGATCAGAGAAGTTTTTATTTCATCTAATTTTCGACAAAAAATTCTGTCCTTGTCAGGTAAAATAACATAAATTAAAATAGAATTCTAACATGACGAGGACCACAGAATTTTAGAAAAATGTGAATGCAATAAAAACTTTTATAACCGACTGCAACCAACCCTGAAAACGAAGACAAGGTTGATGACCTTATCGTCATGATCGAAGAATAACTATCAGAGAGCTATGTAATATACAAAATGTTGAATGTGATGTAAAATAAAAACAATGATTAAACATCTAGGTTATAGAAAAATCTGTACAAATAGGTTCCAAGGAAACTAACTCCTGATCATCGTGATTAAAGGGTAAAGCTATGCCAAGAGATACTGTATCTCTATGAGGCCCAAAAAGGCACTTTTTTCAAATATAAAGTGCAGAGGTCATCAAAAAAGGTGATGGCAACTGTCTTTTTGGACAAGCTAGGTGTAATACTAATTTATTTTCTAGAATAAGGTAGCACTGTGAACAGTTCTCGCTATGTAATAATTTTATTAAATCTTAGGAAAGCTATTCGAAAAAAAAAATACCAGAGATTCCTCTTAAATCCGTCAAGTTATACCATGACAATGCACGGCCGCACACCTCTTTCAAGACTTCAGGCACTATTGGACAAATGGGTTGGTCACTGGTTCCACAACTCCCATCCAGCCCAGATTTGGCACATATTGTGACTTCTATTTATTCTCGACAATGAAAAAAAGACCGAAGGGACAAATATTTGAAGACACTTACAGGAAGTAAAACGGGCCATAAAGACATGGTTGAAAAAACAACCTCCAGCATATTTCCAAAGCGGATTTACAGCGTGGGTTCAACGCTGGAGGAAATGTATAGGCTCCGCTATGGAATAATTTGAATAATATCATTCTATTCAAAAATATTTTATGTAAATATTTATACAAAAAAAATCGAAATAAAATATTTAATACTTCTCGAATTATGGTCAAACAGGCATTTCTTTTGGAAAAACCTATGTATATCATTTAAACAGAAAACATATGTGCAGCCGTTTCTGTGTGGTAATAAGCGGCTGACATTCCATAAAACTAAGAAGTCGGCAGTATGAAACTATAGTTATAAATAATCGTAAGGATATATTGCCAGAAATATATAAGCATTTAAAATTACTAGAATAGAAATTTAACCCATTTAATAATATAAAATATTATATTACATGTATATATGAGATATCTATATTAATAAATGGAAATTTCATAAGTGGACATCACTAAAATCTTTCGTTACAATGCATCAATTTCAACCAAATTTTCAACATTTATGTAAAACGAGATGGAGCAGGTTTTGCTTAACATCAAAATATATTTCCTAACATTAACATGCGTAACTTCGCTGTTATCGATTAAATACAAAAAAATCAACAGAGTTAATTTTATTTATATATAAATACAAAATTAAATTTCAACAGAGTTAATTTTTTTACAAACTAGCTAATAATCTCAATCTAAAAAATATTCAAAACAAGCAATTTTAAGATAACACCATATGTAAAACAGTCGGCCAAGAAAACAACAACGATATTACATCTTTCTCACATATTCACACACAATCTTGATTAATAATTAAAACTAATCTTTAACATTGTTTTATTATACTTCAACTTTTATTTCTACATTTGTTTTAAATACCCAATTGTTTTATCATGTTTCTAATTTCGCCTAACAAATATACAAATTTATAGTGACCAACATATGCAAATTTTATCTTTGTTTTTATTTAACTTGATATCGTAAACATAACATCCATTGTAAGCATTTTTCTGTTCACTTTCCGTGGTTTCTCTTTTCTCTGATAGTTTTTAGGTATAGTATATTTTCTTATTACTAGACTACAAACATTCCTCGAGAAAAAACCTGGGCGAAGCCGGGTACATCCGCTAGTATATATATATATACATATTCACACAACACAAAACACAAACACACATATAAATATAAAACATACAGCGGGTGTTATGTTTTTAAACGATTTTAGTGCTTTATTAAAAATAATTTACAAATGTTTGTACAACTTATTGTTTTCTATGTATAAGCCTTGAAGTTTAGCAAGACTTGCAGGTTTGAGAGAGAGTCTGTCAATAGAAACATTTACTTATTTTCCCTTAACTTGGTTTAAAATATTTTTCTCAGTTCGGGAAACTACTTTAAATGGTCCTTCATAGGTGGGTTCCAATGCTTTTTTTTACTCTGCTTATTTTCAGTAAAACTAGAGGACATGTTTTCAAGTCTTTAAACGCAAATATTTTAGAAGACATATTGTGTCGTGTTTTTGTGGGGTTTCATTACTCTATTTTCTCTGTAGTTTGTGGGGTGGTTGTCGTTTTGGGGGCTTCAAAAGGCTCACACTGAAGCTCAATTTCCCATAGATTACTTGAGTTAAGAAATATTCAGAATCTTCTCCAATGGCTGCTCTTAGTCCTAGAAATACCACAGGGATTGACTATGTCCATTTATTGGGATTGTGTGCCCTTATTGAGGCCTTTAATGCTCCATAGAATCTCAATTTTCCCATTGCTCTGTGGATGATAGGAAGTCGTATGCTGGAGTTTTCTCCACATATGTTTGTCAAGGTTTTGAGAACTTCAGAAGTGAAAAATTCCTTTCTTAGTCGGTGATTACTTCATAAGGAACTCCAAATATAATGATCCAAATCCATATCCAAAAATAAATAATCTTGCTACTGTTTCAGCTGTTTCCTTTCGCATCGGTATTGCTTCTATCAGTAAAATGGTTTATTCTAATGAGGCAATAGACATCTGTTGAGAATTTTCAAATGTTTTGTAGATGTTTGACTTGTTTTGGGTATGCCTTATCATTTTTGTTTGAAAGCAAAGATCATCGAAGTATATATATGATTAATTGTTATCAATCTCATATGTGCCGTAATTTCTCTGGCTTTGATTTAGCTTCTTTGGGAAGAATGCAATAGGTCTCCATGCTCCATTCTTGTTGTAAGACCGCGCCTATTGTCCAATTTGAAGCATCTGTACAAAGTGACAGAGGTAGTAGCTATGAATTGGGTTAGCTCAACAACGTTTCTTTTGTCATGCTTACATTATTGACCATTTCTTTTGTCTCTTCGGCCCGGTTGATTCTACTTGGAAAAATCATATTTCAGGTTTTTCTGGCCATAAAGGAGGGATCTTCACATTTACTTTATAAATTTCAGCTTGTGTTTTTCCATTTGAAAATTATATTAATATTTGTGGATATCAGATAGAAATTGTAATTTGATTCAGTTATGAGAGAGAGAGAGAGATTTATTCAGTTAACTCAGGTTCCTGGAGCGTACAGAAGTCTCCAACTATCCGTTTAGTGATGATGTTTTATATGCACACATCAAACTATAAATAAAATACGTACTTACACGTTTTTAGCTATTTTATATTATAGAACGCTTTTTTTCTTCTATTCTTGAGGATGCAACGCCCTTAAAATCTGGCTCATCAATTTATGTGGTTGTTGGGATACTTAAACAGTACACAGACACCCCCACACACAGCTTTATTAAGACCACCGGTCTTATACATTTTCACCACAGGAAGGAGGCATACTATAGGAAGCGCAAAGACCAAGTCTCCAGGTCCGACGCATGTCCAGTGGCCACAGTGTGGAATCAGCCGCGTCTTAGTCTTCGCTTTCTTCATCTAAATGGACCACGACATTCGGCGTTTCTATTAATCTCCTCCGAACGGTAACTGCGGTCTTGTAGAATTTATATAAACCAAATAGAATACCTTGATCAAACATAAACGTATTCATCCAATTCGATATTTGTTGTCTATCGGAACGAGGCAACGATAAGTCGCCTAAGAATTCTGCAAAAGCAACCAAATATTCTATGCATGATTTCATCTTGTATTCTTTTATTACAGAGATCACAAGTTAAAGGACAATCAGTCTTCCAGCGCTTTAAACGACTTTCTGGAAAGAACACCCATAGGAGTCTCAGTTGCGCAAAAAGTATTTTAAAACAGTTCACATAAATTGATTTTGTTAAAATCAAGTGTTCATCTTACCATGTTACTTTTTGGTTTGCCACTCAAATTTTTAATTTAAAATTTTGCTCAATATACGAGGTGTGTTCAAAAAGTATCGCGACTTTTGAATTTTCACGGGTTACGTATATTCGAATTTCGATCTTTTTGTGGCTTTATGGTGGTACTTATGTCTCTCACTTATGCCCACAAGCTCGGCTATTTTGAATGTTCACTTAATTGTCGACAGCTGCTTTGCTTGCAGGTGTTTTGGATCGTCTTCGATTTTTACCTATTAAAAAAAATGGATCAAAGAACCTGTATCAAATTTTGTGTGAAAAACGAAATTAAGTGCGCGGATGAATTCCGAATGTTGACTGTGGCATACGGAGAAGCTACCTTGGACCGAAGCAACGCTTATAGGTGGTACAAAATGTTCTCAGAAGGCCGAGAAGATGTGAACGACGAATTGCGTGCCGGACGCCCGAGCACTTCAACAACAGACGAAAAAATTAATGAAGTGGAGAAAATGATATTGGCCAATCGTCGAATCACCGTTAGAGAAGTTGCTGAAGACCTAAAACATATCGATTGGCTCGTGCCATTCGATTTTTATCAATGATTTGGGCATGAGACGGGTCGCCGCGAAATTCGTACCAAAATTGCTCAATTGCGACCAAAAACAGCATCGCATGAACATTGCTAATGAGATGTTGGACTCTGTCCGCGACGACCCAAATTTTCTCCAGAGGGTCATAACTGGTGACGAAGCGTGGGTTTATGGTTATGACGTGGAAACCAAAGCTCAATCATCTCAATGGAAGCTCCCGCACGAACCAAGACCGAAAAAAGCGCGCCAAGTTCGGTCGAATGTGAAAGTTTTGATGAGTTTTCTTCGATTGCAGGGGCGTGGTGCATCATGAGTTCTTGCCACAGGGTAAAACGGTCAATAAGGAATATTACCTGCAAGTTATGCGCAATTTGCGCGAAGCAATCCGCCAGAAACGCCCGGATTTGTGGAAGAACAAAAATTGGCTTTTGCACCACGATAACGCCCCTGCTCACACATCGTTGCTTGTGCGCGACTTTTTGGCCAAAAAACAACACACTAATGATGCCGCAGCCACCGTATTCCCCAGATCTGGCCCCCTGTGACTTTTTCTTGTTCCCTAAACTGAAGAGGCCCATGAAAGGACGACGTTACGCTACGCTTAACGAGATAAAGGCGGCATCGAAGGAGGAGCTGAAAAAGATTTAAAAATATATATTTTTTTTGAAGTGCTTCGAAGATTGGAAAAACCGTTGGCACAAGTGTATAATATCTCATGGGGATTCCTTTGAAGGGGACAAAATAGGTATTCGTGAATAAATAAATAATTTTTGAAAAACAAAAAAGTCGCGATACTTTTTGAACACACCTCGTATTTTATATTTATGTATTTTTATCAATTATTTTTATCTATTTATATCTATTTAATCCTATATTTATCATTATATAATCATATTTATTCATATTTATATTTATTCTGTATTTAACCTTATATAATATTATATGGACATTGTAATAAATCAGCTTCAATCTCTCTCTTTCTCTCTCAAGGTTACTGAAATAATACTAAAATACGAGTGACGCGTGAAAGATGACGCTTTATGTGCTGGAAAGTTTTTAAATGTTCATATATATATTCATATATATATATTATTATTATTATTTCAGGATGCCTTAATGACCAATTTTTTTGGTCGTTGAGGTACAGCTTGCACCACGCTGATGAGGGCCAACAGCCCGAAACGCGTCCGTGGTTAGCTTTTCTTGATTAATCAAGAATGGGTATTTGGCCAATTCTGGAATAATTAAAAATCAACGAGAATAGTTGATATTTATTCCGATAGATGGCGCCAGCCATCAGCAACTTTCAGTTGCACGATAAGGAGATGCCTTTTTCTTAATTCACGCACCTTATCCCAGTACAATGTTACATTTGTACTATTTTTTCACATATATATATATATATACTAGCCGAATGACCCGGGCAACGCCCGTGTTTTACCCGATTGAATGTTTTTATTCAAATACTATTTGTTACAATTATAAATTGGCGCCTTAAATAAATGCATATATTAGTTAATAACTATAGCCTATGTGCTTTATCTGTCTATATAATGTTGGCTTCCGTAGGCGTCTCTTACTGGGAAAAAGAAAGAGAGGATTCCATTTAGTTATTAACTAATATATGCATTTATTTAAGGAGCGACCCGCTCCAACACAATAGTTACAAAAACCAAAAAGCGAGTGGGGGGGCAAAGTCAAAAACAAAGTGTCTCGCGTAGTGGTGGCGTGATCGTAGCCAACCAAAAAAAAAAAAGCAAACGGTGACAGAAATGACGCATGACGCTCGTAACTGTATATAGAATACTACTCTGATCAAAAAGTTTCGACACTTTGCTCATAAGTTAAAAAAACCTTTATTATTCTACCAAATTCAAATTGTCCCCTTCAAAGTAGTCCCCGTTGGGCGCGATGCACTTCAGCCACCTTTTTTTTTCCAGTCGGCAAAACACCTCTGGTAGTCTGTTTTCGGGATCGCCTAATGGCCTTCTTCGATTCCACTTTGATCTTTTTTATGTTCTGAAATTTCCGACCCTTTAAATTTTTTTTGAGCTTTCTAAAAAGGAAGAAGTCGCAGGTGGCCAAATCGGGACTGTAGGGGGGTTGGGGGAACACAGAGGTTGAGTGGTCCTGCAGGAACTTCGAGATTTTGGGGGCTGTGTGCGCCGGCGCGTTATCGTGGTGGAGGATCCACGACTTGCTCCTCACAGCTCCGGCCGTTTCTGCCTGATCGCTTCCCTCAATCGCCTCAAAACTCCCAGGTAGGAGTCAGCAGTTATTGTAGAGCCTTGTTGTTGAAATTCATGATGAACGATGCCCTGGTAGTCGAAGAACACCGTCAACATGACTTTGACTTTGCTGGCAGCCTTCCTCGCTTTCTTTGGTCTCGGCTCATTTTTGAAGCGCCACTCCGATGCCTGTTGGGTAGTTCCCGAATCAAAGACGTAAATCCATGTTTCGTCTCCAGCAATGACCCTCTTCAGCAATTCGGGGTCATCGGTTGTCGCTTCGAGATTGAGACTGGCGGTTTCTTTCCGGGCGTTCTTTTGATCAAAAGTCAAATCTTTGGGAACGAGAACGGCGTTGAGTCTTCTCACTCCCAAAATGTCCTTCATTATCGATTGAGTCGACCCGAATGATATACCTGCTTCTTCGGCGACCTCCCTGACAGTTATTCATTGGTCTTCACGCACCAGTTCCAACACCTTGTTCACTTTTTCAGGCGTGGTTGATGTGGACGGTTTCCCGGAACGCTCGTTGTCGGCGGTCTCTTCCGGACCCCCTTGAAGCGCTTGACCACTCGAAAACTCGTCTTCGGCTCATGACGGCATCCCCGTAGGCTGTTTGCAACATCCAAAAAAATTTCGGCATCTTCGAATCCGTTTTTCACACAGAACTTGATGCAAATTCGTTGATCCTCCATTTCGGTGACTAACGAAATCGAAGCACGAGCAAAATGGCTTCACTTAGAAAAGCCGCTGCTCGCGCTGTTGTGGCGCGTGATTTTTGTAAATTGGCAGATCTCTAGGCCAAGGGCGACGCTTGCGTTTTCCAAAAACCGGGAAAAATATATTGAGTTTTCAGGATTTTATGAGCAAAGTGTCGAAACCTTTTGATCAGAGTAGTATATATTTGAAATTTTAATATATAAAACCAACCTTATTTATATTATAATATATCTCCTATAATGGTTAATACATTTTTTATTTGCTTATTTTTATTTGAAGTGCATATAGATGGTTTTATTCTTCTGAAGGTCGAAATCACCCTTCACTATCTCTCTCGCCATCCTTTTCAATCAACAACCACAAGTATTGGTCGTGGGGTCTTTCACACTCACTGATGGTCAACTCATCACTAGCTACCAGACTATAAGACTGTTGTCCAACAGAAGACCGGGGAGACCAGCTGTGATGACTTTTAGTGGATGGTGGAGTGGCGTCATTAGGATCTCCAGAAGTGGGAAACCCACTTTGAAAGCACAGGTACATCAAGGTAATTAAGGTACTATATTAAATAGAGGAAAATTGCTTATTTTTTAATTATATCTATTTTTGACTAACATTCCAACGTTTAGTTGGCATCTATTCCAATAACCCTTTTGTCACTTGTAGTTTGTGTCGTCTGGAGTCATGTCAATTTACCCCATTTTTAATGTTTCCCTTTGTATTCACACAGTTGGTGGGATTTACGTATATTAGATACCTTTAACGAACTTATCAAGAATACTTTTGGCCTCTTTGGTGGTTTATTTTGGGAATAACTATCTGCATACATTAGATATCATCTTAGCGCCATCTAATTCTGAAAATTGGATTTAAAAAATGGAACTTAAATTTATAATTTAAAAAAACTATTTCTACAGACTTTATACTAGTAGTGAGCAATACTTCTATTTTGAGGATTGATTTATTCAATGCCATTTCCGTTTAATCTTATATAGGATCATTGTTAAGGTATAAGAGGTCAAATTAAAGAAACCTCCCTTAACATATAAAAACTTTTACCCAAAGTCTTGATATTGTTTGGGCTGCCTCGGGTGATCAAGCAAGAAAGAAAAAAGGGAAGACAAAACCAGCGGCTACACCTGTAAAGCTCTCGCTCTACTAAAAGAAACTCTTTATTTAAACAACACGGCTAAGTTTATACATTCAAAAGGAAATTTACATAATAATTTATACATTCAATAGAAATCTACATCCTAGTCATACATTCAAAAGGATATTTACATACACTATATGTCATGACTTTTAACATACCCCCACCTTTCTTCTTTGTAAAACAAGAAAGAAAAAATCCGTTCCACCGTGATGGGGGGATCCTGGTAGGTGGGACACCGTTGCAGGGAGCCCAGGCTCTTATCCAGGAAAACCATCTTCTCCTCGGCACACTGCGGCACCCTCTCCATACACACCACCGGAGATTACCCCATAAGCGTCCATCTTCTTCTTCCAAAGGAATCGGAGGTAGTCCCAATCATTTTCCTGATGGCCATCACCTGGAAATATCTCCTCATGTCGGCCAAAATTCCGAACTTATTCTCCCGATATTTTATCCTTATTTCCGGGATTCTCCTCAGTAGAATGGGTCTCCTCTTCAAATATCGCCTCAAGGATAGTCCGTTGCGTCCTCGCCAGGAAGCGTCGTCAAACACTGGCCGTATAGGCGTCGTTTCGGACTCACTCTTTAACAAAAAGTGACGGGGCAAATAGTGTCCTTCCACCTCAGGTGGATTTTCATTGACTCCTTCAATGAACCCCTCACTCAACCAATCTTTTGGATCAATAATTTTCCTTCCACCTTTGATTCAGTACCTTGTTCTGCATCTAGGTTTTCTTCTTCCACCTTTGAATCAGTACCCTGTTCTGCATCTAGCTTTTCTTCCACCTTTAAATCAGTACCCTGTTCTACATCTAGCTTTTCTTCCACCTTTGAATCAGTACCCTGTTCTGCATCTAGCTTTTCTTCCACCTTTAAATCAGTACCCTGTTCTACATCTAGCTTTTCTTCCACCTTAAATCAGTACCCTGTTCTACATCTAGCTTTTCTTCCACCTTTAAATCAGTACCCTGTTCTACATCTAACTTTTCTTCCACCTTTGAATCAGTACCTTGTTCTGCGTCTATATTTTCGCTTCATTTCCATCATGATCTTTTCCGCCGTTGTATTTATCGTCCTTATTCTCTGCATAATCAGATTTATTTATGATTTTCAAATCTTTGGGATTCTGTTTTCTTATAATTATCCTTTATTTTAAATTCCGTATCTCCAGTTGGTCTTGCTTCCACCAATTTTCCTCGCTGCTTGAACTTTGACAACTCTTTCCTCATTTTCCTCATTATCATCAATCGATTCAGTTTCATCATCTGAAATCTTCACTTGATCAGCGCCTTCAGCTGCTGCTCTAGAATTGTTCACCGGTTCATAACCTTTAATTGCCGTTCCAGAATCCTTCACTCCATCGCCCTTAGGCTTCGCTTCAGAATCCTTTACGCCTTCGCCCTTAGGCTTCGCTTCAGAATCCTTTACTCTGTCGCCCTTAGGCTCATCTTCAGAATCCTTCATTCCTTTGTCCTTAGGCTTCGCTTCAGAATCCTTTACTCCTGCGCCTTAGGCTCCGCTTCAGATTCCTTTATTCCTTCGTCCTTAGGCTTCGCTTCAGAATCCTTTTTTTCCGTCACCTTCATCTCCTGCTTTTTGACCTTCAGATTCTTTTCCTTCATCTCCTTTATCTCCGTCTTTAGAATTCACTTTATCAGGTTTTGCTACCGCTTCCTTTGCTTTGTCTTTAGCCTCAGCTTCCTTCACACCTACATAGCTATCAACTGCAGTTTCAGAAACCTTCACTTTATTGCATTTAACTGCTGCGTTCAATTCCTTCTTTTCTTTAATAGCATTCACAGCACCTTTTTTGCCCTCATATTCAATGTCTATTATAGAGGGAGCTGAACAAGCTTCCTTTAGCATTCTAGCTTTAGCTAGAGCAGGCTTCACATCCGTAGCTCTAGCAGTTTTTACAGAAATCCTCTTTTTCCACGCCTTCAATTTAATTTTTCATGGACTCTTCCGGGGCTTTTCGATAGAGACGTAGAAGTAGTCTGAAGTTTGATAACTTTCTGATTATCGGTTTCTGAATTCGGAGAGGCACTAGACGCCCCTGGTGGAATTTGAGAAGTCTTGGCCTGAGCATCCTTATCCTGCTCACGCATTACGCGAATTCTAGCCTCTAAATAAAATCTTTCCATTATGTAAACCTCACACTCCCCAAATTCCCTATCTATCTCATCGTCGCTAATAGCCTCTTGGGCCAATAAAATTCCCTGGCATTGCTCATTTAATGCCACCAGCTCCAAATGGAGAGATTCCAATCTATCAAATTTTGCATATATGCCACTTTTATCAATAAGAGGATCCCTTAACTCTGTATTTAAACTATTAACCTGCTCGGTAAATTTGCCTCTGGCAGCCTCTCTTATTTTGCTCAACTCCTCCATTTCACCTTGTAGTTATCCTTTCACCTTGTAGGTATCCTTTCACCTTGTAGGTAGCCTTTCACCTTGTAGTTATCCTTTCACCTTGTAGGTATCCTTTCACCTTGTAAGTAGCCTTTCACCTTGTAGGTATCCTTTCACCTTGTAGGTATCCTTTCACTTTGTAGATATCCTTTCACCGCCCTACGACGTCTCTTGTCTTCCTAGATTTATCTTGAGCTTCTTCAACTTCTTTGCCTTTGAGCCTCTTCAACTTCTTTATCCTTACTTGAGCCTCTTCAACTTCTTTATCCTTACTTGAGCTTCACTTTTCCCTTGAGCTCCCTTTAACCTTTAACAAAGGGCTTTTTGAGCTCCTTTAAACCTTGAGCTTCACTTTTCCCTTGAGCTCCTTTTAACCTTTAACAAAGGGCTTTTTGAGCTCTTTTAAACCTTTAACAAAGGGCTTTTTGAGCTCCTTTAAACCTTGAGCTTCACTTTTCCCTTGAGCTCCGCAGATTCTCACTCTCCCTCTGCTACTCGGCAGGCTCTCCTACTTCCTCTGCTACTCGGCAGGCTCCAATACTTCCTCTGCTACTCGGCAGGCTCTAATACTTCCTCTGCTACTCGGCAGGCTCCAATACTTCCTCTGCTACTCGGCAGGCTCCAATACTTCCTCTGCTACTCGGAAGGCTCCAATACTTCCTCTGCTACTCGGCAGGCTAATACTTCCTCTGCTACTCGGCAGGCTAATACTTCCTCTGCTACTCGGCAGGCTAATACTTCCTCTGCTACTCGGCAGGCTAATACTTCCTCTGCTACTCGGCAGGCTAATACTTCCTCTGCTACTCGGCAGGCCAATACTTCCTCTGCTACTCGGCAGGCTAATACTTCCTCTGCTACTCGGCAGGCTAATACTTCCTCTGCTACTCGGCAGGCTACAATACTTCCTCTGCTACTCGGCAGGCTAATAATTCCTCTGCTACTCGGCAGGCTAATACTTCCTCTGCTTGACCAGCCCACGCAGCCCACCCGGGGACGCCACAAATGTTAAGGTATAAGAGGTCAAATTAAAGAAACCTCCCTTAACATATAAAAACTTTTACCCAAAGTCTTGATATTGTTTGGGCTGCCTCGGGTGATCAAGCAAGAAAGAAAAAAGGGAAGACAAAACCAGCGGCTACACCTGTAAAGCTCTCGCTCTACTAAAAGAAACTCTTTATTTAAACAACACGGCTAAGTTATATACATTCAAAAGGAAATTTACATAATAATTTATACATTCAATAGAAATCTACATTCCTAGTCATACATTCAAAAAGATATTTACATACTATATGTCATGACTTTTAACAATCATCATTTTAAAATTTTCCCAAAAATACGCCATGGAGAGGCCACAACAACCATCCTTACGAGTTATGACCACGTACTGGAAGACATTACACGTGTGCATCTTGAAACAGACCTTACCTACCCTCACTGTTCAGAAGAGCCACAAACAGTTGATCATCTCCTCTTTAGCTGTCCAACATTCCTGAGACATAGAATGCAAACAGCTATCCTGCTTGGACTGACCTACCTCAATACTACATCTATATGGCCAGTCTTCCAAACTCAACCTCAACATGGAACCTCCTAGTCAATTGGATCAACTCAGCAATATCAAAACAGGACACTAGTAAAAGCGCTTAGCACTAGTCCATACTAGTGAGCTGGAATTCCCGGATAGTTAGCGTTCTGCTCTCCCTGGGTTATAAATATCTCTCTCTGATATAGGATGAATTCCCACAATTAGTTGCACTGAAGATGATCAATATTTGGGTAGAGAGTAGATTTGTATTTTCAACTATGATAAGCAAGCCTTCCTAAGCCATTAATTTCAGAAATCGCTCTATGATAGGATTAAAAGAAAAAGCGCTGAATATTTCCACACACATTTGAAAAGAAGGGCATGGTTCATTGGTGAACTTTCCCAGATTATTCGTCAGTTTAATCTTCAGACTGTCTCTACTACGTTGTAGTACAGGTTGATTTGGTTTAGAATTTGTATCAATATTCAACCTTATTTATCGTATCGGATAAGTATTATCACTGACTGCAATGCCATCATTGTGTAGCTAAAAATATTTATTTTTAGTTTTTTTTTTTAAAACAAAATGTTAAGAACAAGGGTTTATATTTGGAGCCATATGAACTGAGGTTTGAATCTCTAAGTTGTGTTACATTAGATGTTTACATGCACATTTATCATTGAAAAAACGGTTTTATTTTAAAATTCGCCCATTTACACATTGTTCAGTGTTACTATGCTACATACACAGTAGAACTTGGATAATTCGAACGTCTTTAATTTGAATATTTATCTTGGTCCCCAGAATTTCCTATTCGTTTTTAATTCGAATTTTTGGATAATTCGATTTTTTTTTATCCTTGGGCTTCAAATATCCAAGTTCGATTTATATTCTATATCTAGGTATGTTGGTGGAAATAACTTCTCTAATTGATAGAATAACATATTGCGTCATCTCTTTGCATATGTTGTTGGAAACCATTCTACCGCTGGAAGAATTCACCAATGATGAGCCAGGTCCTCTCAATAGTTTCCATCACGGAACAAAAAGACAGTAAAACTGTAAAAAAATCTGTGCTAAAATAGTTCAACCATAATTTTTCTAAATCAGCTAAAGAACATAAAAATTAGACGAGCTGGACGAATGTTTTTTTTTTCTTCTTTTTCTTTTTTTCTCTCTTTATCAGTTTTTTATTGTATGATCGAGGAGTCCGGGGTAAATCGAAGAGAGAGAGCATACAGTTCCTTTTTTATTATCTCGTTTAACCAATAAAACCCAGTATAATCACACATACAGATTTATTAAGACCACCGGTCTTATACAGATTCACCACAGGGAGAAAGGAAGCATAGATGGAGCTCCTGTACTCCAGGCAGCGCAGAACCCAACAACAGCCTACAGGTCCGACGCCTGTCCAGTGGCCACACCGTGCATAAACTCCATATGATCGACCGAGTAACAAGTTTGTGGATATGTATGTCGTTTGTTGTTGTATAGCTTGCTCAAAGCGGACGAAGGCCAACGAAAACTCTGGTTGAATTACATTAGGTGCGCAAAAATGTGACTCCGCGTGTGTATTTAATTCATTATAAATTTGCATAAATAAACTTTTACCTATTGTTTTTATTTTGCACCGATTTTCTGCGTCTTAAACGCTAGCTATTAAAATATAATACTTGATATAAAATCTTATATGTATGGAAACAATTCCCCTTCATTAAGAACCTAGTAAGTGTGATTTAAACAATTCAAATATGGAGATTCAAGATCAACGATAAGGAACACGGAAAAACCGTTAAATAAATTCGAGGATGAGGAACTGCAAGCATTATTGGATGAAGACCAATGCTCAAACAGAAAAACAGTTAAAACATCAAAGCACGAATGTTTATTTTACACATAAAACAAACTTCTACTGTCCTTTTTGCGATTAAAAAATATATTTTGGGAGAGCTTGGCTCATAAGTGGTGAGCCAAGCTCTCCCAATATATTTTTTAATCGCAAAAAGGGCAGTAGAAGTTTGTTTTAAGTGTAAAATAAACATTCGTGCTTTGATGTTTTACTTTTATTATATATTTATGGCACGTAATCGCCTAATAATTGGGAAAAACAGTTAGCGGTTTTCTCTCAACGTCACTCGACAGGCTGTTTCACTTCGGTTGCACGCTTATGGTAAAGATACAGAAGGAAGGAAAAGGGTTGCCTCACAAATTGAGTAAAAAGAACAAGGAAAATCGAAGAACGATATCTGAAATCCTGCTGAAAGGTTTCAAATAAAGAATTTTCTTCATCGTAATTGTGACTGGGGATGAAAAATGGGTATATTTTGACAACCCGAAGCGTAAGAAATTATGGGTAAGCCCAGGACGGCCGACAACTTCGACCGTCAAAACCCAATATCAACGGCAAGATGGTTCTTCTGTGCATCTGGTGGAATCAGCACAGCACGGCGAACTTCTGTAACCAGGCGAAACAATTACTACTCATAGTTATCAACAACAATTAACACAGTTACGCAAGAAATCGCAGTGAAACGACCAGAATGGGCACAACGACATGGCACGTTGATACCGCTCCACGACAAAGCAATGCCACATGTCACACAGTCGGTAAAGACACCCTGAAAGACTTCAAATGGGTAGTCTTACTTAAACCGCCATACTCATCAGACATCGCTCCGATGGCACATGGGCTGGCTGACCAGCACTTGCAGGATCGCGTTCGATAAACGGATTGCCTCAAAACCAAAACTTTTTTGATAAAGCACAATTTGGATTATAGATTATAATAAAAGGGCCGAAACGTCACACACTAATAAATTATTTGGATTAGGTCTTATTTTCTTTTATTACAAAACTTTTTTTTTATGATGGCATCCATAAACTACCTATTATGGGATAAGCTGTGTGTATCTAAAAATGGTAATTATTTTAAATATATGTCTAGAATATAATTTTGTTTCAATTCCTTCAGATTTTCTAAATAAAAAAAAATAATAATAAAATAAAAAAACGTGGAATCATGCTTTCTATATATTATATATTTTTTACTTATCTCCCCCAAGTACACGAGGTACAGACCATGATAATCATAACGGGTGATTAGCGACTATCTTTTACTGCAATTGCACCACAAGTATTGACATGTAGAAAACAGATCAAATTTTGCACTTATAATGTATTATAGCTACGTCGAGCAACAATAGTAGGGTATGGAAGCAGAAAAAAAGTACTCAATGCAGAATTCGATCCTGGGTCGTGGTTGTCGATCATCCCCGGTGTGTGGCCATTCCCCTCAATAAACATATCTAGGGCTACAACAACCCCTGAGATAGCTGGGAGTTGGCCATCTTTGGGTGTTATGTCTTTGCGATCTTTAAACCCTCCGATCTTTCTTTTCTCTTTTTATATCACTTTCTTCACGTTCGAAGTAAGGCCTTCCATCGCATGATACAGAGGAAGAGAGAGAAATGTAAAACATGTATGCCTCTATTTGAATATATCCATTGGTAGATTGCTTGAATTAATATATCAGTATATAAATCACGATATCTTGAATTTCTACAGATTTTTATTGTAGAGAATTCATCGAATTTTCAACAAAATATTCTAATAATCACTAAGACGCTCTAAGATATCTCGAATCTCAAATGTGTTACCGTTTTTTTTATATATATCTCTATCTCTATATATATATAAATGAATGTTTGTATGTCTGTCTGTTTGTATGTCCGTATACAAATTCGCAGTAGTTCACTAATTCAAAACCAAAATTTCCATACATAGGTTAAAAAAATACGGGGAAGACGATAGGCTATTTTAAAAAATATATAAATCAATTATTAAAACTATATATTTTTAGTCAGAAAATGATGATGACGATATTGCTGTATCATGTTTGATTATCAGATACAAAATTATATCGGGAAAAATTCCTAAAAGAAGAGACCACGGGTGAAACCAGTTCATTATTTTGTACGCAGGAACAAAATTCTAACAGATAAACATTCATTCGAGCAGAAAAACAAAAGCCAGATCATCTTTCTATAAAAATATCGCTTCTCAGACACAAAGTTTGGAGCGGGACGTTTCACAAGAGTGACATCCACGGCGCCAATTTATAATTGTAACGAATAGTATTTGAAAATCAAAATAATATAATTTTCAAATATCGTTGTGAAAATTTACATATTTATTTTTATATTTTAAAAACACACAAAGTTTGGAGCGGGACGTTTCACAAAAGTGACATCCACGGTGCCAATTTATAATTGTAACGAATAGTATTTGAATAAAAACATTTAATCGGGTAAAACCCGGGCGTTGCCCGGGTCATTCGGCTAGTATATATATGAAAAAAAAAAAAAAAAAACGTGAGGAATCATTAGAGACATGTATAGAAACCGAATAAAAATATCTGCAGGTATATAATCACGGTGATCTAGAACTCAGTAAATTTCCTTCTCTCCATCCAAAGAAAAAGAAAGCTAATTTTTCATATTACCGTACAAAGACCATGTTAAAATTTAGAGGATTCGAAAAGAAAAGTTGATAAAGTGTGGTATAGTGTCAGAGTATTTATAAAATGGCCAGTCTCAGGTCGTGGTACTTTCTCATTTCTCAGAAAGAATTGTTCAAAAAGCCATTATATTTGAGGCCTATAATATCCTTTCTTGAGAACAATATGGCTTCAGCCCATGCAGATAGATCTACCTCACCTGGCCATTCAAAATAACTAATAATATATCTATGGGAATAGATAAGAGTGTAGAAGGATAGACTTGGAAGGGCTATGTGTGTTATCAAGAAATATGTGGTTTGTGTTGTTGAGGGTGCAATGAAGAGTTAGATGTCCTCCCATAAGCAGGACATTCCTCTCCGGGGTCAGCAGGGGGCTACAGGGGTGGGGACAAAGGAGGGGGGAGGGGCACGTGACGTCAGCCGGCGGCGGCTTCTTCCCGCGTGGTGCCACTCGGCCTGATATCAGACACAGCTCCGTCAGCCCGTCGCATTCCTCTCCCGGCACTGCAGGTAGGACGCCTGGATGGATACTCTACCGGACTTTCTTTCTTACACTTTCCTACCAACTAATGATGGCAGGCCATTAAGTTTTGGTTTGGTCTTTTATTCTTTCTAAGCCTATCTAAGCCAGTATCACATCATGCCGCATTTTGTTTCAACAGATTTTATTCCTCGTGTTCAATTAAATAAATCGGAGGATCAATCAAGGGATAAGTTTCTTTGAATAAACTTATCTCCGGATTGATCTTTTATTTTATTTTTTATTCACATTTGGAAGCCATCAGACATACTACTTCTTTTTCCTATTTTCGCCTTAGCAGTTAGTGATGAGATCGTCAGGCAGTGTTGTGTCTCACTTGTTTTGGTCACTTTCCTCCCTAGCAATTAGAGATCACCAGGTAGGTCTATGGTTGTGTCTAATTTTTTTGGCACTTTTCTCTCTAGCAGTTAAAGATCAAGAAGGTCTATAATCGCGTCTCACTTTTTTTTTTGTCACTTTTCTCCCTAGCAGTTAGAGATCTCCAGGTAGGTCTATGGTCGTGTCTAATTTTTTGGCACATTTTCCTTAGAAGTTAAAGATCAAGAAGGTCTTTTCTATGATCGTGTCCTCTTTTTTTTTGTCACTTTTCTCCCTAGCAATTAGAGATCACCAGGTAGGTCTATGGTTGTGTCTAATTTTTTTTTGGCACTTTTCTCTCTAGCAGTTAAGATCAAGAAGGTCTATAATCGTGTCTCACTTTTTTTTGTCACTTTTCTCCCTAGCAGTTAGAGATCACAGGTAGGTCTATGGTCGTGTCTAATTTTTTTGGCACTTTTCTCCTTTGCAGTTAAAGATCAAGAAGGTGTATCCATGATCGTGTCTCACTTTTTTTAAATCACTTTCTCCCTAGTTGTTAGAGATCTCCAGGCAGGTCTTTGATTGTGTCTAATTTTTATCACTCCTCTCCCTAGCAGCTAGAGATTTCAGGCAGGTCTACAGATGTATCTCAATTTTTTGTCACTTTCTCATTTTCTCAGTTAAAGACTATCGGAAAGTCTATGGTCGTATATTTTTTCTGCCGCCACTTTCCTAATTAACAGTTAGAGATTCTATCAAAGGTCAGGTTTCAATGCATGTAACACACACGATACGTTTTTGTTATTATATAGCTACATAAGAAGAGAAATACCTATGAACAAAATTTGGATTATAGATATAAGGTAACTAGACCAACCCAAATAAATAGTTAGATTTTATAGAATTTTCCGTAACAAGGTTTAGGCAAAAAAGTGAATAAGGAAAATATCACATTTTGTCTTAAATAGTTACAATTTACCTAATTATGTTTTGGTCTTATCTTTTGATTTGTATGTTGACGGATGTTGTCTGCACATATCTTATGTAGCAACAATTATTTATTTTTAGAAATTTTGCAACATTTCAAATCAGTTTAAGAATTGCTGCCAATTTTATATCGCATTCTTCGACACCTTTCTAAGATTTCTATTCTTCCCATATCCCCTGTTCTCTATTCTTTCGATTGCTATTCTAGATTCGATTATGATGATGATTATTGTCATCTTATTCCCATACTCAGAAATGAGAAAATAAGAGAGAGAGAAAGGTCAGGTCGTTAAATTGAATGCAAGTACATGTCCTAAGCCGCTTAATGAGCCTTTTATAACTCGCACAATATCCTGGAATAAAGTTAAGATTTATTCTGAAAGATGGCGCTTTATCATTTAAAAAGCCCAATGAGCGGCTCAGATCATGCATTGAGGTGACCTGGGCACCAAAAAGGACCTACTAAGTAAATATAGTCAATCTGTATTCATAATCCAAGATAAAATTGTGAAAAGCATTTAAAAAATTACAAATATTTTACACAATGATATTCCTTTTTCCATGTGAGAAAACACAATGGAAAAAAGAATATCATTGTGTAAAAATAATTAAAAAAAAAAAAAAACTATTTAAAACTACAAATATTTTCTATTTGTAGTTTTAAAAGTCAATCTGTGCCATATTATTTAACTATAAACTTATTTGATGATGATAAGAATATACATTCTCCATTCCTACCTAGGTTTCAAACCATAGATTATGGTTTGAGGTAAAACATACGGAAATTTACAATTAAGGTAACACTAAGTTTCTTTTATAAAACAATCTGTTTTTGATTGTAAGTTTTGATATAAGATAATTTCAACAATTCTACCAATTAGAAACACATATATAATTCGAATATAGTTACAATACATTTATTTGATGGTCTTAATAAATTGATGTTAGGTAGAAATGTACTTTCAAAACATGCGCTCGTATTTTGTATTCTTTTTACATGCGCGCACCAGTATTTCTTTTGTTTTATTGTTGTATATATATTAATTAATTGTTACCACAGAGTGTGTAAGCTCACAGGTAAATAGGCGCTAACCAAAACAAAAAAAGGTTCCTTTGTTCAATATTAGTTTTCCTTTTTTATGTTGTCCTCTCTCTTGTAAATCAAAAATATAATGTTTAATTAATAATTATTGGAATCAGTTTCATAATAATATTCTAAGCAAAGTCAACATTTATATTATAGATTGTCTTATGAGAAACCACAATCTTCTAAATGTAAGCTACCTTCACTTCTGTTTGATAATCCTATTTGTATGGATTTATATTATTAGAAATATATCTCTCTCTCATATTATAAGTTATATCAACATATTGGTTTTAGAGATATATGAATTTGTGTTATATTGAAGAGATCACACAACCTAATGATTAATTCGGATTTTTTCAGATAAGTAATAAAATTGATTAAGCAACAAACCACAGCGTACTTTATTGCTAGTTAATGAGATGTCATTACTCTGACTGCTTGCTTCATATATGTTTTTAATGGCGTAGAAAAAACCCCATCAGAAAATCCATAATATAAACAATATTCTTATTCTACAAGAGACTGATTGATTTACCTAGAGGTTTATGAAGACACATTAGGTTTTCTCACCGTTAGGTCTCCCAGAATGGTCAGATGGTGATGGTGGTTTCTTGTCCATGGAGCAGATTAGATCGGTCCGTGCACCCTGATCACAATACCGGACAACTGAGATGCCTTGTTCGTATGGATGTCCTCTTCTAGATTGATGGCTGCCATATAGAGGGCCGCATTGTACATAGTAATTATCTTTTTTTAAGTAGTGCAGACTGTGCACTTTAACATGTATTGACAAGATGTCAATAAAATTATTTTAATTTTATAGAGGACAGCAAGGATGGCCGGGTATATATGGTCCGGAGTGAATGTCAGTTGATGACATAAGGATAGTGTATCTACCAGCCACCATCACTGCATATCACAATATTCTTATTTACTTTTATTCCTGCATGTACCTCTACATTTCCATACTCTGCGAATCTGTGTAATACTAAAAGGTCTTAACAAAGATTTTTGTTGTTTTAATATAAGCCTTTAATATTGTATCGTTTGTCAAAATTCGTTATATGTATCAACTTAAAAAAAAAAAGGAAATCAGAGTCATATCATCAGAACAATTTTTTTTACGGAGTTAATAGAACTAACTACGTTTTTATTAGCAAGGTATAGGCCAAGTCTACCGTCGTCTAAAAAAAAGGAAATATTTTTTTTTCAAAGTCTGATTTAACTTCAAATTCTTTGGCTCTTTGGTCCATGGAATTATATAGTTCGTGGGTCTCTAGGAACAGATGCTGTCTTCTGTTACCTCTTCATCGAAATTAATGGTATTGTTTTCACGATTCTAGAATGATTCAAATGGAATGCTTAAAAAGGTCTTTATAATAATTCCTAAATAGATGCATTTTTAAAAAGTGGTATGAATTATTGAATTGGAAACTTACTAGCTATGTTTCTCACCTTTCCGAATCAGTCGTCAAACATGTCTTTGGTTGCAGCGATCTGAACGACCTCGTATTTAAGCTATTGAATGACTTCTAGGGACATGGATTCACAACTACCTTTCTCTCCCATGTGCTATTCCAAACGAATTTGGCCTCATTCTTTTTTTTTTTTTAAACTTATGGCAGTCTTATATGTATAGCCTTCTCCATGCCCAACTCCTCATAACAGTAACTAATGCACACAATACCAACAATACCAGTTTTTCACCCATCAGTCTTATCGTACAAGAAATGAAACCATTTTAACGCATTTTTTTTTTCTTTTATAAATATATATAATAGAATAGAATCTCTATCTATGATTCTTCCTGTGGTTATCTGTATAAGACCGATGGTCTAAATAAAGCTGTATGTGTGTGTGTAAATAAAGCATTTTCTACAGTTCTTACTGCGATGAAAAATATATTGGGAGGGCTTGGCTCAACAGTTGTGAATCCTCCAAGCGGTTTCATCAATCTAATCCATCAGACCACGGTACTATTGTATGCATGCATATAATATGATTTTGGAATATTTCTGCCTTATTACCCAGAGCACTAGAAAATAATTTTTGTTTAAGATATTTAATGAATTTATGAAATATATGTGAATATATATAATCAGTCACATTGTGACTATTTCTACAATTCTGCAATACCTTTCAACTTAAAATATTGATTATGTTTGTCTTCGCCCTTTACTGGATGGTTGTCTAGTGATTGCTTATTGCTAGTTAATGAGACGTCATTATTCTGCTTGCTTGCTTCAGCTTTAACGGCGTCGAAAACCCCCAGCAGCAAATCCCTAATATAAACAAACTATAATCTTATTACTGTTATTCCTGCATGTACCTACATTTCTACTCGTAGAATCTGTATAAGACTAAAAGGTCTTTATAAAGCTTTTTGATTTATAATATACATTATAATATTGTACACACACAAGCCTTTATTAAGACATTCCGTTTTATACAGACGATTCTCCTATTATAAATTAATCTAAAAAGAAATGAGAAGGGAAGAAACTGAATCTTCGCTCAGAAAATAGAAAAAGAAGAAAAGAATATCTATGTACAAAAGTTAAGACTATATACATCGTTTTTCGTGCATCACTATAATATTGTATCCTGTGTCACAAAAATATTCGTTACAACAGACTAAAAATAGAGAATCAGAGTCATATAACGAGTTTACAAAGTGGGAAGAGGAGCTTCTTTTATTAGCATGCACACAAGCTTTCGGACATATCGTCCTTCATTTCGTATTTCATTTTAGCCCTGTACTGTATGGTTGTCTAGTGATTGTACTCATACACATTGCTATACATTTTATCTAAATTTAGAAAAGTTTAGTGAGAGTTTTCGATAAAGGTGTATACATCAGCCACGTGGAGGCTCGTTTCCCTTGTCTGGAAGTATCCTGTAGGCGGAAGGAGGGTTGTTCTGAGAAAAATGAGGAAACCAAGTTGGGGGAAGAAGGAGGATTTGAGCCACTTCATCTAGGACATGCTTACTCCACACCGCGTCTTCTGATATGTTGACTAGATGACCATACTCAGTTTGCCAATTAGTCGGAAGAAAGGCATGACATCTTTTGATATCCCACAGCGTATGGATGGTCTGTCTAATATAAAATTACCAACTACGATCACACTTTATCATTGAATTACAAGTATATTTTGTATTATTATTATTACTGTATTACTTGTATATTTTAAAGAAAATTACTTTTTAAATCTTTCTTTATATTTTACCTATATTAAAATTTCTAAGCTTTGTATGATCTGCAGGCTTAGTTTCTAGTTGGAAGAATCGTCTGAAATTTAAATTACAATAAAACGCAGCCTTCGAGGATGTATTTCTTACTTAAGAAACTGAAACTCATCTTCGGAAGCTGCGTTTTATTCCCTCTAGTTTTAAAATAATAATTTTAAAAAAATGATTAACAACATATTGGTATTGTGTGTATTTTTAAGAAAATAGCGATAAACTCTTACAAAGAAATTTAAAAATAATTCAAACTGGATACATGGGTAACTCTTTATTCTGACTGGCCTCTCCCAGGATGCAAGAGCATCAATGCCTATATAACCCCTGGATACATGGGTAAATCTTTATTCTGACTGGCCTCTCCCAGGATGCAAGGGCATCAATGCTTATCACCCCTGGATAGATGGGTAAATCTTTATTCTGACTGGCCTCTCCCAGGATGCAAGGGCATCAATGCTTATATCACCTTTGGATACATGGGTAAATCTTTATTCTGACTGGCCTCTCCCGGGATGCAAGGGCATCAATGCTTATATCACCCCTGGATACATGGGTAAATCTTTATTCTGACTGGCCTCTCCCAGGATGCAAGGGCATCAATGCCTATAACCCCTGGATACATGGGTAAATCTTTATAATGACTGGCCTCTCCAGGATGCAAGGGTGTAAATTCCTATATCAGCCCTGGCTCTACACGGGAAAATCTTTATTCTGACTGGCCTCTCCTTAACCCACCTAACCCACCCACCCGACATCCCTCTCCTTGAAAGAGGCCCCCTTCTCCCCAAACTTCCTTAATCTTTCTTGAAAATACTTCCCCTTCTGTCTCTTCTTCCTTTTTAAAGTTAGTGTTTCGTATTATTGGTCTGTCTAAACAAACTTATCCAAGTTCTTTCACTTTCTACACTATCCTACATGGATGAGAGCAATGCTACTACACGCTACAGTAGTCTCCCATGGGAAATCGTAGCCTAAAACATGGCTTAATCCGTTTTCTCCTGTTAGTCTCTTATCAGAGACTTAGATTTAGTTGAAAGATTCCTTATGACTTGGTAATCTTTGATGAGAGACCACCTCCAGGAGAAACCGGGTTTAAGCCATGATTTTAGGCTCTGATCTCTTATGGAAGACTACTGTATATACGTTTTCTATAACATATTTCTCACATCTTTGCCGACTGTTCTAGTCCTTTTAAAGAATCATTTAAATTTAAATTCAACAACTACTACAGTTATTTTTATACGTTTAGAGTTAACTCAAGAAGAAGTTCACAGTTTGGACAACCGAAGATGAAAAACTAATAAAAAATAAATTGGTATCTTCTGTGCGTCGGAAAATGATAACAATAATCACATTCTATCATCATTGCAAATACTACTGTCTATATCCTCTATATACATGGATGGATGTATTTTTGTGGGAGGGGGTATGTATGTGAGAGATATTTAAGATAAAAACACTTTATCACAATATAACACAAGTTACATTGCAACGATGTAGGTGATAGGAACAGAATATATTTTTAGATTTTTAAATTTTAATTTGTCTATAAGGGAACATATTTAAATTTGATATATACACTATATATTATACTCTTCAATCAAATAAGTAGTTCCTTTCTTAACAAATTGACTTACCGCAAGATTTAAAAAAAATATATATATATATAATGAAATAGAAGAAAATGGAACTTTATATTTCTTAAAAATAAAACTGAAGAGGACCAACAGTAACATAGAAACAAATATATCTCGAAAACCTACCCACACAGCATCATGCCTCAATTTCAAATCATTTGACCCCATAAACCATAAAATATCCGTTATAGAAACATTATCAAACTGAATCCTGACCCACTGATCTCAAAATATAGAAATCATTGAAAAAGAACAAATATTATTATCCAAGGAATTTCAATACAATGAATATCCCAAACAATTTATAAAAAACAATTGTCAAGTTCAGAACCCTTCATGTACACTTTCCAATAGTTATGGAATCGAAATAGGCAGATCTCTCAAAAGATATAATATCAATATTAGATACCAGTCCGCTCCAAACTTAGAAAAAAAAAAAAACATTATCCGTCACCCTACAACTAAACGTAACCCAAGACAGGAAACCCAAGCCAACCTCATATACTGTATTCCATGCAAATCATGTACATCATCTTACATTGGAGAAACTGGAATACATTAAAAGAGATAATTAATTAACATAAGTCAGCCTTCAAAAATAATAGCCCATTATCACTCCTAGTAGACCATGCATTAAAGCAAGGACACATAGCCAGATTTTTTTGAAAATAGAGCAATCCCTAAATAAATCTTTAATTAAAAAGGCATATATTGGATCAAAATATCATTTATTTTACCAATATTTCAGTTGGCTGAACGCCACCTTTATAACACCTTGATAAAGGTTGGCGCTCAGCCAACTGAAATATTGGTAAAATAAATGATATTTTGATCTAATATATGCCTTTTTAATTAAATACCAGATTTTGTGAAAATTCAAAGATATTATACAGAAACATTAGAATAAGCACGCAAGATATTTTGCAGAGCTAGGCATCTATAGAGGACAAAAATAGCATTATAGAAGAATCGATATACCCCAATCATACCTACAGATAAAACGGAAATAGTAACGTAAATGCTATTTTAATAATATAATTTGCGAAGTAATCATATTCTCATTGAAGAGTTTGACCACCAACAATCTGCTTTATACAAAACCTCGCCACATCACGTGGATGTTTACAAGGTTTGCAATCCCCGAAGAAGATAGGCGAACTGCCTCATAGAAATATTGGAAGTTATATTAAACATTTTTGATCCAAAATAAGCGTTAATTATTCATACTATACAGTAGAAATTGGATAATCCGAGCGCCTTTAATTCGAAATCGTATTAATTCAAATATATATCATGATCTCCTAAAATTTACTATAAATAGAATTTCCGTTTTTAATTCGAAATTCTGGAAAGTTCGAATTTTTTTTTGGTCCCTTATGCTTCGAATTATACAAGTTCGTCTGTATATATATTTGTCATTGAAAGCGCTCGTTTTCTTTTGTTTCTGAATTTGTTATTTTACACGCATAAAATACTTTATTAAGACTAATGTCTTATATAGATTCTCCCTTCAGAATCAAGAAAGGCAATAAAACCCTGCAATAATAATGAGGTTGTATATATATAGATTTTTGACCAATGGAAGAAAGCTATAGGGGGAAGACAGCTCTCGGGCCTTCCTCATGGGATTATTTCCAGAATATTCCATGTTCCAATTTCTCTTATTTTATCAGCAACTTTTAAAAATCCAAAGTATCTGTAACAAGAGATTTAATAAGTATATTAAATGGTAGTGACAAATTTATAAATATTTTGTTCATTATACACTAATGTGGACTATACTTAAGGAAGTCGAAATTTTTTATGTCGCCGGTTGTCCGTTTTTTTTTTTTTAAGGATACAAAGGCAATATTGTTCACACTTGATCATATCATGTGTCTTCAATAAAGGTCACTGTGTATCAAATATTTTTCCGAGTTATTGTCTGAATCCCGATATAATGCTAAAGGTACAACTTCCCTAAGTTTTGTCCATTAGTGTAAATCACACAGAATTTACAATTATACAAGGTGTTGTCCAATAAATAATGAGACTGGTCAAAAATAAAGAAAAATAGAATAATTAAAAATATTTTATTAATATTTTTCAAAATAGTCCCAACTCGCATCTTTACATAATTTCCATCTCTTCTCCCATGATTTAAAACATTTAGAAAAAGCATCTTTCGGGATGTTCTTCAAGACTTTTTTCGAATCCGCTAGTGTCAAATATCCTTCCTTTTAGAGCCATTTTGAGTTTTGGAAAGAGAAAAAAATCATTTGGAGCTAGGTCTGGGATAGGGAGGTTGTTGAAGTATTTGAATGCCGTGTTTAGCCAAATAAGTCAGTACAGAATGTAGCGGTGGGTGTAGAAGTTTTGAACTGCACATTTCACTTCTTTTCAGACGAATGATTCACGTAACACGTCTCATAATGTTTAAATAAGACTCCTTATTGATTGTTTGACCTTCCTCTAGATATTCATAATGCACAATTCCCTTTATGTCAAAGAACGTGACCAATAAGACTTTGTTTTTTTGACTTGGCAAAGTCGGGATTTCTTCGTTCCTGGTTCATCTTTTCCTTTCCACTCAAGGATTGGCGTTTTGTTTCCGGGTCATACCCGTAAACCCATGTCTCGTCTCCAGTTATTACTTTTCCCTTCCAATTAGGGGTTTCTTCCACCATTTCAAGCATTTTTTTAGCAACTTCAACGCGATTCTCCTTTTGTTGGATTGTGAGCATTTTAGGGACAAATTTTGAAGGTGTCTTCTTTAATTGCAAGTCTTCTTTAATTATCAATCCAACTAATGATTTTGATATCCTGTTTTTTCCTCAATGTCCCGTAACCCTATTCGTGGATTTTCTTTTATCAAATTTGAAATTTGGCTCACCTTTTCAGGGTTTCTGTGCAGAATTGGACGTCCAACACGCTTCTCATCTTTCACCGATTCCATTCATTTATATCGTGAAAAACATTTAAATGTGGTGGGCTTATTTACATTTTCATTTCCAAATGCCAATTTCAACAAATCTAAAGTTTCTGAAGCCGATTTCCTAATTTTGTAGCAAAATTTAATACAAATTCGTTGTTCGAATTTTCTATCCATTACAAATTAGAAGTTGTTATGCAAGGCGTTGTTTTTTACAAGCTTACAATTTATCGACTGCGCACGCAATCACGTGATGTGATATACCGCAGTGTAGCTGAAGCTTTCTATTTTTTTAATGACTTAAAAAAAAAACATTATCATTTCATTTTTTCTTTGTTTTTGACCGGTCTCATTATTTATTGAACACACCTTGTATATATTTTGAAAAAATAGTATAAATGTGATATTGTACCGGGATAAGGTTCATAAATTAGGAAAAATAAAAAAGGGTATTTCCTTATCGGGCAACAGAAAGTTTCTGGTGGCCTGCGCCATCTATCGGAATAAATATCAACTATTCGTTGATTTAATTATTCCAGAATTGGACCAAATACCCATTGAAAATTAACGAATAGTTGATATTCCGATAGATGGCGCAAGCCATTAGCAACTTTCAGTTGTTCGATAAGGAGATACCCTTTTTTTTCTTTTCTTATCTATAATTTGTTTGTGCGTGTGTGTAGCGGTAGACAGTGTGTTCTATTTCACACTCGCTCTACCTGTTTTATCAACAGCCAAATATGGCTATACATTTAACACACCGAAATTTCAGAGTTTCATACTTAAAATTCTCTATTGGGGGAATTAATTTTACCAAACATTTATATTGAATTTTCGGGAAGATCTGTGTGTGGTGCCTGGTAATATCGATGTAACAGTTCCTACACCTCTAAAATCCACCTTTACAGAATAACATCATCAAGCGTCAAATCCCTAAAATATAGAAATTTAAAACCTTATATAATGTCAATATACTCTCTGAATATACCCTGAAATATATATATAAAGAAATCGGTGAACGAGTGGTTAAAACCCTCGATTCCCGACAACCATGAACAGGGATCGAATCCCGCATTATAAACTTGTTTCTGTGAAGAACCCGTTCATATTTCTCATGTAAACAACATAAGCTAGGTTGTTATTTTTGAGCGATATCTAATTAAGTTATTTTGGAACAGGACCCTGAACTAAATTAGTTTTAAAAGTGTGTGTATTATTGGAATAGAAAATACATATTTTTCATACAATTAAATTTATTTAAAAAATAAATTGTGTGCGTGTACAACACACACAATCGAACCAAAAATATTTTATTTATATAGAATTTCTATGATAAATGTAACACTGCACACGATTGGCTAACGATCTTAACACTGATTGGCCGATTAAGGTCACGTGATAATGAATAGTCAATCTGAACGCGAAAAAAACGGGCATGCATATAAACCTACATTTAAACATTAAGGAGTACACTGATGGACAGAACTTAAATAAGTTGTACCTTTTAGCATGTATATCGGGATTAAGACAATAACTCTGAAATATATTACAGTGACCTTTATTGAAGACACGAGATAACCAAAGTGTGTACAAAATTGCCTCTGTCTCTTTATAAAGAATAGACGGCCGGCGACATCAAAGACTTTCTCCTTCCTTAAGTCCAAGAGTGTATATTATATATATATATATATATATATATATATATATATATATATATATATATATATATATATATATATATACAGGGTGTACCAGGTAAATTGGGACTAACTTTGACAGTCCATAAAACAAAAACTACTTGAGATTAAAAACTTGTTTTTTTTTCATTACGTAGCCATATTCAGGTAAAATGCAACAGTACATGTGTGCGCAGTGTAGTGATGAAGAGTAACCGAGAATTTGAAAATCAAGCTGCCATCATCGTTGCTCTGCGCGCCGGAAGGAGCCCCAAAGAGATAGTGGATTTTCTTAAGTTGCCCAAAACCACTATTTATCATGTCAAGAAGCAGTTTGATGAGGCCGACAGTAACAAAGAGGGGATAGCTACAAGGAAAAAGCACTCGCGTCGATCGGACAGGGTAAGAGGCGAAGAATTTGTCAAAATGTCAAGGAGAAGATTGCTGGAATCCTGGGAAGAGCATGAGGGCCATAGCCAAGGAAATGGACGTTGGCTCTATGACAATTGTCAGAACTATCCATGAGGACCTTAGTCTCAAGTCTTATGCCCTTCGGAAAGGTCAGTTGCTGACTGAGAATATGAAGAATAACAGAAAAGGAAAGGCTGCTGCCCTCCTCAACAACCTGAAACACGACTCTTTTGGCATGCTAAGGTTCTTCTCTGACGAAAAGAACTTTGACGTGGACCAAAAGGTAAATCCCAGGAATGATCGCTGGATCTGTAAAGACCCCTCAGAGATACCTGTCGTGATGCACACGAAATTTCCTGCCTCCGTAATGGTCCTTGGCGTTATCAGCAGTGAAGGTGATGTCATGCCTCCCCATTTCTTTGAGAGGGCCTTAGGATGAACGCTGACGCCTACATCAATGTTCTGGAGACCGTTGTGAAGCCTTGGATGGACATGGTGGCCGCAGGAAGGAAGTATGTCTTCCAACAGGACTCAGCTCCAGCCCATAAGGCAAAAAAGACACAATCGTGGCTGACACTTAACGTCCCTAGTCACTGGGGTCCTGATATTTGGCCCCTAATTCTCCAGATTGCAATCCCCTCGACTACTATGTATGGGGCGTTGTTGAGAGAGATGTCAACAAAGCTCCTCATACCACCATCCAGTCTGTCAAGAAAGCAGTTCACACGGTGATGACCCAAATGGACAAGGTCATCGTCGCCAAGGCCTGTGCTTCATTCCGCACTCGCCTCGAGATTGTTGTAGCTAATAATGGAAACTACATTGAATAAATAAAAACTATATCCTTTTATCTACTACTGTGTCAAATTTCATTCGGATATTTTAATTTTTACTTGCAAAAAAATTTCAGTTAAAATACCATTGTTGAAATTCCCAATTTACCTGGTACACCCTATATATATATATATATATATATATATTATGAATATAGAGCAATCCATAATATATATATTTAAAAAAACAGGGCTTAATTTGGATTGTAATGCGATTTTTTATTAATCCAATATTTCGATGGACCAATCGTCCATCTTTTGCGAGGTTTTTGTTATGAAGCACACAGCAGGTATATATACAGAAGAATCCCCATGAGAGGACACTCGCGCTAGAAGACACCTCTATAAAGGACGGTTTTCATTTGCAAAATGACTATTTTTAGTATTTTGCAACTCTCCGGTAAGAGGGCACCTCTCCCTAAAAGACACTTTGGCTTTGAAATTAGGTGTCCTTTACAGGGAGGTAGTTCTACCGTATATATATATTATAATTCGAAGATTTTTCCGTGTTTATACTCCAATTTCATACCAGGCTAACATTCCAATTCTATCATGTTCCTCCCACCAATTGCACACCTTCCTTATTTAATTTAACAGAGGAAAATTTAAAGGAAAGAAGAGCCGTGCGAAATAAAGTTTATGGTGAGACCCATATTTTTAACGCGTCCTTAATATCTCTCGTGAGTTATATTCCTTGATGGTTTGTCCACAATTATTTCCCCCTAGGCCTCATTCTTTGCAATCAACGAGAGATAGGAGCATCTTACGATAGACTGAAACTATAGCCGCTCAGTGGCTCGGTCAGTTCTATGCCTTTTAAACGTTTTATATATATTTGAATACGTTGACATTCATGTATAGATAGAAATAATGAATATGCATTATCATATATGAAAAACCTATTCCTGAATAAGATATATTAATATTTGATTTTTAAAAAATAGTACGAATGTAATATTGTTCTGGAATAAGGTGCATAAATTATGGGGGGGGGGGGGGGATTGCGCAAGCTATCAGCAACTTTCAGTGCACGATAAAGAGATGCCCCCTTTTTTTAAAAATAATTTCCGCACCTAATCCCAGTACAATTTCACATTTGTACTATTTTTTCACATTGTTTCGCGTTCTCACGCAATTCTGGCCTTAACTACCCGTTTCATGATTTTTCAGGATACCTGAATGACCAATTTTTTGGTCGTTGTAAGCTTGCACCACGCTGCGAGGGGACAACAGCCCGAAACACGTAGGTGGTTAGCTTTTCTTGATTAATCAAGAATGAGTATTTTACCAATTATGGAATAATTAAAAATCAACGAATAGTTTATATTTATTCCGATAGTTGCAGCAAGCAATCAGCAACTTTCAGTTGCACGAAAAGGAGATGCCCCTTTTTTTCCCCTAATATTAATATTTATCTTGAATTTGGACAAATCCAACACTACGAGAACAAGAAGTGAATATTTGGTCTCAAGATTAACTGGATCAAGTATGAACCCCGTCCACTCTAGAGGAAAGCTGAATTCACACGGATCACTATAATCGGTCAGGTACTGTATGTAGGTGGGCCGACCCATTCGTCCTGTTAATACAGGTAATAAGTTCGTTATTTTAGCATTCAATTATTGAATATATTATCCTGATCCATTTCTTCTTCCGTAAAGCTTTTTTAAACATTGAATACAATTTTATATAAGAAACGAAAACATTGAGGCACGAATATTTCTTTTATACATAAAGCAAACGTCTACTGTCCTTACTAGATTAAAAAATATTGGAAAGGCTTGGCTCATCAGTGGTGAACCCTCCCAGCGGTTTCGCCAATTTAATCTACCAGACCGCTTCTTTGAGCTCTAATACTGTTTTTGACGATTCTGCTTATGTATGTAACACTGAAGGGTAGAATCTCAGAAATGGTATTCAATCAATGGACATAAGCTTTTAGGAGAGTAGAATTACATATAAATATTCTGAGATTCTACCCTTCAGTGTAGCATATATAAGAAGAATTGTTCTCAATACAGTATTAGAGATTTAAGAAGCGGTCTGGTAGATTAAATTGGCGAAACCGCGGGGAGGGTTCACCACGCCCCTCCCAATATTTTGTCATCGCAGTAAGGACAGTAGAAGTTTGTTTTATGTATACAAGAAACTTTCATGTCTTAGTGTTGCGGGGGCGGAAGACCCTGTGGGGCTGCCCTCTACGGTCACCCTAGAGGGGAGTGAGTGTAGAGAGGCGTCTCTACGTGTTGCACTCGCGAAAGCGAGGCGCACGTGTCTTGAAACTCTTGGGTCTTCGCTCTGTGTGTGCGCCATTGGGAGCGTCCTTGCCGTGCGCACCATGAGAAACCAAGGGGTGCACACAGTAGTACCACCCCCCCGCCTCCACGTCGGTGTCCCCGCGTCAACCTCGGCACCTCAGAGGTCCTTGATTCGACGGCAGATTCAGGGAGGACTGGGTAAGGGTGCGAGGGCTAAAGGGGGGGGAGTCCTATAGGAGCGTAGGACGGGTGGATCCAAGTCCGAACGAGAGGGCTCGGACAGTAACCTTGCCAATGAACTCTCGGAGGACGCCTGTGGGTGAGTGGTCAACCCCATTGTAGCCGGACCATACTGGCGGGCGCGAGGGGCCTACCAAAGGCCGCTCGGTGCATGGAGAATGCATCATTCCTTCGGGCTGTGTGACGCTAGAGGGGACGCAAGGGCATTGCTGCCTATATCGTCCCTGGCTATGTGAGCCGAATTTTCTAATCTGTCTTAGTGTTTTCGTTTCCTATGTATAGATGGCGCGTTATCACATTATAACACATTCATATGTTTAACATATTTAAAGAGATAGTTCGGTTTCGGAGTGTGAAACTAGTTATTAACAGAATTAAGTTCTGCATGCCATCTCGTATATATGTTTTGAAATGTCTTCCGATTATTCGCACTATTTTTCCAAACGGAATTCCTACAGTTTCATCCAAATTTTATAGTCACTCAATTTTTCACATCACACGGAAAATTCCAGAAATACTTACATAAAAGAAACACCAAATTGTTCCTGCGGAGAAACTGAACAAACTGCTCTTCACTACATCTACGACTATCCGAACTTTACAGAAGTGAGACATCGATTGTTCCCTGATTTAAATGATCTAATTCTTTCACCTCAGCCACTTTGTCTATATAAATTTTAAGAACTCTGTAGAATAAATTATGTAAATTTGTAAATATTTAATTCTAAGTTCTAATTTGTTTGCTGTTTTATTTCCTTCGTATTAGGTGCAAATATTTCAATATCGCGTCTGGTTGATTAATATATTTTTTAAAAAAGTGTCTTTCGATGAAATTGTTCTAAATCATTTTTATTTCACTTTGGCTTGCTTATTTTATAAAATATTCCAAAGTAATTAAAGGGCATCAGAAGAAAACTTACCTAAACCAGACGACTAACCAAAGAATGCAGCTACATTGGTGTACAAAAGTTATGGTACAAACAATAAAATGGTTTGTTTTTAATTTCAGAAAGTTTCTAAAAGTAAATTCGCATATATATTATATACCGAGAGCTAATAATCTGTAAACATACAAAAATATAGAAGCATAGGGCGCTTCTCCCGTCAAAATAAACGTCAAAAACTGACGCTATCTATTGACCGTCGCCGCAAACTAGCGGCTTCGGGTCGGTGACTTTTTGACGTTTATTTTGACGGGAGAAGCGCCGTATGCTTCTATGGATAAATTTCCTCCCGGCAAATTTTCCATCTATATTCTAGCCATAGATTTGGCCCAGCCACCTTGCCAGCAAAACACCTCTTTGGTAGATTGTGAAGATTCGATTAGATCCCGTGTGGATCTCATGGAATAAAGTCCGCCCTAGACTGACGAGGGCCATTAGCCCGAAACCATGGTCTCTAGATGGACGCTTCTCAGTTTGCCAAAGCTGGTGTTGTGGCTTTGTCACCGACCCGAGGCCGCTAGTTGCGGCGACGGTCAATAGTTGGCGTCAGCTTTTGATGTTTATTTTGACGGGAGAGGCGCCCTATGCTTCTATATATCTATACTAGAGGATGTGTACCCGGCTTCGCCCGGGATTTATCCGAGTGAAAGTTTTCCTAACGAATATTATTGATAATAATATTCCGGAACACGCAGAATATTATGATAATAATGAGAATAATATTCGTTACATAATATATATATATATATATATACTAGACGAATGGCCCGGGCAACGCCCGGGTTTTAACCGAGTGCGTATATATTTTAAAAATGTTTTAATTAAAATACTATTCGTTACAATTATAAATTGGCGCCGTGGATGTCTCTCTTGTGAAACGTCCCGCCCCAAACTGTGTGACTTGAAAATATAAAAATAAAAATGTGAACGGAAAAATATGTCCAGGGTAGCCTAGTGGTCATGGCATCTGCCCGGTAAGCGGAAGGTCGTGGGTTCGATTCCCATCCCTTGACACTTTTTTTATTTTATCCATTCTGACCAAAATCTATCCGTGAACTTCACACAGTGAACTTCACACAGAGAGAATAAGGCAATTATATAAGTAGATAATCCAATTGTGCCTTATCACACACTATTTTTTTATTTGGCCTTATTACCTTGTGTTTAAAATCTATGACGTAATGCCGGCGGCGCGCGCCCGTTGGCTGCCAGCGAGCACGTGACCTCCCTGTGCGCGCGCATATGTGACAGAACCGGCCGGCCCATGACGGTCGTGACTATATATATACTGGATGGATAATAATAATAATATATAATAATAAAAATAATAATAATAATTATTATTATTATTATTATTAGATAATGATAATGATCATAATGATGATGCGCGCGCATCCGTGACAGAACCGGCCGGCCGGCCGGCCCCATGACGGTCGTGACTATATAAGTTGATATATATATATATATAAATATATATATATAAATGAATGTATGTGTGTGTGTCTGTCCTTTATGCCTGACCAAACCACTCATTGGAACGCCATGAAACTTTGGGAAGTTATTTAGTATAATACTGGGAAGGTTTCTAGCAAATAAAATTTTTCAAATAACTTTTCGCCTAAAAATAATCAAGATAAATATTATAATTTATCTGTTATAATTCAACAATCTGCTCTAAATATTATCATGATGAAACGATGATTTTGTAATGTAGAAAATTAGGAAAGACAAAATTCAGGATGACACGGCAATTTTTTGAGACAAGAATAATGATACAATTCCAAGGCATGATACTATTCCTTTAACTTCCAATTACCGAGAAAACCAATTAATATTGATTTTATTCAACCCTTCGAGTATTTTTAAAGGGACCGGGAAAAAATGTTCACTTTATCGAGAGATTCGTTAGACAAACCTTTACTCGGGGAAAACCCGGGCGAAGCCGGGTGCATCCATACAAGAATAATGATACAATTCCAAGGCAAGATACTATTCCTTTAACTTCCAATTACCGAGGGAAACAATTAATATTGATTTTATTCAACTTATCGAGTATTTTTCAAAAATGTTCTCTTTATCGAGAGATTCGTTAGACAAACCTTTACTCGGGTTAAAACCCGGGCGAAGCCGGGTACGTCCGCTAGTAATATATAAAATATATTTTTCGAGCAAACGTATCCTCTCTCTCTACTGAATAAATTTTCAAAAAGATCATATAAATAAAAATATCTAGAGATATACTACATGATCTTAGCCAAAAGGCCGAGAAATCCTTATATCTATAAAAATGAAATTCAAAATCGATGTTTGTTATCGCATAGCGCAAAATCTACTGAATCAATCATTATGAAATTTCGCATGTAGGTAGCTGAAGATTTCGTTTAACATATAGGTTATTAAAAAAAACTAAAAAAGTTAATGTGCTTTTTTTTAAAAATAAAAAACCAACAAGCCATAATTCCAGCCTTTTACCGCTTGAGCGCAGCACTGGTCGCGACGATAAATGAATTTGATTGGTTAATAATTAACACGTGGTTTGTTTACACGTTGAATGTTAGTTTGTTCACACGATGAATGTTTTTAAAAGGTAAGATTATCCAATCACCGTGAAACTTTAGGAAGTTATTTACTATACTACTGGGAAGATTTCTTGTTTGAATTCGATTTGAAATAAATATTCTTTGCAATTTTATTTGCAAATTTTCTACTTTCACTCGCAAGCAGCGCCTCTCGCGTCATCTGGTGAATTACATTTATAAATTGTAAAAATGCTAAAATGTGTTCCAAGTATATTAAATTTAATTAGAAATATGGTAATATAATATTCCAAAGACACGTTGTAAAAAAACTTGGCATTTCAATATTAATATATATTTAAAGAAAATATTGTAACTTTTTTGTGTTAAATGTTAAAATGTTGTAATGTTAAAATATATTTTTACATTGTTAATTTAATTTGCTGTTGTTTTATAATAACGAAGATGCAAATTTAATTGTTGTTGTTTTTATCGTTTGTTTATATAAAAAATTACATTGTATGTGATGATGATATCAAAAATGAATTTTTAAATTAATATACATAATTTATTGTGAGAAAAAAAAAAGAAATAATCGATCCTATATTAATAAAATGCAAATTTCATAGGTGTTGTTCACATAAAACTTTCGTTACAATGCATCAATTTCGACCAAAATTTTCAACATTTATGTAAAACGAGATGGAGCTGGTTTTGCTTAACATCAAAATATTTTTCCCTAACATTAACATGCGTAACTTCGCTGTTATCGATTAACTACAAAAAAAATCAACAGAGTTAATTTTATTATATATAAATACAAAATTAAATTTCAACAGAGTTAATTTTTTTACATACTAGCTAATAATCTCAATCTAAAAAATATTCAAAACAAGCAATTTTAAGATAACACCATATGTAAAACAGTCGGCCAAGAAAACAAATAACGTGTAATATATATATAATAAATATAATATATATAATATAACGGTATAATAACGGTATAAAGAAATAATTAGCCTATCGTTCAAATTTATAATTGTAACGAATAGTATTTTAATTAAAACATTTTAAAACACACAGTTTGGAACGGGACGTTTCACAAGAGTGACATCCATGGCGCCAATTTATAATTGTAACGAATAGTATTTGAATTAAAACGTTTTAAAATATATACGCACTCGGGTAAAACCCGGGCGTTGCTCGGGCCATTCGTATTATATAAATATATAATAAAAAATATAATGTAATGAATATTATTATCATTATTATCATAATAGTCTATGTTCCGGAAAATTATTTTCAATAATATTCGTTAGGCAAACTTTCACTCAGATAAAACCCGGGCGAAGCCGGGTACACATCCGCTAGTATATCTATATATATATAAATGAATGTTTGTCTGTTTGTTTGTTGGTCTGTATGCACGGTATACAAATTCGCAGTAGTTCACTAATTCAAACCAAAATTTCCATACATAGGTAAAAAACAACGGGGATGACGATAGGCTATTTTAAAAAATATATAAATCAATTATTAAAACTATATATTCAAATTATTCAACTTAGCTCACGAGCAGCGCCCTCTATCACAAGTACTAAAAGGTTATAAATACGTTTAAAATCTAAATCTTCTCAATATTTTATTAATAATAGTTCGCTTAATAACACATATAAAATAAATATTTATATAATAACTGCTCTAATTTGAAATATTTGGTAGGTTTTATTTATTTATATATTTTCATTTTTAGATATAACTGATCTAATTCGCCGTTTAAAATAACTGCTCTTGAAATATTTGGTATGTTTTATTTATTTATATATTTTCATTTTTAGATATAACTGATCTAATTCGCCGTTTAAAATAACTGCTCTAATTCTAAATAATTGGTATGTTTTATTTGTGTTCACTCTATTTCTATTTATTTGAAGTATTATAATTTCCATGTTTCAAAACCCTATTTCAAAAAGGTCGTTAGAAATATGTAAGGCCTGAAATAGCTTTACATGCGAATATTTATGATGCCAAGCGTAGCTTAATGGTTAGGTGTGCGGCTTCGTATTTCCACAACCTTGGTTCGAAATTTAGCCCTGGGTGTTTTTTTTTTTTAATATTATTGAAGCAAAGTTTTTTTTTACAGTACCAAAATTTCCATACATAGGTAAAAAAATACGAGGAAAACGATAGGCTATTTTAAATTATATATAAATTAAATATTAAAACTATATATTCAAATTATTCTACTTAGCTCACCAACAGCGCCCTCTATCAAGGTTATAAATACGTTTAAAATCGAAATATTTTCAAAATTTTATTAATAATATTTCGCTTACTAATTAGAATACTTGATCTAAATCGAAATATTTATAGACGCTCGCTCGATTTGAAGATTTATATCGTAACTAATCTGACTGTAAAGTTTGAAGCGGGACGTTTCACAAGAGTGACATTCACGGCGCCAATTTATAATTGTAAACGAATAGTGTTTGAATAAAACATTTAATCGGGTAAACCCGGGCGTTGCCCGGGTCATTCGTCTAGTTTTATATATAGAGATGACCTGGCGTCTTGTGTCTTCTGCTCGAGTGAATGTTTCGCTGGTAGATTTTGTTCATGCATACTAAAAATTATTATCTGGCTTCGCCGTGGTCTGATTTAGTGAATATTCCCCTAAAGAATTTTGTTTATGTCAATCAAGCATGATTAAGCAATATTGTCATAATCATTTCTGACTAAAAAATAATTGTTGCCTCAGTACTTGGTTAATTATAATTTTTCTTGTTTAAAAGTGCGACAAAAAGCTTTTCTAGATTTAAATCTCTGTCCTTTTCAAATTTCAGCGAGATTAGTTATATATTGAGGGCTTGCTAGCCGACAAAAAACATACATATATATGTTCCTGGCTTCGCCCGGGTTTTTACCCGAGTAAAAGTTTGCCTAAACGAACATTTGATAAAACGATTCTAGAAAACATCCAATCCACCTATATATAGATTTATAAAAATATAAAATATTGTTATATGCGTTTAAATATATTTTTGAAACACATATTTTTTTTTTGAAAACATCTATTAAATTTTAAATAAGATATTTTCTATTTTCTGACCAGTGCTGCGCCCAAGCGGTAAAAGGCAGGAACTAACGCTTTTTGGTTTATATTTTAGAAAAAGCACATTAACCATTTTAGTTTTTTGAATAGCCTATATGTAAAACGAAATCTTCAGCTACCTATATGCGAAATTTCATAAGGATTTAGGATAATGATTTATTAAGGATATTTAGGATAATGATTTATTCTGTAGATTTTGCGCAACGCGATAACAAACATCGATTTGGAAGGACAAGGATATATATTTTAATATACTTTTCTGATATTAACAAGCTTGTGAGGTATTTATGATTATCAAACCACAGAGTTAGTAATTATCCACTTATTGTTACATTTTCAATCTTCTAACAAACATATCTGTCACCAACGAGAAAGTAGAAGCGTATATAATTATTTAGGAATTCTTCTTTACTCTGTAATTGTAATTTTTTTTGGAACCGACCAGTTAGCTGTATATATTTGTTGTATCTAATTGTAGATTTTTCAATGAGAGCTCATTAAAATGACCAAATGATCAAAACTGCTGACGGCCGGCCGTGAATCGACACTCTCCTGTAGAGATAATCTGCGAGATTAATGCAGACGTTAGTTTCACCGCAAGTCAACAACCAGGTGAGTAACATTTTTGTCATTTAGTATCAGCAATCCTACAGCCAGCCAAAGTGCCAGCCGTTTATTCGCTCGAAAGATCGTTCCTTTTATAGCTTTTCATTTGATTAAAATCTCCTGGACATGAATTAAGCAATACTGCACAGGTTTCTGCAGATGAGTTATTTTTCATTCTAATAACGTAGTCTCAATATTTCAGGCATCTCTGCCCTTCTACAGGAGAACATAAATAAACGAATAAAACGCCGCCTGATGCCAAACTATCTTGCACCATACTATAGCTCATATTTGTAACTCTCTTATAAC